>CALYLW010000742.1:12415-182415 GCA_944989445.1 Ampullaceana balthica | reverse complement strand
CACTTTCCGTGATGCTATCGAACTGAAATTTTACACATAGACTCGTGTTACCTAACAATGCATCATATAAAAATTTGAGATCAATTGAACGTAACGTAATTAATTTAATGCACTTTTAGTTTATCTCTATATAACTATATGTAATTCAGTTTCACAGTTTGTTATTGTTGGACGTCCGTTGTCACTTGAGTCGTTCACGCATGCCATCGGTGACCACACCTCCCCCCCCCTCCCCCCGGTTTTACAGCAAAGGGGACTTACGTCAGTTTCAGTCTGTAAATGTTTGTCGCGTTGAGTTCTGTCTCATATATAAGGGATTTATAGGGGAAAAACTTTGTATTTTACGGGGTTGTTTAATTTTAAATCATGCTGGTAATGTATTCAGTTGCTGTGGTATGTGGGAAAACTGTTATTCGGATTTTGTTGCAGATCATTTGGAAAAATACTGAACAGAGAAATCGAGCAGTTGGTTAACAAATGAGAAGATAATGAGATGGATGTAAAGTATTAGGAAATCATCCTACTGTGAAAAAATATTGGAGCTGAAAAAATAATAAAACGAAATAGTTTTAACTTCCATGTAAAAAGTTTGTAGAAATAAAGCTTGTCCGTTTTAATTAGAATCTGAAGTTGTCAGAAGAAAGAATAGTGCGTAAATGGGTCAAAACTGCTGAGTTATCAAAGTATCTACCCCATGCCAGGGGTGACAGATGACCATTTCTATGCAAGGAAGGACGCATGAAACGCATAAGAAACGACAACTACGAAAGCCGTGGGGATATTCGGCTAACGCATAATTCATCACATAAACAGGGCATACTAAGTTTTTTTGGTTTTGTTTTTTTGAACGCACAATATGTTTGTAGAGGTGGCGATAGTTATGTTGTGTCTACAGCTTTAAAGAACCCTAAACTTGATTGATGGTTTCGATGGTTTTCATCTGAAATCTGATTTTGTTTGCATGTGTGTGTGTTTGGGGGGCGTGATTAATGATATCATAACAAAAAGATTTGTTTGTGTGCCAAAGTAAATATTCTTCGTACGCACAGTTAACAAACGTTTTGGCACTGAAAAATATTTCAGGAAAAAAATACTGGTGAGTCCCCGAGTGTGAGAGAGATGAGAAAATTCTGCACCACATGCGTCAAATACACGCTACAAGTGCTCGTATCCTACATCATTCATTGACAAAGTGGTTTGCATGACAACTTATTAAAGTGGTGGAAAAAGTAAAAAGATTGAAATGGGGCGGGTAGAAGGAAACAAGCAAGGGCCTACCTTCTGTTTTTAAATAATTCTTGATGCTGGTGGAATATTCTAAATATGCTCCAGATTTTGAAATGGATGAACATAGCTATCTGCCATTAAACCACGACCCATACTTATTGACCTTTTGGTATCAAACTTCCTACATTCTCACCAACGTAGCACTTAGCTCAACTACTGTCCTATAGCACATATAGTTTTGTTGTTATTGTACTATTGTGATTATTATTATACCGGTGTTGCCTTCCATCCCCAGCTATCACATCTACAATCTCGTCTCCCACCACGTGTATCGGGCTCAATTGCAATGATAATGTCTGTTGCTAAATCCACTTGTGTGATCATGACCTCTCCACAAACGCCTACGTCAACTCCAGATCATATCTCATTGACAATTGTCACATCCACTTGTCAATTTTGGATACAATCTGTTACTTCCGCCTTGTGAGTTTTGACATCGAATCTTAATGTTAGGGATTTTCTGTAGGGTGTTTACACTATTCCTATTTAAACGAGATGTGAGATTGTTACACTGTGCCAATGTTATAAGAGATGTGAGATTGTTACACAGTGTCAATGTTATAAGAGATGTGAGGCTGTTGCACTGTGCCTCTGTTATAAGAGATGTGAGATTGTTGCACTGTGCCAATGTTATAAGAGATGTGAGGCTGTTGCACTGTTCCTTATTAAACGAGATGTTGGATTGTTACACGGTGCCAATGTTATAAGAGATGTGAGATTGTTACACAGTGCCAATGTTATAAGAGATGTAATGCTGTTACACAGTACATATGTTATATGAGATATGAGGCTTGATTGTGTTCCAAAGATATGCGAGTCGATATGAGATGTGGAACTTAACTGAAAATACGGCCTATGTTCTTGTATCTAACGCCTGAGAAATACAAAGAGGCTACAGCTCGGTCTTGCTAAATTTTACCTAAACTTAACTCTTTAAAGATGATATAAAACAGTTTCCAAAGGATGGGATACTTTATTTTAATACTCTCGCAAACAATTCATTCAGATTTATGTGATGCCGTCAACTTCTAATTAAGTCTAGTGAAGTTTTTTATTCGGAATTAATCACTTAAACGAATTGAAGAATTAACAAGAGAAGCCTTTTATTAGAGATGATTAGCTATATGTTTATTTATTGGGTTTTCTAAGGATATGATCTCAAAAATCGACCAGAATAGAATTTAAACTTATTTTTTTGACTTATTCAAAATGAAGGCATTCGTCTTCAGAACTGTATCATATCTGCAGAATTCAGTTCATTCTTACAATTACCCCACCATTAAGAAAAAATATTATTGAACTTCATTTGCGTCAGATTTTTAGCCTCTTTAGCCTTAAAAAAACGTGCGTCATTTTACGAAATTTACCTTTAAAACACCATCAGTGGTGCTATAATACAACAGGGACCTGATCTGCCATATAACAAACACAGAAATTTAACCCTCAAGCATAAATAAATCAGCTTCTAAATTAATGTAAGTTGTTTTACTGACCCCTCCTAAAAGCACAAGTTACGTATAAATTTAAAAATAAACCTTTGGTTTTAAAAAAACGCCTTGACGTTGCGCCATTGAACGAATGTTATGAACGAGTTCTGTGTTATCCACCAGGTGTATCTCACGGGCAAACACCGGCAAAGAACGCTGTGACCTCCTCCACCACGCTCCAGGGAATAAGACGTACGCGGCTAATCTGACTTCCTGATTTTTTTGTTGTTGTGTGTTTCTACTGCCTTTAATATTACGTTTGATGCGAGTGAGCACAGATTTTGCGTGAAAGCTTTTTTTGTTGTTGTTCAGATGAAAGATTACAATCGAATAACTGCGTGGACTGGGTGTGAAGTGGTTGGGGTATTACTGGGGATGGGGTAGGTGGGTGGTGGTTAAGATATAATTTTTTATTTAGGGCAGTGTGAGGCGTGTCGAGGTGATAGTGGATTATTGGAAGGTTTACCAGGCCGCGGATAAGCCTGATGTTAAATTCATCCCGTGTGTAGTCAGTATCCAAGCTGTGGAAGCAACACCGAACCCACACTCGTGCAGCTGTTGCATCCTTCCGTTCACGCATGAGTGATTCAACGACGTAATCTAATACCCCTTAACACCTAAAATTAGTAGCACTCAAAATATGTCTCTCCTTTGATATCAAAAGTAAGTTATTTAATTGTAATGAAAACTCAAAGCCAGGGACCAGCCCTAGGCCTGGTCATCCATACTCACAAATTCAACTGTATCCAGTTAAATTATTCAGTATTATTCAAAATCTTTTTCCACACAACGTAGCAATCTCTCGTTTTACTTTGTTTAAAAGAATATGATCATTTTCATCTTTATTTAGCCTTCACTGACACCATCAGATAGAGATGCTATAAATAAACTATTTCGTGCAACGTTAACTCCATTATTTAACTTCCTTGACTCCAGAGTGACGTCCCGTCCATCGATCCCATTACGCAACACTATTAACGGTGGCCATTTCGCTTTGATTGACCGGAACGCGCTCTGCAGTGTTTGCTCTCGGCGCAATGTCAACGAAAACAAAAGGGCCATTCGATGGGCAGTATCGGTGAACAGAAATCGATGCTTATTTACAGGCCATGTCCGTAGAGACCACTCAAACCGACATGCATGATCACTGCTGCAAGTGGGGATTTAATAAGCAGCGATTTACCGGTTCGTGTTCTAGTGAGAGTTTTTGCCCATTGCGTTAAAGTTAGGAAGTTAATTTGTCATGGCTGATATTTAACCCGTAGTCCCCCCCCCCTTTTTTCCCCAGAAATGTGACAACTTCCGTAATGCTATTATGTTCTGGCAAGAGACTAAAGAGAACTGTGTCACGACTTTTTTTCTTTTAGGTTTAGGGAGAGAAGGCGACTTGATACTCATTTTTTTTATATATTAGGGTGGGGTGGTTGGGGCATAATTGAAACTCGAAAATAGGGTTTCGTTCTTTGGTTAGGATTAAGGGATTGTTGCGTTATACAAGAGACTTATTTTCTTGATGTTTATAGAATTAAAGTCCATGTTGTTGATAGATAAGTTTGTCTTATTCTAACGTTTTTTAGTGCACAGAAGCCACGAAATCGAAGTTTGAGTCCATCTCAAAGCAGGAAGTACAACTTAATAAAATAACTGGGAAAGGGGGGGGGGTTAGATGTGGTATGGATTTAGGGCCGACATAAAAGGTGTCACGAGCAAAGGTGTGGAGTGAAGTAAAAAGTTTGAACTATTGCTGGTTATTTAACGGAATAAAATGAAAATTAATTGGTAGTCACTAGAATTGTACCAGATCTTAGGAAAAAAGACTCTTGCCCTAATTACTCGCGTTTTGTGTTGGTTGTATAAAAAAAATGGTCATTACTTATGTTATAGGTTTTTAATATCAACAACTTGGTCATCATTCATGTTACATGTTCGTTATAACAAGAACTATAATCATTCTTGTGTTATGCGTTTCGCGTGTATCGTGAAAATTTCATAACGTTCTGCTCAGTCCTTCCCCTTTATTTACCTTCCCACAAGCCTGATGTCAAGATGTTCCGTCGTGTGTTTTGCTCCATCTTAACATTGGAGATTTTTAAGCAGCGAATTTGTCTCACTTGAGATTCTGTCTTTTTGAAGAAGATACTCTCAAAAACCTAGCACTTCAACAATTATGCTACAGTCTTAGAGAGGCGTTCTATAGACAACGATGTGGTTCGTCCGGCCGCGGAAAACTTGCTAAGCTCCTCTGATGCGATTTTTTAAAAAAAATCATAAACTTTCAAATATACTGTTACTGGGGTTCACATCGTCCTCAGGTTAGCTAAACACTACACAAAATTCGGTTTTCCTTTTTAAAAAAAAACTAATATTGAATAATAGAGCAAACTTTACAATGTTTAACACATTTGTTTGAGAACCAACTATTGGACTAATATGGAATCGTCTCATCTACAAGAAAAACTGGCTTAACCCAACGCTTCCACCCATCAGTCCTGTTCTTGTACCTGTGCCGTATAACTGAGTTTGGGTTGATGTGACAAGGATGCATAGTGGAATGGCATCTGTTAGCTGCAAACATCATCAATAACAACATGAGGAGTTCACTTTGGAGACTTGTTGTTGAAGCAGCGCATTTACGCCAACATTTCAAAATGATTGCAAGCTTTGTAATAAGATGTGTATGTTTGACTGATAAGATTTGTTCATTCTGAGCCAATCCCATGTTTACTTTGTAAACTTTCGAGAATTATGTTGAAGTATATTTGAGAAATTACGAATGTTTCGTAAAAGGAACCATCGATTACGTTTGACTTCCAGTAGGTCAAGGTCAAGAGCATGTAAAATACACCAGAATTCACAAATAATTAATGTTTGCTTTCAGAATTTACTCAAAAACAAGAATATCTTGTTAACAATCTCCTTGCTACTGTTAACTTCTTAAGTTTAAGTTACATGCGCCATTGATAACCTTTCAACACCTCGCCTCAACAACCTCACAGTGCAGTGCAATGCTGTTAACCACGTGCCATCTAAATATAACCCAGAGAGTCTGTTACGTTTGAACAGTTCAATAGGCAAAACATTTTATACATTGCGCACAAGTCAAGCAGAACAGATGTCACTTATAACAGATGTCACTTATAACAGATGTCACTTATAACAGATGTCACTTATAACAGATGTCACTTATAACAGATGTCACTTATAACAGATGTCACTTATAACAGATGTAACTTATAACAGATGTCACTTATAACAGATGTCACTTATAACAGATGTCAATTATAACAGATGTCAATTATAGAGTTTTTTTGTGGCGTCTAAAAACTATCGCCTTCAGCTCAGAGGCGGAACCAAGGAAGGCGGTGCTACAACATCGTATATTTTACTGTTGTGTTTATCCTTTGTCTAAGATGCCGAGGAGATAAAGCCGCCAATCAAATGACGCACAAGATTTAAACTGCAAATCAGGAATAATGCCAACAGAGTTTGTCATATTGAATCCATTAATGTTTCCACCATTAATTGAATTCCTTTTTTTTAAAAAGATGTAACGTTTGTATAGATCCCCCATTTCACGGTTATTATTGATTTCACATTAGAAGTATGGAATACACAACAGATTTCCCCTTTAATTCTTATATATATATATATATATATATATATATATATATATATATATATATATATATATATATATATATATATATATATATATCAATAATATAATAGTCCAAGTCACTGGCTGGCTGGAAGGATGTGGAACACTGAGGAACGATGTACAACAGTCTTTAGCAGTTGAAAAATCGTGTGGTGATTAGCGCTGTAAAAATATTTAATATGACGTCATTGTTTGATCTTATATTTAATACAAGGTGTACATCAAAAGGTGTGCAAATTAATTACAAATTAAAGACGCGCTGTAAAAAATATATTATATGACGTCATTGCTTTAGCTTATATTTTAATTTTGGAAAAAGGGAACGATGTAAAAATAGGATTTGAGGATTTATAGTTATAAAATACTTTCTGTACATTTCAGTAAGTTTAATATTTCGTATTTATCAAAGAAGGATAAGTTTCTTGGGCTTTTGACAAAAAACAACTCCTATTATTAAATACTTTGCGTACATTTCAGAAAGTTTAATATTTCGTATTTATCAAAAAAGGATAACTTAGTTGGGCTTTTGAAAAAGGTTGGCGCCGTAGGCGCCCTAAAAAAAGTGGGCACCGCAGGCGCCACGGCGCCCCGGCACAATCTAGTATATATATATTAGTAAAGTAACACTTGCGTTGAAACAGCAGGTTAACTATTTGAACCCGGCCTGGGGAAAAGTGTGTGGGTGTGGGTTGGATTGTTCGCAAATTAGAGCCCGTTTCATCTCTCCGGTGTTCTGGTGAAAACTGTTACATGAGAGCTTTGTGGTTCTTTGGAAAAGACGCTTCGGGGCCCTCGATCTGTCAGTTTTCCGTTGTGTCCTACTTTTAGGTCTTTGGCTCAGGAAGCCAGTTTTGTTTTATTGGTGAAGTGGAGATCAAATGATCTGACCGTTTTGGGAAATATTGTGTCACATTATATTAGACCTTACAACAGAAATATTTTTAGTGCAACAAAGAATGTCGGCTTATTTTAGATTAAGATGCACATTGTTGCTTGAAAGAAAATATATCTTTTTATTTCTAGACACTATTATTTATGTTTTAAATATTGGCATTAAGGAGAATGCTGATTTCTCTATACTACTATCTGTCGTTATTATAAATTATTACCTTATTTTTTTTTACCTTTATATATTCTGCCTTTCTCTCACCTGTTCCATATTTTCTAGGCAACCAATCAAACCGCGCCATCTTCTCTCCACAGTCCACCATCTGCGCCACGAGACGTAAAAGTCATAATGCCCTCGATCGACACTCGTTATTTTCTCATTAGGCCAGCCAAAACTGACTTTCCTGTTACCTCGTTATCTCTTTTATCTTTTATCTAAAAACGGAGTCAATATTCTTAAAAATCGCCGTAACATTTTGCAGACTCCCAATGATGTTAAAGTCAATTTATAATCAAACAGCGGACGTCATTTCCTGACCAAATCTGACCAATTTTCATTTCTCGATGGCCTGGTCGTTTCCTTTATTTGAAATTATATAAAAATCGTTATGTAAGTAATGTTCATTGATCCTGATTTGAACGTTGAAAGGCAATCAACATTTAACACATGAACGATTCCTTGAAGACTGCAAAGTAATTAATGAGGAAAACTGTTTGGTGTTGACCGGCAACGATAACATTCTAATTCGATAGACTCTGTAGAACATCGACCCAACAATTCACAGGGTTTAATGTTTGCGTTAAGCGTGCTTCTTTAGAGTGACAATAGATTGAAATCATCACTGACGTGTAATATTAGTATCTGAGATATTGATCAGCGGTTTGCACTCACCAACTAATTTCAGATCGAGTTGAATCTTATCCATAGAGACGCTCCATCTATACAGAAGACCATTCGTGCAGAAGATTACTGTGCTCTGAATCATGGAAATTATATATAGTAATAAGATTATGGATGGAAGTACATGTAACATCAAAATCGGAAAGGGGTAGAAGAAATGAGAGGTGCACAGACACCCAGTAGATGGTGTTCCGTAAAGAGAACGGGATCACGTGTTTCTCTTTCCCGGCAAATGTCACTGCTGCCGAGCTCAACAGAGCTTCCCTCCTATAACTTCTATGATGCAACAGCCAGGCAGCCCTCTCAGCGCTTGTCAAGACATATGGCGGCAGGTCGTACCACATGGTACCATCATGGTCTCCATGGCACTTGGGAAAATATTCACAATGGCCGACTTGCAGTGGTGAATAGTCGAACAATGAATTTTACTATCTATATATATAAAAATCAAAGTATGTATGTATGCATGTCTGTTATAGCTGACTAAACCATTCATCCGATCGCCATGAAACTTTTAGAGACTTTTGAGTACGCTCCAGGGATGGAAATAGGCTACTTTTTTTTCAAAATTTAACACTCATGGGGCGCCGGGGGCCCATAATGAGAATTTTTTCTTATATGAGCTATATAAAAATTAGTTTAGGGCTTAGCTGCTTGGAAAATGAATGGATCTTGACCAAACTTGGTACATAACAACTTGATAGCCTATATTAAAGTATCATATGGCATTGAACTCCTAATGTCCGTTCCTTCGGGGCCGGGGGCCCAAAATCTTTATTTTTGTAAGCGTTAAATACTTTATTCCCGTTAGCTGACTATACCATTCATTCGGTCGCCATGAAACTTTTGGAGACTTTTGAGTACGCTCCGGGGATGGAAATAGGCTACTTTTTTTCAAAATTTAACACTCATGGGGGCGCCGGGTGCCCATAATGAGAATTTTTTCTTATATGAGCTATATAAAAATTAGTTTAGGACTTAGCTGCTTGGAAAATGAATGGATCTTGACCAAACTTGGTACATAACAACTTGATAGCCAACATTAAAGTACCATATGGCATTGAACACCTAATGTCCGTTCCTTCGGGGCCGGGGGCCCCAATCTTTTTTTTTGTAAGCGTTAAATACTTTATTCCCGGTATGATTTACACGATCTTGAAAAGCATTGACTAATATATCTATCATGATCCAGATTGAAATGAACAGGTATTTTAAAGTTAATTTCTTGCAACGATTGGGCCTTAATGTTGTTTTTTCTAATCTTATATCTCTATATATAAAAATCAAAGTATGTATTTATGTATGTATGTATGCATGTCTTTGTATAGCTGACTAAAACATTCATCCGATCGCCATGAATTTTTTGGAGACTTTTGAGTACGCTCCTGGGAGTGTCACTGGCTACTTTTTTTTAAATTTAACCCTCATGGGGCGCCGGGGGCCCATAAAATGATTTATTTTCTTATATATGAGCTATATAAAAATTAGTTTAAGCGTTAGCTATTAGGTAAATTGATGGATCTTAACCAAACTTTGTATATAACAACTTGGTAGCCAATATAGAAATACTAAAGGGACTAATTTCCTAATGTCCATTTCTTCGGAACTAGGGGCCCAAAATGTCTTATTTCATAAACGTTTAATATTTTATTCCCCATTCAATTATTAAAGATCTTGAAAAATATAGATAAATATATCCACAATGAAATTGATTGAAATAAACAGGCGTTTTGAACTTGACATATTGCACTAAATGGGCCCTGGGGCCCTTACTGTCGTTTTTTGCTTTTATGAGCTATATAAAAATGAGTTTATGCGTTAACTACTAAGTAAATGAATGGATCTTAACCAAACTTGGTATATAAAAACTTGGTAGCCCATATTAAAATAACAAAGGGCACTGCACTTCTAATTTTTAATTTGTTCAGGGCCGGGGGCCCCAAATGTATTTTTTCGTATGTGTTTGAGATATTATTTCCCATTCTATTTTAACGATCTTAAGAAATATATCAATGATGAGACTGAATTAAAATGAACAGCATTTTGAAATTTACATCTTACATCGAATGGGCCGGGGGCCCCCAAATGTATTTTTTTGTGTATACTCTAAGATATTATTTCCCACTCAGTTTTTAACGATCTTGAGAAATATATCCATGATTAAAATGAATTTAAATGAACATGTTTTCAAAATGTACATCTTGAATTGAACGGGCCTGTGAGCCCCTTAATGTAGTTTTCCTTATATCTACATATATATAAAAATTAGTTTAGGTGTTAGATAATGAGAAAATAAATGGATTTTGACCAAACGCGGTATATAAAAACTTAAAAGCCTATATTAAATTTCGATAGGGTACTGATCTCATAATGTCCATTTCATCGGGGCTAGGGGCCCTAAATGTGTTTATACTAAATTTTTAATATTGTATTCCCCATTCAATTTTACACGATATTGAGAAATATAGATACATATATTTATATTTTTGTTATGAAATTGATTGAAATGAACAGATTTTTGAACTTCATATTTTAAACTGATGAGCCTGGTGACCCTTGATGTAATTTATTTTTTATCTATATATATTCCTTTTTACTGAGATCGTTGCAACACACGACGGGTCTGCTAGTTGGAAATAAAAATAAGCATTTGAAACTTTTTGGTAAAAGAAAATAATTTTATATTTTACTTCTTTGGGTACGAGATTATTGTGATTCATGACCTTGAAAAACGCAAAGACTCTTAGGATGTAAACTTGGCTGATTATGCCTTTGAACAAAATAAAATGGCAGCAAAAAGCTGTGGGTTATTTACATATGCAAATTTGAACGAGCATGAAGCGTTGTTACGTATTTTAACACAGCAGTTAAATTTAACGTCATTAGCACATCAAAGGAAATTATTAGTTTACACTCAAGCTGTGTTATGCTAATTTATGAATACATTTTTTTGACGTCACGCTAACAGGGACCAGCTGTTGTATTTTAGGGACGAAGTCTTACACGATTCTTTTTAATGTCTTATAAACTAAAAAAACACAATTTGAAAAATTTCTAGTTTGGTAATCGGGATAAGAATTACATAACGCACATGTGAAATAGTGGAAATTTTGTGAAGGCCTTCGACAAATGAGGTTCTTATTTTGAAAACTTAATTTTATGAGATTTCGTGTGAAAGTTATAAGAAACATCACATGTAAATGTTTCAGATACATTAAAAGTAAAGAGGATGGAGTATTTTTTTTAAAAAAGTGTTGAAGTCTGCTAGGAAGATAATAAATTTTCTCTTCGTTTTTTTTATTTGTCCTGATATTTCCTTTAACCTTCGATGGTTTTTGAAAAAGCTTACAAAGCACGGGAGTGGGTTCAATCGATGACATTAGGAATTTGGGTCAAGCCAGATGGATGTACGGGATTTTTGTCTGCGAATTTAACATGTTAATAATGGGTTGGCAGCTGGCTAACCATTGGCTGGTGAGATTCAATGGTAAGGTTGAGCCAGGGAGGCCAAAGTTTATGGATTAGCTGGGGAGGTTAAAGGGTAATGACAAATGATTACCCCAATAGTTAAAAAGGGAAATCGGGTTGGGACAAAATAAAATATTACATTGAGTCCTCCAATAAGAAGTTATAAGCATTTACAGGAACTGCGGGCTTTTTTTTTACTCATTCAATGAACTTTCTAAGTTTGGTTAAGGAGAACTGAATGTCTTGAAATAAACTGGTTATTGAGAGATGCTGGAAAGACATTTCCATTGTAAAGCAGAAACCAAGTGGTAGAAAATGTTTTATAAGTCGAAATTTAAAAAAAAATGTTCTGAATAGTTTAACAACCATTACTTACTTACAAGCGGCCATTACTCTTATACTGTAGAATTGTCTATGGGAATGAAGTCAACGATTGTACAGTGTATGGAATTTTTAAAAAACCCAACAATATGATAGGCCTCCTCAGTCACGCTTTCGGGTTAAGAATTAGTTCTATATATATTTTTTTTCAAAATGCATTAGTTTCATTGTTTATATGGTTTCACAAAAAATTGTTCAAAAGTAAATATTACAGAGATGAAATAGTTGTTATAGATTAAAAAATTACATTCATAATATTAAGTAAATTGCACTTAAACATTTAAAATAAAACAATTTCATTCAAATATTTTCATTTTTTAAAAAAATGCAGCCCTTATTAAAGCGAATGACATGCTATGATTGGGACTCCATAACCAGAAAACGTTCAATCTTACCCAACCAAATGACGTCACGCTTGGGTTTATCTAATATCATACGTGTTATTCTTTTGTGTGTTTGTCGGGGGCGGAGGGGTCGACAGCCTTTCAAGATTTTGTTTACCCTATAGCACAACTGAAGTGCTGCATGCACAGGTTGTCAACGAGGTTTTGTTGTAGGAGTGGTGTACTCAAGTAAACAACCACACCAAGACATCGTGGGTTGCTACAACTGCACATCGTGTGCACAGGTTTCTACAGAGCTTTAGTTGTTGGAGAGATGTTCTCAAATTAACGGTCACTCTAAGGCGATGTATTTTGCTACCACTGCACATGCACCAGCGGGCCGGTATCATTATATCCCCATCCCCTCCCCTCCTCCACTCACAAGAACAGCTGACCAGGTAGGCTGCCGGCCTTGCAGGTATAGACTATGGTTGAGTAAATGTAACAGTTGGCGTGTGAGTACCATGGTGCCACGTGCTACTTTGGGTGAGTCGATGAGGGTGGGGGGATGGGGTGGTGGTGGGTAGCTCACGACTGGAACAGCCTTGAAATTCCTTACAAAACTGTGGGTCTTACACCGCCTTCATGCTCCCCTTCTCGGAGCGCGGGGTGTATTTCACGCAGCTGGTGAAGGTTGTAAACAAGAGCGGTTCTCAACTCTGCATTCAGTAAATCTATGCTTATTGAATGAATGAATATATGGAAGACCCTTGTGCAACCTATGATTTGCTGACGATATAGATCTTTAGGTTGGGAACAGTTAAGAACTACAGGACACTGACAAACTTGCGGACAGATCAGGGGCATATGGATTGGAAATCAGCTCAGAGAAAAACAAGATCTTTGTTCTCACCCAGGGTGCCAGTATGACAAACATCATAATGAAGCAACATAAACTGGAAGAGGTACATAACTTTAAATACCTAGTAGCCATTATATATATATATATATATATATATATATATATATATATATATATATATATATATATATATATATAAATGGTACCTGTGAAGTTGAAATACGAGTTAGAATTGGGTCGGCAGAGGCAGCAATGACGAAATTAATCAAAATATGGACAAGCATAAACATTAGACTTCCAGCAAAAGCTCAGGCTATACAGAGCTCTCTTTAAAACCGTTATATGGAAGTGAGACTTGGACACTACTGCATAACTGGCAACCACTGAAAGCAAGCTGCAGGCATTTGAAAACATATTCATGATAAAATTATCCAGATCTCTTATCTAGAACACAAGACCGATGAGTATGTCTGGGACAGAATGACCTCCCTCGCGGGCCGTCAAGACATCATTATAAGAACAATAAATGGAAGCAAACTGGCGTGGTTCGGTCATGTACTTCAACTTGATAGCCTGACAAAAAGCATCCTTCAAGGCACTGTAGGATGGGGTCGGCGAAGAGGCCAACAGTGAAAAAATTAGCTTGACTACATAAAAGATTGGAGAGGGCTGAGGTTGAATTAAATACTGGCCGCCACCCAAGATAGGCGAATGTTAAGAATGTTGTCTGTTGATGTGTCCATGCGCTCCCCCCAACGACCGCAACGGTGAAGGGACTGATGATGATGATTATAAGATGATTAGATGCTAACACCTGAAAAGTGTATCGATGCAGACACAAAGTTATCGATTCACACACCTGACAATGGTATCGAAACACACACACAAGACAAAAGGTTTCGATGTGCAGTCACATGATACAGGTCTCGAAGCATACGCGACAAGGGTATCAAAGCATCAATATACATAATTTGCAATCTCTGCCAGTTCTGTCTTTCATGCATGTCTGTCTGTCCTTGACGCTACAAATTTTGCAAAGTAGCGCACCAAATTACTGCAGCAATGCATCAAAAGGTGTGCAAATTAAAGATGCGATGTAAAAAAATATTATATGACGTCATTGTTTTTAGGTCATATTTTAATTTTGGAAAAGTGAACAATGTAAAAAGAGGATTTGATGATGGTTAATTATAAAATAAAAAAACAAAGGGGTTGCCACAGGCGCCCTATAACCCCTATTATAAAATAATTCGTGTGCATTTCAGAAAGTTTAATATTTCGTATTGATCAAACAAGGACAAGTTAGTTGGGCTTTTAAAAAGGTGGGCGCCCTAGGCGCCCGTTAAAAAACGGCATTTTTTCAAAATAATTAGATTTCAGCTGAAAACTTCCGTCATTTTTGACGGGTGATACGCTAGTATACATATATTTCCTCATTATTTTATTCAATTCCTCATTTTCCCCCTAGCAGGTTAAAGGTCGCGTGAGAAGTTCCCATCACGAATCAATCTCACTCGGTATTGGGTAACTGACTCTAAAGTTCCACTTCTGGCACTGAGTTGACGTGAGCAGCATCGACCTAATTGTGTGATTAATTACTCGTCAAATCCTGCGGTAATGGATCTATCCATTTAGCCACGATTAAACAATAGTCACTGCACTTGGAAGGCGTCCAAATCATCTCGTTAACATTTCAACCTAACCTTGACACATGCCAAAAGTCAAGGTCGGACTACCACACGTATATGATTGATCCATGGAGTTGGATAATACTATCAAATAATCTGCTTTTTTTTTGAGTGATTAAAACAAACGATTTCCATAAATTACCAGGCACAATGTCATCTGTTTAATGTGTATGAATGAGCTCATACTGACTAAATACACATACATATACCATTATCATCTAATCACTTGATTTCTTTTATTTAAATATATATATATATATATATATGTTAAATTTCCAAAAAATCTCTTCTTATCCTCTTTGGGCTCTACTGTTGTATTGTAGAGTTTTACTGTTTTAACAGTTACATGACTGAGTGGTCAAAGCAAAGACAAATGACCGTTTAATCAAGTCAAACTAAATGAGTAACGCACATATTTTATTGTAAACCATTGCCCGACTTGCATTCTTTAAAACTTGACTGTTGAATGAATCTATCATAGAGGCTGTCAGGGATGAATGTAAATATAAAAAAACCCGTCATCGGCGTATGTAATAAACGAGTCTGTAAGAGCTGAACATATGACAATCTATCATGTATCCATTGATCACAAAGCTTCCTTCCTTTGGGTGTCTTTCTTATGCCTCACACTTCCGTTTGGTTGTAAACATATGACGTTAGACTTGTAAAGGTTTGATACTGAGAGTGAATCAGCTCACAAGCCAGGATATTTCTCAGGTGCAAATAGCGATACAATCACTAACTCCCCTGCATATTGCCGCCTACAATTCTAAACCAATTCGTTGTTTTTTTTCACTGATCTTATGTGTCAGAAACAAAGGCCAGAGCTTCTTCAACTTGTGTTACAGTAGTAAGCATGTAGAGATTTGATACAAGATAATAATTAGAATTCAAAAATTATTTAAAAAAAAACAATTAAAAAAACAAACAAAGAACAAACAAAAAACAACTTAGATACACTGTTTTCATGTCCATCCTTAAGTAAGAAGTTAACACTGAAGTTCGCGAATCATGTGTTTTAATGTGATTTGTGTAACTAGTATTTTATGTAGTTTGTGTATAACTTGTATTTTATGTAGTTTGTGTATAACTTGTATTTTATGTAGTTTGTGTATAACTTGTATTTTAATGTAGATTGTGTATAACTAGTATTTTATGTAGTTTGTGTATAACTAGTATTTTATGTAGTTTGTGTATAACTTGTATTTTATGTAGTTTGTGTATAACTTGTATTTTATGTAGTTTGTGTATAACTTGTATTTTATGTAGTTTGTGTATAACTTGTATTTTATGTAGTTTGTGTATAACTTGTATTTTATGTAGTTTGTGTATAACTAGTATTTTATGTAGTTTGTGTATAACTTGTATTTTATGTAGTTTGTGTATAACTTGTATTTTATGTAGTTTGTGTATAACTTGTATTTTATGTAGTTTGTGTATAACTTGTATTTTATGTAGTTTGTGTATAACTTGTATTTTATGTAGTTTGTGTATAACTTGTATTTTATGTAGTTTGTGTATAACTTGTATTTTATGTAGTTTGTGTATAACTTGTATTTTATGTAGTTTGTGTATAACTTGTATTTTATGTAGTTTGTGTATAACTTGTATTTTATGTAGTTTGTGTATAACTTGTATTTTATGTAGTTTGTGTATAACTTGTATTTTATGTAGATTGTGTATCGCGTATATTACATTGTATTTAGTTTTTGTATCGTGTATTTTATGTAGTCTGTGTATCGTGTATGTTATGTAGTCTGCGTATCGTGTATTTTATGCAGTTTGTGTACTCTAAACTCTAGAGTCCCAATAAAAGCTCTTAAACTTCCTTCGAAGATTCACAAATATTTATGACCCCAAACGACTATGTGTATTTCTTTCTTCTTTTAAATCTCAATCTCATTATCAATCACCGAATGTAATCTCAAGTATAAATTTACAATTAATCGCCTTTTTCCTCTTTTCTGCCATCTAGTAGTGAGATAATTAATAATGAAACAATTTATTCTGTTATTAATGCAATATTTATTTAAATCCGCCAGAAATTTTTTATTTTTTCCCCGTGTCTTCTGCTGTGAAGGAAGTGCATATGGCCAGATTTTATTCAGAACCCGTTTATTTATGCCAGAGAAAAAGGAAAAATCCAATGAATTGATCAAACTTTTCTTTAAAAAAAAATAAAACTGCCGCTCTTACACTTTTAGGAGACGCGGAATCAATCCGTACATAATGTGTAACTGGATAACGGAAGGAAAGAAAAACAATTAATTGACAAACATTATTCATTTACTGATTCTCGAGCGTTTTGATCAGTGACATTAAATCCGCAAACACTGTAAATGAATTGAGAATAATTGTGAAATTATGGAAATGTATGGTCTACGTATGAGTGGAATATGGGGCTAATACAAAGCAAATCTTCAACATTTCCCAACTCTGTCATTCTATTGCCTACAAAGAGTGTTTACCTGCCCCTTCTTGGGTTAAAGGTCAGTCTAGTTATTGGTTAGATCTTAACAATGTGGAAAAAAGTTTGTGGGGGGGGGGACGGGGTATTTTGTAACAATAAAATAAGAACAATACGGATATGACATGGCAAAGTTGTAAGCCTTAGTACATTATAAATTACTAGACGCCCCGCGGCGTAGCATACGCCACAGACTTGCTCATGGAGAGTGCAAAGAAAGTGGAGAAAATACGAACACAAACTACAACACCATGAAATCAAAACAACGTGAGTAAACATCGGTTGGAAAAAGGGGGGGGGAACTGCCGACTCATTGTTGGTTTCGAGACATGTGATTATCTACCTGCCCACCACCCTTTACCACATTAGTTTGCCAATCATAAACTGTGATTTGCCAACCCGAGCGAGGGTCAGCCATGTTGGCAATAGGGGCGGATTAAGACTGCACGGGGCCCCTGGCTGCAATTCAAACTGGGGCCCTAACCAGCCAGCGTCCCTTTAAATAAAATGATTGCTCGCAGCTAATATAAGACTGTAACTTGTAACTAAATAGTTCATCGGTTCCTCTAAAATACTTTGTCTGTCTACGGGATCGGCCGTCCCAGCCAAAAAGATTATTCATGAAAAAATGGAATACGAAGAATTAACTGTTTGCCGGTATCCTAATAGTGAGTGTAAAAATACAATTTAAAAAAAAACTGTGCCCACGCCGGGAATCGATCGCGTGACCGCTTGCACAGCAGGCCGACTTTCTACCTCAAGGCCACAGTAGCCTGATGAAAATTGTAAATTTAAAAATATAAACAATAATCTTTAATATTTTCTCTTAGTGAGCCTATAAAATCTGCTTTTTTAATTAATTTATTTAATTTATGATATTTTCAGGAATTCATGCAAACATTTGTCGATCTTTCTTATAAAATATACTAATTTTGGGGGCCCCTAATCATCGGGGGCCCCTGGCTTTAGCCCGTTCAGCCCCCCCCCCTTAATCCGCCATAGGTTGGCAATAAAGGGGTAAAAGAACGGGCACCCCCAAACCCACCCCATTTTGACAACTGTGTCTTTCAGGAAGTCTCCACCCGTCACTAAATCATTAGCGGGGTATGCTACGCCGCGGGTCAGCTAGTGTTGGCAATAAAGGGGTAAAAGAACGGGCACAAACAGACATTTTTTAAAATTACAACAAAACAACAATGTTGTCGCTGGGGCTTGAACCCAGGACCTTCCCGTATAAAGCGGACGGGATAACCAGTACACTTCGAATCTCACGTTATTCTGTGAAGGAACAATGCAAGTGAAACGCAAGGACCATTGTTGGTCTCGATACATTGGTCGACCCCAGCGAGGGTCATTCGTCATGCTCGGTTGCACATACTTGCGTGGTGTGTCGCATGGTCCCACGAAGAGAATTATGTATATAGTAAATTTCGTCAAAATATCATTTTTTATGTAATATTTATACGGGTTAAGGAAAATAGGAAAATACATTTCAGTAGTTATGGTTCAATATAATTCAGCATGAACATACAGTTTAGCGTATTGATTTCAATAAAAGATGCATTTTTATATAACATATTTAATTTGAGTTACATTTTTTAAAAAAATTTTTTTTTATAAATTTTAATTTTTTAAAAAATCTCCGTTGAGAGTAATGGTTAGAAAAACGTACGAGCAAGAAGATATTATCGTAGCATTTAAATACATCTGTGAGACAAATCTGGTGAACGTAGTTAGTATATCTTACTAATTAATCAAATGAAAAATGATTATAACTACCTTATGTTTAGACTAATTTTAACTTTATTATTTTTTTCTTCATGTTTTCAGAATTTGATTGTCAGTTGCAACAAGTTGGAGGCCACCCATCGGTCTGGTTATCCCACAAACTCAAGTTCCAACAACTCCTCGATACCTGACAGAGTTCTCCTCCTCGCATCTCACCGGTTAGACTCCCCTGTCTCTACCTGCTCCTCCTTGGATGATCAGGCCTACTTTATAACAACGGTGCTCCTTTCTGCACCGTGACGTCACTACGCGAGTGTTTACCTCCCCTACCTGTGCGCGTCCCCGCGCTCATCTCTCAAAGGTAGATACTGTTCCCTTGCTTATTTTCATCCCTGCTCGCCGGATTACAAAGTGTCCGTAACAAGGATACGTCTGTAGCAGACCACTCGCACAGGCGGACGGGTGGTCATCCCCCGACACATGCTGTTGGTGCCCGTCTGGAAGTCTCAAGAAACAAGCGGATGTTGCAAGGCGACGGTCTTTGAGGAGCTCCAGTGTTCGCGGTCGGTGTCAACTTATGACGAAGATGGCAGTCGAACGTCACAGTGGCTGCCTCGCTAGAAGGCGCTTACCTCCACTGATCGTTGGACTTTTCTGCGGAATAGGTAACGTACTTTGTCTGTCTTACAATCTTGTGAACGCGTATGTAAGAAACTGGCCACTCGTACAATCTCTGAATGCTGCTTTATGTTTTAAGAGAAAACTAATACACAAAAAATACAGCCGCCAACATTCAAGGAGTGACATCTAGTTATTTTAGGAATCATTTGTTGGCACTCGTTACCGGGTAGCTCGCTACTAAATCGAGGTCATATTTTGGTGGCAGTCAGCATTCGTCTTTTCCTGACATAATTAATGTTGTAATTGATAGAGAGGGGCGACACATCACAATATGCAGATTGTCATGGGGTTTAAATCTTTATGGTAGCACCGTGTTCTCAATCTCTCACCCGAATCACATGTGTTCAATTTGAAAGACGGATAGGTTATCTGTCGAAGTTGATATATGTGTACGCAGTAGTACAAAATAGGCTACCTACAGAAGACTATGTTTGTGTACATAGCAACAAAAATTTGCATGGTATAGAATGTGATGTGTGTGTACACATTAGCACAAATAGGCCAATAATAGAAGGTGATATATTTGTACACTGTAGCCCAAATTTGTTTCTTATGGTATGAAATGTATGTGTACGCAGTAGTACAAAATAGGATGTGATCCAATTTTTTTTCGTTCATACCAGAAAGAGCTAACACAAAATATTCAGCAAAACATCTGCAGTGCAAGAGATAGCAATTACCTTATTTAAGAACAATAATTATATAGAAATGTATTTTTAAAAATATAATCTAATCAAAATTAACTTGCTCCATGACTGTCGATCGATATTGATTCTGTTAATCTATTGTGAAAACAATCAGCTTCGTTGATTCACTAGTGAAACTCTGTAGCCCATTCACGAACCAAGGCCCCAAACGTTTCCCATGATGCTAGCGAAGACAAAATTCAAATGTTACAGAATGTCAACAAGGAGGTTTTGTTCTATTTTTAGCCAGCCGTTTTCCTGTAGAACTCCCGTTTGTCAATCATTGGACACCGGATCACGAGTTCTCTCCATTTACAGGACGTTTCTCCTGCCACCAAAGATAGGAAACTGAAAACGGTATTTTTCGTGTACTTAGTGTACAATTGATGTTTTGAAATCAGTCCGACTTGCAATGCATCGGTTGTCTATGTTAAGAGATTCACATGTGGTTTTCTCGACGACTTGTTGGTTGGGCGCTTTCAAAGTACAATACGATCGGGTGGTTTTATTTATTAAGTCGATTGGTTTCATTTGCAGCCCCCCACCCAACACCACCAAAAAAATATATATATAAAGGAAATGTTCTGTGTTCCTCACAGAGTTGTCTTATTGTCAATATGAAGTCTTTTCTTTTCTTCTTTTCGTCAAATAATACATAACATTTTCAAATCAACATTATATTGTCTTAAATCGCTCCTTTGTTTTATCATAAAGTTCATAATGTCTTTTTATATATTTAAAAAAATTTTTTAACAGTCGATCACTTTTTCCTTCTTGTTATTATATTGATTATAGTTTATTAGCCTCCCCCCCCCCTTTTTTTCATCATACAATTCATTAATGTTTCTTTCTTTTATCTTATCGTTCATCACATGTTCTACACTAAGACGAATATATTTATTTTCACAATAATATCACGTCTCCACCAATGTTATCCCACTGTTCATTGATCAACACGCCCTTCTCTGGTGTCAATTTAGTTTTCATTCCTCAGGAGTATAATTTGAAGGTGTCGTCCCATTATGATAATTCAATTATTTACTACAAGACACCGTAAATCGAAAGTTCCAAACCAACGTGACAGTGCGTGCATCTTATTTCCCCGATCATATCTTGTAAGCTGTTTTTGCAGTGGGTCTGTCTGCGTGGCTAAATGCCGAGTGTGCGTGATTGCGTGAAATGTTGTTTTAATGAGAGCGAAACAAGCTGTGTTTTGAGTAAGAAAGGGTGTTGAGCTTTGTGTGGGTGCGGGCGGTTGGGGGGGGCGGGGGTGGGGCGGAGGCGCAACAAAATGAGCTATAACGTATTTGATCAGTGGTTCTCAAAACATGTTTATTTAAACTTTTACTTTGTTCAAAAGTTAAAAAAATTAGACGATCCCTTCTATCTTATCAGACGCTCCCGTCTACGCAGAAGATTATTGCGTCCTATGCTTATCCGTGGTTTACGTATAGTCTTACATTTTTATTAGAGTTTTAAATGTTGATTGTTTCATCAGGCAACCCATTCCACGTCCGAATTCCGGACTGGAAGAACGAGAAGTTGTACGTGTTTATTCTTGCATACGGAATAAGAAAATTTTGTTTATACCTATGCCTATCCGAGGGTTGTATTTAGTTATCTTTGTGTTATTTTTCCAAGTTATAATTAATTGCCTTATGTATTATTACTACTTTGCTCTTTGTTCTTCTATTCTCAAGTGTTTCAAGGTTCTAATGATTTAACTAGTGGTGTTAGTCTGATCAATTTCGAACATTTTCCAATAACGAATCCCGCAGCTCTGTTTTGAATTTGTTCTAGTTTATCAATGTTTTCTTTGGTGTAATGGCTCCCATACAGAAGATGCATATTCTAGTGCAGATCTCACCAAAGTAAGATACCAAACTGATTACTGTAGTGTTGGCTCATATTCTGATAATCATTTAACAGCTTACTATGTTGTTGACAAGAATATTTTTTTTATTTTTTAATTCATCACACGTTAACACCATTCATAAATAAACAGAAAGCGTTGATAATTTTGGGGGTTTGTTTTAGCTCCGCTCTCTAAACAACTAAAAGTATTGCTGGAATTAATGTAATTCACGTTCTTTAATACAACTCATGCGTTGGTGGGCATTTGAAATAGTATTTATTTAGTCTTAGGGTATTGATGACCATGTTCCTTTTCTTATCTTTACTTTACCAAAGGTAACTTGTATCACAAATGTAGCAGTGTGCAACCGCACCACGCCGCACTATGTTCACCCGCATGGCGCCGCACTATGTACACCCGCACTGCGCCGCACTGAAATGAAGGAAGGAAAGCGACACAAAACAAAGATACAGAGGATTTAAATGAATGATTGAGTGTTTCATGAATGATTTAGATTGTACTGCTACAGTCCAAGTCCTCACAATTTTTTTTTACCTACTTTAATTCTTGCCACGACTCAGCCACACAATCAAAAGATTGACGTATAACGCTTAGGGAACAGAATTAGTTTGTGGCTATGAGAATATTGTTTGAAAAAGACCCACAGTAAACGCAGTCCAAATGACATAATCCAAGAGAAATATTGAGATTCCCTGAAGAAGAGCTCTAGGCGTATTCTGTTGCAACGTCTTCTGTATGTGTGCATCAGTGTGAGTGTTTTCTGTGTGAGTAGATGTCTAGGTGAGTCAGTGTATTTGAGTGTGTGCCTGTGTGAGATATCCAGGGCCTGTGATAAGCAGATGTTATGAAAGCAACTACCTGTGTTTCAAGGATTTACAAAGGTTAAAATCTTCCTTTTAACTCCCTTGTTTTTTGCGCCTTGTTTAACTCTTCAATTTTCGTCTGCCTCGAAGGCGAGTGAACTTATATCGAAATACATTGTTTTTTTTAAGCCTTCCCTCCAAAACACACACCGACACACACACAATGTTGTAATATTCGTCTATTTACAAACGTCAGATAAGTTTTTAATTTTGTTCTATCAGACAGCTTCATTGGTCATAGTTCAGACAGTTTCCGCATATATCATAAATCAGACAGACAGCTTTATTTATCATATGTCTAATATTTTATACCTTGTATTATAATTTTGTACGTTAGCTTTGTTGATGAATAATGTTGCCTTTATCACAATATATTTTTGTTATTGTGTGTCTTATTGAGGTATGAGGAGGCTGTTGAACCGTTCTATCTACTTATGACCAAATACATAACAGGGTTTTGAACTAACTCTGATAAGAAGGGAGGAAAGTTACCATTGCACCAAGGTCTATTTATGCCCACTGATTTTTCAGCCAACTTGTACAATGTGAAAAAAAGAAGAGAGTGTACAAAGTACAACCTACAGGAGGTGTCTGAAAAAAAATCAAGACACTGTCACACATCTACCTCATCATCTTCCTTCAACGTTCAGCTAAGCCAATGTTGTGTCTCAGAATATAATTTAAAGAAACTTTTTTTGTTGTCTCTAACAATCCACTCCATTGGAGGTATTGGTGGTGAGTGGTGACTAGCGAGTTCAAAAGAAGGATTCAAGTGATAGAGAAATAATATTTTTCAATCACCAGGGCTTCTCGCGTTTTAGCCATTGTTTAAGATTGTCATTTAACTGAATTACTAAGAAAAAATTAAGATGAGCCAGAATTTCTAGTGAAATTAAGTTACACAAAACATGACGCCGCCAACTATTTTGCTCAAATACCAGGGAGCCAAAGGTCCGAGCTCTTACAGGCGGTCCGAACTCTCCCCTAATTTTATTTAGCACCATGAAAACAATCCGTCCAAATAATCGTGGTCTCGGCTGCACTCAGTGAGCCCAGGAGGAGCTCACCCACCCTTGAATCTACGCTTGGCTTCAGAGAAAACATTCCTGTGTCGTTCTTGCGTCAGGGCTTTGAAAAACGAAATTCTGCGCAGTAAACATCGTCATTCGGGTTCGGAAGTGGGTGGGTGGGTGGGGGGGAGGGGGTAGATGGTTGGTGCGGGTTAAAAGAAAATTACGGAGGAAATAACACTCTATTAGGTAGAGAAATCCATCATTATTTTAGATTATTTTTCCCACGGTCAGATAAACATATACAAAGTTGAAGCTGGGGTCCATCAAAACATACTGTGAACTTTGACCGAAAAATAAACCAGACTTTGGTGATTTTATTCTCATGCCATTGAGAGCCACAAGAATGGTTCACCATGAGATAGTTCACTATTTGAACTATTTGATTACATGGCGAGTGCACATAGAACCAACGTACTATTTTAACTACTTGATTACATGGCGAGTGCACATAGAACCAACGCACTATTTGAACTACATGATTACATGGCGAGTGCACATAGAACCAAATCACTATTTGAACTACTTGATTACATGGCGAGTGCACATAGAACCAACGCACTATTTGAACTACTTGATTACATGGCGAGTGCACATAGAACCAACGCACTATTTTAACTACTTGATAACATGGCGAGTGCACATAGAACCAACGCACTATTTGAACTACTTGATTACATGGCGAGTGCACATAGAACCAAATCACTATTTGAACTACTTGATTACATGGCGAGTGCACATAGAACCAAAGCACTATTTGAACTATTTGATTACATGGCGAGTGCACATAGAACCAAATCACTATTTGAACTACTTGATTACATGGCGAGTGCACATAGAACCAAATCACTATTTGAACTACTTGATTACATGGCGAGTGCACATAGAACCAAATCACTATTTGAACTACTTGATTACATGGCGAGTGCACATAGAACCAAAGCACTATTTGAACTACTTGATTATATGGCGAGTGCACATAGAACCAAAGCACTATTTGAACTATTTGATTACATGGCGAGTGCACATAGAACCAAAGCACTATTTGAACTATTTGATTACATGGCGAGTGCACATAGAACCAAAGCACTATTTGAACTACTTGATTACATGGCGAGTGCACATAGAACCGATAAGACCTTTTTTTTAAAAACCTTGTTTGTCTTAATCACCGTTTAATTAGTAAAAAATAAACTTTCAAGTTTTATCGAACTAATCAATTACTCTTTGATTATGTTACCGTATCTCTATTCGATCATTTCTTTTCTTTCAACTGCTCATTTGTAATTTTTATTTTAGAATTCTCGCCTTCATCTCCTTAATCCAGGCCTGGTGTTGCGTAAATCCTTAAATACTCAGAGCGAAACCAGCACTTAATCCCTATATTTTTTCAACGCCGTTATCGCCTGTTATGTGCGAATGACCCACGCCTATCTTTGCTGCCTCGCAATCCAATCGCCTCGTGCATGAGGGGCCCTTACTTGGGCTGATAAACCCTTGTGGCGCGATATTTCCCCTCTGCGGGGACAGCGGTGCGTGTTGTTGTTGTTAGCAAACATCCACAACACAATCTTCTCAAAGGATTACTTCCCCTCACAACACTCTCCCCCAATTAATCTGATTAACTTGTGCATTAAGTTTTTTTTTCCCCACACCAGACACGCATGTCCTTATACGCCGAATTGAGACCCGCTTTTTAAAAAAAAGTGGAGAGAATACGAAATGAACGCATGAAAATTTTGCGCCCTAATCAAAGAAATTGAAATGAAACAAATATTTAGTGCAAGCAAACCATTTTTCTCGGTGTAAAGGGAATCTATGTCAACACACTTTGCATGGTGATAGAGCAGGTACAATACATTTATACTCTGTAAAAATCTCTCTGATGTTGCTGATTTCTGAAATCTTCAGCAATTTGTCCCATTGACCTACCGGATGTTTTCGATACATACCCTATTGCAGTGGTGGGCTAGTGGCGAATCTTTTTGGGACCGCGTGCCCAAAATTCAACACAAAAAAAACAACACCTATTTATAGCAAAGTGTCAACACTCCAATGAGACCCGAAAATTGTGGTTTCGCTTAGCTAGTTTTGAAGAAAGTAAAATTTTAGTCGCGTGCCGACTGATGAAGCTCTGCGTGCCTATTGTGCACGCGTGCTATAGCTTCGCAATCACTGTGCTTTTACGTTCTGTGGGTAAAACTCGGCTAATTTTACTAATGTAGATATTACTAACTCAGATACAACTCTAATATGAGATGCTTAAAAATAAGTCAAGCAAGTTTGTTGCGTCGTATTTTTTTTAAACAAAACATATAAATTTTGATGTCACCATAAGGTAAATACGGAGTACAAAAAAAAAGTAAATGTATATTTTTATTGTTCAGAGGCGTGAAAAGTTGTGCGTTGTTGTACCTGGTAGAGGTGGTCACACTTGTTGGCTTCTCATAAAGTTTTCTTGAATTCGTGTTATGTCAAACAATTTTTATCAATGTGAAGTTCGCGAACTCCTTATGCCAATGTGTAGCGCTCTGCATCTAGTAAATAATAATGTCTTTTACCTAATACCAATATGGGTTCCAGCAATTAATTTTGAACAGGTCAAAGTTGGAAGAATTCATTCATCACTTTCAATAATTTAGTATCAACCGGCCACTAAACCAAGTCATGAGTGGGTTCGTGGTTAAAGAAAAGGATAAAGATCGTTGACTTTGAGTAAACTTGGAGAACACTTCTTTGCCTCGCTGGAGACAGTCAAGTTATAAACTGACAGTCTTCCTGGAAGAATACAACGAAAATAAAATGGGTCATGCTGCTTTACCTCCCATTACATCATTACACATTAAATGGCATTGCAAGTTTTCCAAGACACAGATCCATTCTCTCTAAGAGATAAACCTATCTACCACTGCAAGCCATGTTGATTGTCTTCTGTTGTCTGCGGGACGTTTTCGTAGTTTAAATGTCAGCCATTTCTCAACTGTCTCTTTTTTTTCTGAAGTCTTGCTGTCTGTAGCTGTGCAGTTGAGCATATGAGGCTAACGTGATCTGTTGCATGTTCTCTGTAGTCTGTTGCCTGTAGCTGTAAAGTTGAGCACACAGGTTTATTAATTAACATGTAATGAGCGTTACAATCAATGACACGATACTCGATTTATAAAATTGTGAATAGGATTTATCTACAAAAATACAAAACTGATTTATTGTAAGACTAGATTCCTCAAGTCCTTGGTGAATCATTTGAACATATTTCCCTCATTTTGAATGCTATATAATCTTCACGGTTGACCTGAAATTTCATTATGTCCATTTGAAAGACTTTTATACTGATTTCTAGTCGTTATTAATAGAGATCATCATGACTGTACCAGGTCCGTGATGCAAACGATACAAACAACCTTGCGTTACAAGCCTTATTACAAGACCAAATCAACATGCTACCAGACCACGCCCCTTCCTTCACTTATAAAACCACACAAACACACACGCACACACACACTCTCTCTCTCTCTCACACAGGCTCTTTGCCGTCGAATTGCCTTGAGATCAGAAAAGAAGAGCCCTGGCGCCAAACATCACACAATGACCTACACAAACCAGACAACGGGCGCTACGCAACCTTTTTGTTCAAACCAGCGGGAGAAATGGTACACATGACCAGAAAACAAGCACAAAAAAACTACAAGAACACTTTGGGGCAGAGATTTAGTTTGGTTATTTGTAAGTTCAAATAGTATGCAATAAAAACATAACCTTAAGTGTCTTAAGAAAGGATCACTGATTGAACACCAATCAAGTTACCGTGATATCGAAGATCCTAATCAGGTAATAGAACTCCGACACTATGAAAACCTTTATTTCTAGTTCCTTAACTGAAATCTTTCAGCAAAGTTTTTTTAAAAAAAAATTGGATAAGCGAGAACGCTAGTATATAGCTTTCGACTTCAATGTTTCTATTAAATCTAAATAAAATTATGTACACATGAAGAAAAGTACTCTACTGAAGGTAAGAGAAATTGGAAAAAGTAAACACAATACGGCAAATAGCAGTGAACAAGTTGTCTTTCCCGAGGCCGAGATATTCATTATGAAGCTTTACTTAAATAATTAAACTAAAAAATACATATGGAAAAATAATACAACTTTAACATTTAAAAAAAAAGATGCATTACACGTATACCGCAAGAACATTTTCGGGTTAAGATTAGACAAGTCCATGACATCAATGAACAACTACGTTTCCAATTTAAATTTACAAAAAATTCTTCTCGTTGTTTGGGCACAAGATAACAAGAAAATATCATACACATTACTTTTAGTTGAGTTGCTTTTAAAAGATCTGATGGCTTGGTGTAAAAGAGAAGAGTTTATTTCTTTACATGGCAATTATTTCCTCAATGACTTAAATGAACACCTGAGAGTGAAGCGTGGCAATGAAAAGTTCAAGTCTGCCGACTCACTTCTCCCCGCCTGCCACTGTTAATTTATTATGGGAAACGTGATCGGAATGTAGTTGAGCGTCCGTAAGTATCTTCAGTCTTACGCTCACTATCTCAAGAAAATAATAAATAACAGTCTTGCCGTGCGCCTATTAACGTGAAGGTTGCTGTCATTTCTGGTTACATGAATTTTTAAGATAATGCCACTGGATAAATTTCTTTTAAAATAATTTAATTGCCTTATGTTGCTTGAGATTAATTTAGAATTCTGCTCTTGAGGATAGGCTTTTAAACAATCAAATACTTTGCCATGTGTGGCTTTAATTTACTGCTCTTGATTAAATTGTTTTGTACAATCAAATAATTGACTTTATTATGTGGCTTTTGAATTCTGCCCTTCAGCATTTTGTTTTACACATCAACCAAATGACCTTATGTGGCTTTAGAAGGGTTTAGTGCAGGTTTGTGCAGTATAAAATAAACTAAACGAGCATATCTGGAAGCAGTATGCTGACCCCACAGTGTTGTTTGTAAAACCAGGGGTCAAATTTTAACATAATAAAATAATCCAACCCAATTGTTTACATACGAACTCGTGTTGACAAAACATTTCTTTGGTGCAGGTTTGTGCAGTATAAAATGAACTAAACGACCATATCTGGAAGCAGTGTGCTGACCCCAACAGTCTCGTTTGTGAAACCACGGGTTAAACTATACAGCATAAGAAAATTATCCCCACGGATTGTTTACATACGAACTCGTGTTGACGATTCGTTTCTTTGGTCTGGCCACTCACACATACGCCCAAGTGGTTTATCATACTCTCCAAGGGCTTAAAGATGCCACACTGTCTCGGTGCGCCACGCAGCGGCGGGCAAGAAGGAGGTTTATGACGTTCCTCCTGAGGCCTGAGCCAGCAGACAAAACTAACCCAATCATCCAACGGCACAAGCGTCACAATCAGGTGTCGGGATTTCCCCGCTAAGTCAAATCTGGGTGGCACTTGGCTCGGGTGAGATCATTAAAGTTTCTTGACTTTCATCCCTACCCCAGTACGCTACTAAAATAAAAAAAAATAAAGAAAAAAATACAACCTTTAAAGAAGGAACACATAAACAATAGGTTCTAGTTGAAGAGAACCGGCAAGTGTGTTGGGGGTCAGTTGTTCTTTCATGCTGCAGTGTCCAGGAAACCAGGTTAAATCCTCGCAGTCGTACACCATCTACGTCTAGCCCATTTGTGGACCAGCTTTGCATATTAAATAAATAAAAAAACGTCAAGGAATGAAATATCTCAGTCTAATTATTCGGATATGCCAGTAGAATATCGCCGTCGAAAATTGAAAATTGGGTGGGCAAGTAAACGGATGAATAAGGCGGAAGCTATCCAATCAGGTAGTAGTTAGTGCCCTTATAACTACGGAAACTGGAAACCGTCGCTTTTGATTGTAAGTTATTTCCCCTCTCATTAGCCAATGTCTTCTTTTAATGGTGTTGATGTGTTCAGCAAAGAGGATAGAGGGGCCACGGTAAATGGAATGTCAGTTGCACCTGTTTACCAACCTGGCCATCCATCAAAAGTCCAACTTACGGCATTAGAGCACTAACTGCGGTCTACATCTAAGGTATACTATTATACACCATTTTGGCTGACGTCTCTGTCTAAGACAGTACAGCACTGCCTGAATTCTATATCTAAGACAGTACAGCACTGCCTGAATTCTCTATCTAAGACAGTACAGCACTGGCTGAATTCTCTATCTAAGACAGTACAGCACTGCCTGAATTCTCTAGCTAAGACAGTACAGCACTGGCTGAATTCTCTATCTAAGACAATAAAGCACTGCCTGAATTCTCTATCTAAGACAATACAGCACTGCATGAATTCTCTATCTAAGACAGTACAGCACTGCCTGAATTCTCTATCTAAGACAGTACAGCACTGCATGAATTCTCTATCTAAGACAGTACAGCACTGCCTGAATTCTCTATCTAAGACAGTACAGCACTGGCTGAATTCTCTATCTAAGACAGTACAGCACTGCCTGAATTCTCTATCTAAGACAGTACAGCACTGGCTGAATTCTCTATCCAAGACAGTACAGCACTGGCTGAATTCTCTATCTAAGACGGTACAGCACTGGCTGAATTCTATATCTAAGACGGTACAGCACTGGTTGACGTCTCTATCTAAGACGGTACAGCACTGGTTGACATCTCTATCTAAGCCGGTACAGCACTGGTTGACGTCTCTATCTAAGACAGTACAGCACTGCCTGAATTCTTTATCAAGGCAGTACATCACTGGCTGACGTAACTGTCTAAGGCAGTACATCACTGGCTGACGTCTCTGTCTAAGGCAGTACATAACTGGCTGACTTCTCAGTCTAAAGCTGTACAGCACATGCTGACGTCTCTTTCTAAGGCAATACAGCACTGGCTGACGTCTCAATCAAATGTAGTACATGAGCTCTGGATAACGTCTCTATCTTAGGAAGTGCAGCACTTGCCGACGTCTCTATCTTAGGAAGTGCAGCACTTGCCGACGTCTCTATCTTAGGAAGTGCAGCACTAGCTGACGTCTCTATCTCAAGTAGTACATCTTTGGCTATCTAGGGTGGTAACGCATTTGATGAAGTCTCTACCAAAACACACAGAGAGATCATAAAAAAAAATAATGGATACGTAAAAATTGAAAAAATGCGACATTTAATAGAGTTTCCTTTATATTTGATGGTACTGGGGACTTTATACCAAATCTGTGTATTTAATTCAAGGGGATGACTTTATACCAAATCTGTGTATTTAATTCAAGGGGATGACTTGATACCAAACATGTGTATTTAATTCAAGGGGATGACTTTAAATATCAAACATGTGTATTTAATTCAAGGTGATGACTTATCTTGGACTGGAAATAATCAATATTTTCAAGAAAGACCGCGACTTTTAATCTTATAAACCTTCAAGCACCAAGGGGTTCTTTGATGAAAAATTGTTTTCTTTGGCACCAATATATAGTTGAAACCAAATGAGAATTCTTTCAAGCCGATTATAATACAAATTTAAATAGAATCTGGAAGAAATTAGACACCCCCACCCCAACCAAACAAAATTTAAAAAATGAATCATTTCCATTCCTTTCTGACTTTAAGTGTGTCAGCATTTCAGCAGCAACGGACATGTGACCCTCGGAATTAATGACCATGCGTGTACATATATATATATATAATGAAAATTTGATGATGTGGAACTGATGAGTGAAATGTCTACAACCACAGGTTGAATACGGTGGTCGGGCTGCATGCACACTCTGCTGGCGTATCGGGAGTCGCGTGTTTGAGTCTTCGTGAAGGCAGAGACCTGTTCCCTTGGTTTAAGGGTGTCCCTTTGTCCAACCGGCTCTGATAGGTATTTGAAATAAGTTGTGGTAAATAAAGGCTGCTGGGAATTATGCCGAAAAATTCCCTCGCATGCCGTGGCCTGTGAAACGCTGCGTCACTTCCCCGAAACGCCAGCATGGTGTGCACGTTCCACTTACAATATATGCAATGAAGAACGTAGGACGCAATAATCTTCTGTATAGATGTAATATATATATATATATATATATATATATATATGATATATATACACATATATATAATAACAACATTAGTGGTACTTGACAACCTCTCATTCACTGTCCTAATCTATACACCAGCTGAAATGATTAGAAGATCGATGTGAGCAATATTTCCTTGTTTCCAAAACCGATCACTTGAATTACGTGACCAGAAAGCCTGTGGATACATAGCTGTGGGTATCGATTACGTTTGTCATTTATCGGAAAAAAACGATTCTTGGAGTCGAAAAGCCAATAGCAATGCACTTAATGTTTCTGTGGTCGATATTCTATATGCATCTTTGTGAATTGATTATATAAGGATTGAATAAGTCCCGTTTGAGTAAAAACATTTCACCCAAATATAAATGTCAAAATTCTCTAAGTTATAAACAAATATTGTTTACTTTATTTATAAATCACAGTATATCTTTGAAATTCTTTTTTTAAAGTCAAGGGATTTCTGACGAATTATGTTACATTCAATGTTATAGCTATAACTTGCGCAAGCAATATTACATCCAGACTCGTTGCCCAAATGTCATTTCCATAAAGAACAATTATCGCTCCCCAAAACTTGTTTACAATCTCCGTTCAATATCAAAAAGCTTGTCCCCCGTGTCGAGGTCAATCTGAGGAATTAGAAAGAAAACAAGTATGAATCATAAGCAAATCCAATTTCCTAACATTTCTTTTATTTCTCCCAGAAGACGCGCCCAAACCTCCAACCAGAGCTATTCAGGCCAAGTTTCCAATAGGGGTCCAAAAAGAAACCTCACCGGCGGCGTTGCTCTCAACATCAATGCTCATTTATGCATTTGTGTTTCTGTGTGCTTGTGTTTCTGTGTGTTTGTATGCGTGAGAGCTAACATTTGAATTCAAGGGTTCTCCATTTGCTCAAGTGACTACCCTGCCACATGCACCACAAATCGATTCATTTGGGACTGTTAACATTTGACATGTTTTACACAACTAAACTGTTTTCAGGACTTAATTCTAAAGTTGCGTCATACAGCCTGGAATAAATTGCAATAGGAAACATTCAATACAAATTTATTTTAAAACTAGTCAAAAATGACGGAAGTTTTCAAAATAAATACATTTCAGCCAATATCTACTTATTTTGAAAAAATACACATCAGGAAAAAAAAATGTAATACAGAACTTTCATTTATTTTTAATTTATTCATTAATTAACCGCTTCCATTAAAGAGATAAGTAGGTTATCTTACTCAATAAACTGTTGTTGTTTTTTTTTGGTTGTTTTTTTTTGTCACATAACCTTGTGGTCCTAGGGGGTTCGAATTTTTTCCGTTACAACTTTCTTGGGTCTTGGTAGACTTGGCGGCACCCATCTCCTCTCCAAGTCAGCGGAGGACTTTTTTTACAATTGTCATTGATCAACAATTTATCGTGGCTTAAAGTGGGCTAGATCCCAAGCACCTCTGCTTAGAAGGCGAGCGCACTGTTGACTTCGCTATCCAGCCGCTAATAACCGGTAACCTCCTTCAATATAAGAGGGCGGGACTATTCGTTAATCTGATATATTTTTATATTACACTTGTATGATTCTTAAGACAAGAAATCAAAACACAAACGATTCAGGTTGCATAACGGAGAAAATGAAAACTATACTTAGATTTTTATCGGAATTTGCCTTAATTTTAAAATGTTATCTTTTCCCGGTGATTCAAAGCATGTTTTAACTAAATTCCAGATCTATTTTTGTTTAGTTAAATACATTCTTTGATAGATATTTATTTTTAAATTATTTTTATGAATGATTAAATGATTACCCAATTAATGACTATGAAGTCAAAATTCATAGATGATATTTTTTACAACCCAACACATATTTTTTATTAGCCTTTGTAACATAATTTTTGAATGTAATGGAAAATTGATTATAATCGGTCTTAGAAGCATTATAATTTTTTAAAAATCGTCACTTTAAGTTAAAACTTACATTTTTAAACCATGTTCCTATTAATCAGATTCATTTTTAACCTACAAATATTTTAATTTGATATTGGTCTCTTAAATCCGGGTTAAAATTTACCAACAGAATGTCGAACGCGTTGAATCAATAATTTGGATAAGGATGGGGTGGTCTCTATCATGGCATCAAATAAATTATTTAATTGCTATCCTGCAACAAAATTTGATTGCTAACATCTGTCTGTCGCTATCCATAAGAAGCTCCATCGGCGTCTCCCCACCCTACCCTGTATGCCTACTCTCACACACAACACAATGACATTTTCGAACATTCGGGAGCCCGATAGGATTGACGAATTCAGAAGCTAAAGGAGAGTCTTTGAAGTGATTGTACACAACAATCCTAGAACGTCTGTTTGTGGCGTACTCAAGGTTGAGATGGCTGGCAAGTTACAAAACACAGCCGTTAAGTGGAGATGGAAAACCCCATTTAATTCCACAATATAATTTTAATAAAACTATATGTACATATGTCAGAAATGTTCATGACGATGGTCTAAGAGGTTCATAAGATTCATTAATAAAAATAAGAACGTCCAAGGATTTTTACCTCGGTTAAGAACTTGGGGAAAGACAAAACAAATCAATCCTTTGTGTGAAATATTGACAACACTCTTAAGTTTATCAGTAAACAAAGGGACATAACTTAAATGTTTATTATCAAGGGAATAACTACTCCGGACAACTCTACGGTGCAATATCCCAAAATACACATGCAGCTTGTTACAGTTTCACTGTACAGAATCCCATTAAACTACATTTTTTGGTACGACCCGACTGTACAGATCCTACTCTTTCCAGTACAACCAAATTGTACCAGACTCTTCTTCCTGTACAACACAACTTTACAGTAACTCATTCCGGTACAAAGTGTACAACACATTTATTCCGGTACAACCAAACTGTACAGGTCAATAAGTCCTGTACAAACCAACTGTATATGACCTACTTTCAGGTAAAAAAAAATGTACAGGTCACTGATTCCGGTACAACCAAATTGAACAAGACTACCAGTCCGGTACAACCCGATTGCACCAGACTCTCAGGTACAACCAACTGTACAGGTCACTCATTCCGGAAAAACTCAAGTGTACAAGACTCCCATTCCTGTACAACCCAAGTGTACATGACTCCCATTCCTGTACAACCCAAGTGTACAAGACTCCCATTCCTGTACAACCCAAGTGTACAAGACTCCCATTCCTGTACAACCCAAGTGTACATGACTCCCATTCCTGTATAACCCAAGTGTACAAGACTCCCATTCCTGTACAACCCAAGTGTACATGACTCCCAGTCCGGAACAATCCAAGTGTACAAGACTCTCATTCCTGTACAACCCAAGTGTACAAGACTCCCATTCCTGTACAACCCAAGTGTACATGACTCCCAGTCCGGAACAACCCAAGTGTACATGACTCCCATTCCGGAACAACTCAAGTGTACAAGACTCCCATTCCGGTACATACCAAGTGTACAAGACTCTCATTCATGTACAACCCAAGTGTACATGACTCCCATTCCTGTACAACCCAAGTGTACAAGACTCCCATTCCGGAGCAACCCAAGTGTACAAGACTCCCAGTCCTGAACAACCCAAGTGTACATGACTCCCATTCCGGAGCAACCCAAGTGTACAAGACTCCCATTCCGGTACAACCCAAGTGTACAAGACTCCCATTCCAGTACAACCCAAGTGTACGTGACTCCCATTCCGGAACAACTCAAGTGTACAAGACTCCCATTCCGGAACAACTCAAGTGTACAAGACTCCGATTCCTGTACAACCCAAGTGTACATGACTCCCATTCCGGAACAACTCAAGTGTACAAGACTCCGATTCCTGTACAACCCAAGTGTACATGACTCCCATTCCGGAACAACCCAAGTGTACATGACTCCCATTCCGGAACAATCCAAGTGTACATGACTCCCATTCCGGAACAACTCAAGTGTACAAGACTCCCATTCCGGAACAACTCAAGTGTACAAGACTCCCATTCCGGAACAACCCAAGTGTACAAGACTCCCATTCCGGAACAACCCAAGTGTACAAGACTCCCATTCCTGTACAACCCAAGTGTACAAGACTCCCAGTCCGGAACAACCCAAGTGTACAAGACTCCCATTCCGGTACAACCCAAGTGTACAAGACTCCCATTCCGGTACAACCCAAGTGTACAAGACTACCATTCCTGTACAACCCAAGTGTACATGACTCCCATTCCGGAACAACTCAAGTGTACAAGACTCCCATTCCTGTACAACCCAAGTGTACATGACTCCCATTCCGGAACAACCCAAGTGTACATGACTCCCAGTCCGGAACAACCCAAGTGTACAAGACTCCCATTCCTGTACAACCCAAGTGTACAAGACTCCCAGTCCGGTACAGCCCAAGTGTACAAGACTCCCATTCCGGTACAACCCAAGTGTACAAGACTCCCATTCCGCTACAACCCAAGTGTACATGACTCCCATTCCGGTACAACTCAAGTTTTCAAGACTCCCATTCCGGAACAACCCAAGTGTACAAGACTCCCATTCCTGTACAACCCAAGTGTACAAGACTCCCATTCCTGTACAACCCAAGTGTACAAGACTCCCATTCCTGTACAACCCAAGTGTACAAGACTCCCATTCCTGTACAACCCAAGTGTACAAGACTCCCATTCCTGTACAACCCAAGTGTACATGACTCCCATTCCTGTACAACCCAAGTGTACAAGACTCCCATTCCTGTACAACCCAAGTGTACATGACTCCCAGTCCGGAACAATCCAAGTGTACAAGACTCTCATTCCTGTACAACCCAAGTGTACAAGACTCCCATTCCTGTACAACCCAAGTGTACATGACTCCCAGTCCGGAACAACCCAAGTGTACATGACTCCCATTCCGGAACAACTCAAGTGTACAAGACTACCATTCCTGTACAACCCAAGTGTACAAGACTACCATTCCTGTACAACCCAAGTGTACAAGACTCCCATTCCGGAACAACTCAAGTGTACAAGACTCCCATTCCGGTACATACCAAGTGTACAAGACTCTCATTCATGTACAACCCAAGTGTACATGACTCCCATTCCTGTACAACCCAAGTGTACAAGACTCCCATTCCGGAGCAACCCAAGTGTACAAGACTCCCAGTCCTGAACAACCCAAGTGTACATGACTCCCATTCCGGAGCAACCCAAGTGTACAAGACTCCCATTCCGGTACAACCCAAGTGTACAAGACTCCCATTCCAGTACAACCCAAGTGTACGTGACTCCCATTCCGGAACAACTCAAGTGTACAAGACTCCCATTCCGGAACAACTCAAGTGTACAAGACTCCGATTCCTGTACAACCCAAGTGTACATGACTCCCATTCCGGAACAACTCAAGTGTACAAGACTCCGATTCCTGTACAACCCAAGTGTACATGACTCCCATTCCGGAACAACCCAAGTGTACATGACTCCCATTCCGGAACAATCCAAGTACATGACTCCCATTCCGGAACAACTCAAGTGTACAAGACTCCCATTCCGGAACAACTCAAGTGTACAAGACTCCCATTCCGGAACAACCCAAGTGTACAAGACTCCCATTCCGGAACAACCCAAGTGTACAAGACTCCCATTCCTGTACAACACAAGTGTACAAGACTCCCAGTCCGGAACAACCCAAGTGTACAAGACTCCCATTCCGGTACAACCCAAGTGTACAAGACTCCCATTCCAGTACAACCCAAGTGTACAAGACTACCATTCCTGTACAACCCAAGTGTACATGACTCCCATTCCGGAACAACTCAAGTGTACAAGACTCCCATTCCTGTACAACCCAAGTGTACATGACTCCCATTCTGGAACAACCCAAGTGTACATGACTCCCAGTCCGGAACAACCCAAGTGTACAAGACTCCCATTCCTGTACAACCCAAGTGTACAAGACTCCCAGTCCGGTACAGCTCAAGTGTACAAGACTCCCATTCCGGTACAACCCAAGTGTACAAGACTCCCATTCCGCTACAACCCAAGTGTACATGACTCCCATTCCGGTACAACTCAAGTTTTCAAGACTCCCATTCCGGAACAACCCAAGTGTACAAGGCTCCCATTCCGCTACAACCCAAGTGTACAAGACTCCCAGTCCGGTACAGCCCAAGTGTACAAGACTCCCATTCCGGTACAACCCAAGTGTACAAGACTCCAAGTCCGGTACAGCCAAATTGTACAGTTTTCCATGACACTCAGGCTGACACAACTCATCTGTACGGTATCCCAGGACGGCCGGCCCGTCCGGTAAATCCATCCAACACTCGGGTCAGACAGGTTACCGCGATAGTAATTAGACGGGGTGGGAGAGGTATCTTTTTTTTTGTACGTTCGATTTATGCCAAGGGTTTTAGATTGGACATGGCTCATTTTACATATCAATCGTACGTTCATCTCTCTTTCTTTTATGTTGCTCTGGGACCGGTCCCTCCCACATGACCCAGTGTGTGTGTATGTGTTTGGGGGGGGGGTGGAGATAAGCGGCAACAGCCACAGAGACGATGAATTCATCGTGGGTGACGGTGCCCCGTTATACCACTGAGCTAAAATAGATTTTTACTATTTACTCCTCCAAAACTCGTATCAGGATGACGTGTCCGTGACTTCTTGTAATGATCTGACTCCGGAAAACTGATAGCTATGGTTGTTGTTTTTTTTTACAGTAGGTTCACGAATCTCATATGCGTTTCTGAAGAATAAAAATCGACTGCTGTTGTGCTTAATAGATCTGATTAAAATTTCACAAAATCACAACTCAATGTACTATATATAGCCACTGGCCGCAAGTTCTGACCTCTGATTATGTGCATCAAAAGAATATTTAACTGTACCTAAAAAAACAAAACAATAGTTAAACTCGTCTAAAAAGATTTACTATTTACAACTTGTGAATGTTTCAGGCAAAATATTTTCCATCAGGCCAAAACCTGATGATTGATTTCATCCACAACAAAATTCCCAATGAACATCGCATCGATTTGAACGTTGTGTGTTGCGTTCATTTGTCATTTTTTCGCCTTGGATTTGAAATAATTGGATACTGACCCAGGGGCTTGTTTTTTTCTTCTTTCCCGTGTCATCATCATCATCATCAAGTAACCTTTTACTTTTTAACCCTTTAATAACGTGTAACTTTTTACGTTTTAACCTTTTCGTAACTTGTAATATTTTTTATAACCTTTTAATAACTAGTAATCTATTATTACTTTGTAACCTTTTTTTATAACTTGTAAAATTTTACTTTGTAATATTTGACTTTTAAAAGCTTTTTTAAAAATAAATTGTTACCTTTTACAAACAAAATAGCTTAGACGAAATAGGAAGTCAATACATTGTCGTTTTGGACCTGCACTCATCCACTAACATTAAATTATAAAGGGATGTCGGGGTATTCAAACAAAAGGACGTGGACACAAAAACAACAACAACATTTTAGTATTGAAATATCTTAATAATAAAAAACGAATCCACGCTTGTAATGATAATTAAATATACAAGTAATTGTAACGATGTTGTAAAACGATTTACGCATACATGTAATTGCGTAAACGTTAACCATGGGGCATGTCTATAGTTACAGCACAAGATGGCGTCGCGTTATGGTTATACGTATAGAAATGCATACCATTAATTCAGGAACACCTAAACACTGTCAACATTTAAAACCCTAAGAAAAATGCAGGACTATACTTTAACCAAGGATAAGCGTGGTGCGCAATAATATTCTGTATAGAAGGAACGTCTGTAATAGATAATTGTATAAGATACGATAACGTATAGGGTTGAAGTGCTCTTTTAAACCAGTGAATCTACAGTTGTGGCTACAGGACCTTGACTATTGACAATCTGAATATGTTTTTTTTTATTTATACCTCTACTTTCACTGCTAGCCAAGAAAATTATCACGTAGGCCGGTAATAGATCGGGTAAATAAAAGCAAAGTGTGGATTTCTTGTCAAGTCCGTTACAGACGCTCCTTCTATACAGAAGATTATTGCGTCCTACGCTTATCTATGGTTTGTGTTTAGTACAGCATTTTTATTAGAGATTTAAATGTTGATAAAATGTTGGTTTTTCTGGTTTCTTCAGGCAACCCATTCATTTCACGCCCGAATTCTAGACGGGATTTCAGTCGATTTAAAAATATAAATCTTTCATCATTTGTTCCCATTGCGTTCACTTGAATCAGACAACAAACAATGGAAATGCGCAAGAAACACAAGTTGGAATGGTAGAGGAAAGAGGTTCTTAAAAAAAAAGTTAATGAGGCCCTAAGGACACCGGATGTCTGTTTGTTTTTAGGTGTCGCCGTGCTCATTTGTTCCCTCATCAACTTTTTATAGGAACATTACACTTGCAACCATGCATGAACTTTATCAGCGACGCTATAGTATTTGTCAGCATGGTATTACATCGGCGATGTCACCAGGACACCAATGTTATCCTTAGGGCACCAATCTTATCGTCAGGGCACAATGTTATCAACAGAGCACCATGTTATCACCAGGGCACTAATTTTACCACAGGGCACCAACGTTGTCACCATGGCACGAATGTTATCAAAGGGCATCATGTTATAACCAGGGCACCATGTTATCACCAGGGCACCAATGTTATCATCAGGGCACCAATGTTGCCACAGGACACCAATGTTATCACCAGGGCACCAATGTTGCCACCAAGGCACCAATGTTATCACCAGGGCACCAATGCTATCACCAGGGCACCAATGATATCACCAGGGCACAAATGTTATCACCAGGGCACCAATGTTGCCACAGGACACCAATGTTATCACCAGGACACCAATGTTATCACCAGGGCACCAATGTTATCACCAGGGCACCAATGTTATCACCAGGGCACCAATGTTATCACAAGGCATCAATGGTATCACCAGGGCACCAATGTTATCACCAGGGCACCAATGTTATCACCAGGGCACCAATGTTATCACAAGACATCAATGGTATCACCAGGGCACCAATGTTTTCAGCGTGACACTGATCATGTCAGTATTGTTTCATTGTGGGGTAATTTGACGGCTCCTCGCCCCTTTCAGTAGACATTACAATGGCCATTGAACAATGCAACAGACGATAAACATAAAATAAAATAGAAGCCATTTCTAATCTAAAAAAACCCATCTAAATGAAGTGAAACTTTATTTGCAAAGTCTTCTCCAACAATATTGTAACAGTTCTATTAGCCATCATTATTGATATTCCACTACACTCACCACCTTCGTAGCCTCAAGCCAGTATAAAGAAGAAAAAAATAGGAAAATACAATAACAAAAGAAAGCGAGCTGCACTTGGAAAATTATGAGGAACACGTGTGTCGTCAATGAAATCTACAGTCCAATGGGAAAACCAGCCCCCGGGCCTCTGTAGACCCACCGACCCCGCCCCTAAACACATTCTTACGTCAGACCCACCCAAAAGCCGAGGTCTGGTGTATGTCGAATCCCCACTGGGATCGAAGAATTGCTAGCAACTGTATAAATTCCTGTAAGGATGGCCTTTAGAGAACGACCATGCACTTATGCTAGCAACTGTATACATTTCTGTAAAGTAGGCCTTTAGAGAACGACCACTTATGCTAGCAACTGTATACATTCCTGTAAGGATGGCCTTTAGAGAACGACAACTTTCTAGCAACTGTATACATTCCTGTAAGGATGGCCTTTAGAGAACGACCACTTTCTAGCAACTGTATACATTTCTTTAAGGGTGTCCTGTAGAGAACGACCATGCACTTATCCCGTGTTTGAACCTTTACCACCCCCCCCCTTTTTTTTCTAACACTGCCTTTTCTATTGGCGCCATCAGAGGTTCTCGAACCCTTAACGCGGACCCCAAAGCTACACTAAGCCTGAGTTCCGATACAGTTTTGTTTACATCCAGTCCAAGTTCCGGTATTATTTTTTTATATCCCGTGGTTCCTAGTCGGAGTAGAGTTTAAATAATAAACATTTGTATTATGTTCCTCCAACTTGAAAAAAGGCATGCATTGAGCATGCAGCGGTTACGAATGTAACACGTGAGGTTTTCAAACACTGATATCGTTATCATATCATCGTTAACCCAGCAATTCTCAAACGTTTTAATGCGCGAGTCCAATGTTCCCTTTAAGCTGCGCGGCCGCGCAGTTTAGAATTACCAAGCAGCAAAATTTTATTAACGATTGAGAAAAAAAATGGATGCTGAGCAAATCTGCACACGATAATTTTTTACTTTGCACACAAACCAAGGAACCTTAGACGGAATATTGGCCGCGACCCATTTAAAGATTATTTAAGTCGTTGCAACCCACAAACAAAATGATACATTGAAACAGGTCTGAGTTTTGGGTTTTGTTCCGAGTCTCAATGTTCCCTTTAAGCTGCGCGGTTGCGTGGCCGCGTAGATATCTGACTGACGCCGCGCAGCAGTTTAGAATTACCGCGCAGAAAATTTGATAAAATATTGAACAAAAAATGGATACCGTGCAACTTTACACACAAGATATTCTACTTTGCACATGCACCGTCGAAACTTAGATGGGAACATTGGGTCCGAGTTATTTTGTAGATAAAATGATGGTTTTCCCCCCCAATGTCCCTTACCAGCAACACTTTCTAAACCCTATAAAAATTCTCCTTGGCGAACAAAGGCCCTTGCACCCCCCCACAGAATGGTAGATACAGTTGATTATTGAATCCTCTTTTAATTCGTTAGGTCAGCAGTGAGAAAGCATGACAATAGCAGCGTGGACATCACCATTGTGGTTGGTGAGCCCGTTTCACCATTGCTGTAAGTGTGTCTACTTCATATTATTGTTAGTGTGGCCACCTTCACATTGTTGTTATTGTTGATACATTCACATGTTTGTTCCTGTGGACTTCTCTTTTCCTCTGTTGATCCGATTAAGGCGATCATCCAAATGGAATAAATGCATCAGGGACGTGGACATTTTTTTCTTCTCTTTCTACTGTCTGCAGGCGCAGTACATTCAGTGGAGATAGGCTTTTAATGATATTTTGAAAAACTCATCGATTTTTTTCACTAAATGCGCCATCATAATGGACATCTTATCAAATTAAAAAGAAAAAGAAATAAAATGATAAAATCTGGGAATTGATAAAACATGATTGTGGATTTGAATATTCCACAGGCTGGGTAGATTTCTTGGGTTAATTGGTAGTGTGAGTCTATCAGTCGGTATATGTCGGTCTAGATGTGATTGTCGGCCCAGGGATGTGTTTATCGGTCCAGATGTGGTTGTCAGTCCAGATGTGGTTGTCGGCCCAGATGTGGTTTCAGGTGTAAATGTGAATGTCAGTGAGGTTTTGATGTACGTTTAGGTTCGAGTGAACTCTTGGTGCAGCTGGTTGTCCATATGAAGATAATTATAGTTGTGAATGGCGTTCTTTTACAACAGGCAGTTTTAAAATAGGTTTTTGGCGTAGTCTCTTAGTTGTTGTTGTTGTAACTGTGACTATGGCTGCGGCTCTGGGTGAGGATTCGCGTCTAGATGTTGCTGTAAATATATTATAGTTGACTGTGACCTTTTCATTAATCCTAATTTTAAAAAAATTAAAAAATCAATAATTATAATGATAACATTATGTGTCACAGTCTTTTTTAAATTCGATTCACATGAACTCATTTACTGGCATACACGTTCATCTAGTCTTTGAAAGTCAAAATATGACAACGTCAACAAATTTTAAAGAATGTGAACACGGCAATAGGCGTGTCTCCTGTAGCTAATAGGATCCCAGCCAGGGATAAATCCTTTGATCCCCGAGACTAAACAGCACCGCCCCGTACTCTCCGACCCCTCCTATTAATGGCGGTTGGTACACAATAGTACACCCTGGCCCGAGGCCCGAGGCTAGTAATGGCGCGTGGACCATGGCCACCCGGTTCACAAGTTATAGATGGTTGACTAAAAAAAGGTAATTTAAAATCAGCGCGGCAAAGAGATCGGATTCATTATTTGATGCGACACATCAATTATCTTGGGGATTTCCAAATAACAGCCTCAATGGACTTTATGGAAGGGGTGGGGGGGGGCATGACGGAAAGGGCGGAAATTGGTCGTGTCGATTGACAGACGGCAATTGACCTTTGTTTGACCCCAAAGACAGCTGTAAACACTGTCGTTCAGGCGGAGAAGGGTGACCGCGTGACGATAAAAACGTCGAGGTCAATCACGTGACAGAACGCAGACGTCGCAATAACCAGTCGGCGTACGATCACAGACATCTGCTGGGAAATTTCAGCTGACTTGATTTTTTTCCTTAAGTATTTATTATTTTAAATTATTATTATTATTTTATTATTATGATTATTTTGTTCAATTGACTTGATTTTTTAGCCATCATAAACATTTTCTAATGACAATCGATTTTAACAGAATTTGTTTTTTGTAAAATTTGATTTAGCAAAGACTTTCATTGCAATTGAACAGGTTGTCTTCAGTTTGGTTCACAACCGAACCAGACTTTAAATGGGGAGACAATAATAAAAAAAAATGCATCAATTGTTCTACCTACAATTAATTCTCAAAAATTCACTTCATACATGTAGAATGTGAAGCCCCATCAAGTCGAAAGCAAAAGTAAGGATTCCTTTTGCAATTGGTGAATATGTTTCAGAAGGATCAACCTCACCCCACATTAAAAAGAAGTTTTTGTAAACATTACATTTTCATTTGGCGGCTGGATAGCGAAGTCAATAGTGCGCTCGCCTCACAAGCAGAGGGGCGTGGGATCTACCCCACAGCCACAATAAAAATGTTGATGAATGACTATCGCTAAAAGGAAGTCCTCCTGGAGAGGAGATGGGCGCCGCCAAGGTCTATCAAGTCCCGAGAAAGTTCTTAAGGAAACATTAGGACCCCTATGACCACGAGGTTATGGGGGGGGGGAATCTTTGGGGCAATAGGCCATTGAGAAATTTCTAATTACTTCAGAGACCCAACGGAAATGTTACATATTTAAGACAGTGATAGGCACAAGAAAAATGTGACAGAGACACTCTACAAAACATGACAGATTACAGAAAATGATAGACAAACGAGAGATTTCTTCAAGTCTGTTTTTTTTTAAATTTATTTTTATTTCGCACAACTAACTACCCATGAATATAGGTGTGAACAAACAAGACGGCCAGTAATTAAAGCCCCTTGACCTCCACCCTAAACAGCCACCCCCCTCCCCCTGAATATTTCTATAGCCAAAGAAATGTGCTTAAATGGCGGCGTATCCCCCTTAAGCATATATAATCTTCCTGGAAAATCAATAACCTGGGTCTCCTCAAAGCGAAATTGCGCTATTTAGAATACTACCCATAATGCCACCTAGATATTTCCACTTGTAGGCAATTTTTTTATATTTATTTTATATTTTATTCTTTCCAGTCATTAATTTAGTCCCGAGGGCGCAAAGAGAAAAACAACTGAACAATCAGCCAAAGGGAGGTAAAGGCTGAGTTCATAAATTTGATTGATGACACTATTTACCGTTCTTTGATGAGCTGCATGGGAGCCTACTGTGTGTATTCTGGTGCATCATTGACGCGTGGAGAGAGACAAAAATACCCCCCTCTCTCCCCACCTTCCCTACCCGTTCTATCCGCGGTTATAGTCCATACTGGTGACATAATTTTTGTTACGGTGGGCACTACACTGAGACTCACTCATCAGAAGATGCAATATATCATGTCTTTCTATTTACACGTACAACGGGGAAAAAAAACAATAACATCGCTAAATCTTACAGATATATTCATACCCTGTTTATATGTTATACATTTACAGATATATTCCCGAGATTTTGAAATTTATAAACACAATGGTAAAAACTTTATCTTCAGAGACTTGGTTCATGTGTTTACAAAATAGTTCTACGCAATAGCGGCCTGAATGATGTGTTTAAAGTTAATTGGTAGTGCTACGCAAAACCGACTTGAATGAAGCGTTCGAAGTACAGAGGTAGAGCTACGCAACACCGACTTGAATGAAGCGTTCGAAGTACAGAGGTAGAGCTACGCAACACTGGGTTGAAGAAAGTTTTCAAAGTATAAAGGTAGTGCTGCTACTCAAAACCGACTCAAATGATTTGTTCAAAGCACAAATGTAGGGCTACCTAACACTGAATTGAATACTGTGTTCGAAGTACAAAGTTAGTGCCACCCAAAATTAACTTGAATGATGTGTTAAAAGTACAAAGATAGCGCTACCCAAGACTGAATTGGATGATGTATTCAAAGTATAAAGGTAGTGCTGCTACTCAACACTGACTCGAATGATTTGTTCAAAGCACAAATGTAGGGCTACCTAACACTGAACTGAATACTGTATTCGAAGTAAAAAGTCAGTGCTGCTCGATAGCTACTTGATTGATATGTGTACAAAGCCTCCTGTTGCTCTCCTGGTATGTGTGTACTACTATATTGACAAACTTGTATTGCACAACAGCTTCTCAAGCGGTCGGTCGTATGCTCAATGTAGAGATGTGTGGAGTGGAGGAAGGCTGAAGTATTTGTTTTGTCTCTGTCCCCATCACGCATTGACATTCAGTAGCATCAGTTCTTCAACTTTTCAAAGAGTTCAGTATCAAATAGTGGTCCTCAGATTTGGTGGTTTTAGCCTATCACGACGTTTCTACAATCCAATTTGAGAACCACTAATTTGTTGTTTTTTTCCTTCACCATTCCTGACATGACTGCCCCCCCCCTGTCTGCCTGCCCGCCCAAAACAAAGCCCGAATCGTAAACAGATTGGAAGGACCCCGCCAAGGGTTTGGAGGCAGAGAAGCCGGAGGGGTCGTTAGCAACGCGAAATACGAGTCCCTGACACAAGGGAACCCGATCCCGACCTTGTTATTGGAGCAGGCCGAGATCCCCGCGTTAAGACTTCCGCTCACGGGGAGGGGGCGGCAAGATTTGGAGCCACAATAAACTAAGTCACTAGGTGAAGTCCGAGGTCATAAGTGGGAAATAAATAAACAAAAGATATTGGTCAGACACAGTATACGTACGTGGAGATAAATGACGAGAGAACATTTCTATATATCATGGAACAAATTATCTCTGTCCAATATTTCTATTAAATGTTTAGGATTCATCATTCTTGGCACGGCTGAAGAAACAGTTCAAAATTTCTGTTAGTTCATTGAATGACTGGCTATATATACAATGCATGAGCTACCCGTTTAGGAAGGTTTATTCCCATCAGCTGTCAGTTGTTTGGGCGTTGATAATTATGGTTATAAGCCCTTTTTGCGCTTCCCACCCCCACCCCCAACACACAGACGTTCCACTTGAAGTACAGTAGAAATGTCTTGGTTTATCATTAAATCTCTATTTTAACCGCTGAGCCGAGTCACAAAGAGAAAACAGGGCGCGCAGCCCGTCAATCTAATAAAACGAACAGTCACTGTAGTGGTCCCAATGACATGGGAGATTGCTTGCACGTGCCTGGCCCAAGGGCAGACCTGCAGTCTATTCACTCCACTGTTAAGCCTCAAGCATCCCTGTGGTGAGCGGCTGAGTCGGTCACAGCAGGTTGTAATGACCTGATCCCTTGTGTTAGAAACTAAACCATCAAACTTCGGTACAAATGCGTCCAGCCATTTGACTAACAAAATTCGATGACCGTTTTGAAAGAAAAAAAAACCAACAAAAAAACAAAAAAAACGCTTGACAAGAAATGATTAGAAACATCTGCGATAAAACTATTTATTTATCCGAGTGCCTCATAGCGGGCTAACAGATCCCGGGAGACTTAAACTTAAGTGCTTGGACTTGGAATCTAAAGACAGGGAAAATCCGAACTAAAGCTACGGCCCAGTACGAAAACTCAAGAAAGATTCATGGGACGGGCGACACACCACGCCCCATACCACTTCAAGACAGCATGTTCTAGGTTTTTGTTTGTTGTTTAGATTTGTATAGTCTTTTAGTCTTTTTCTTCTTTTTCAAGCAGACTTGAGGATGCTGCAGGTGCACGGTATTGTCCGAATCTCATTGTCTTGAAAAATAATGGCACCCTTTTCTGAGAGACTTATAATTCTTTGTCTATCCTTTTCTCTGCTTATATCTGGTGCCGTCAGAAACTCAGTCGGTAAGAAATTAGCTGGTCCCGGAGCTGCCCAGTTTTAGTAGATTTCATTGTTTTTGGGAGATTTCAATGTCTTTTGAAATTGCAATGTTTTGGAAGCTGTCAATATTTTTGGGAGCCGTCAATGTCTTTTGGGCTGTCAACGTTTTAGGAGATATCAATATCTCGGGAGATGTCAATGTTTTAACTGATGTCAATATTTTGGGAGCTGACATAAAAGTTGATAAAAAATGTCTTTAAAAAAAAAGTTTGCCTTATAAATAAACTTTTTAGCCAGCAGTGATTGTATCAATACCCGGCCTGAGACCGGTTATGCCGTATAGTAATAATCTTACATGATCTTAACTTTTTTTTTAAATGATGTTTTCAACACATCGAAGTGTCGCCTATAAATTTGATTTTTGGTGACGTGTTTCATTGAAAACTAAAAAAAAATTACTTTGGTAATAGTCAAAACCACAAATTGATTTCTTAGCTCATATTTTTTCTCACATGATAGATTTATTATAACCAGAAAATACTCTTACGCCCTTAAGCTCATTATTAGCTTAAGAAAGACATATGTCCATAATATAGATTCATTTGACCATAAGATGGACTCTAATGACTATAGGATAGACTCATTTGAGCTATAAGATGGACGATGATCAATCAATAATCCAATCGATCTGTAGCACTTATAGTAAATTTAGTATCGCCTCGAGTGATAAGTCTAACGGACCATCCATTTTTTAAATATTCCGTGGGTATTTTAAGAATTCTAGAAAAAAATAATTTTTAAAAATATTCTATCTTGTAAAAGAAATAAGTTAACCGTCGGTGACTATTTGCTGGTTCTAACTGGAGTTAACGACCCCACTAGGTTGTATTATAGATTTCCCCGTCTGCCTCTCATCTAACGAAATATCGTTAGCTGTCTTAAGCCAAGTTATTGGTTTACATTCTGCGTGTAAAATATTACTAGGTTTAGCCTACACACAACCAACCAACTCGATGTAACCTTTAAATTAATTTTAGCTTGATAAGTCCAAGCTGGCAACTGCATCCGCCTACATTCCCGCATATTTTTTAAAGAGCCAGGATCGAACTGTCCAGCTTATACACCCCGTACACTTTTTCTCTCTTTTTTAAATATCACCCCTGATCATATCTACAATTAGGGTAAACGCTGACCAGGGGTCAGTTCGGGTGCTACGCCAATTGATTGCCAGAATGACGAATACATTTGACCGGGGTGAATCATTCACACTCGTTTCTTGTTATCTCTCCAGGATTGGCCAAGGCCGTCTCCGCTATTGTCCAGTGTCCTTACCCGACCACACACCCTGACTGCTTCACACACACCCTGACTGCTTCACCCACACACACCCTGACTGCTTCACCCACACACACCCTGACTGCTTCACCCACACACACCCTGACTGCTTCACCCACACACACCCGACCACACACCCTGACTGCTTCTCCCACACACACCCGACCACACACCCTGACTGCTTCATCCACACACACCCGACCACACACCCTGACTGCTTCACCCACACACACCCGACCACACACCCTGACTGCTTCACCCACACACACCCGACCACACACCCTGACTGCTTCACCCACACACACCCGACCACACACCCTGACTGCTTCACCCACACACACCCGACCACACACCCTGACTGCTTCACCCACACACACCCTGACTGCTTCACCCACACACACCCGACCACACACCCTGACTGCTTCACCCACACACACTGACTGCTTCACCCACACACACCCGACAACACACCCTGACTGCTTCACCCACACACACTGACTGCTTCACCCACACACACTGACTGCTTCACCCACACACACTGACTGCTTCACCCACACACACCCGCCACACACCAACTTCTAAATTTGATCGCTGTGATCGCACTCGCCCTCTTTGTCTAGTGCTACATGTGTTTAATAGATGGATAACATGTAAACAGAGTATGAGTGAGCATGACAGGACGTAACAAAACAGCGAATGTTTCGGAGAAAAGCCTTCTTCAACGAAAAAGTAGTACACAAATAAAACGAATATAAAGAAATAAAAACTTAGCTGCGGTGAAATCCAGAGCCAAAGAGAGCAATAGTAAGAAGAGAGTAGTATGCGAGCTTATATAGGAAAGTAGAGAGAGGGTGTGGCAAATAATTTAGGGTTGTCAGCGCAAACACAACATTCATCCCATTTTTTTGCATGTGTTTAGAAAGTTAATGTTAGGTCTCACTCTAAAACATTTTGACTTTTTTTCCACTTCTGAGCTGTGGAGCTGTTTTTATCCCCCGAAAATTATTCTTTGTCCAAAAAAACAGATGCATACATTCCATTTTTAAAATAATTAATTAGATAAATAATTAAAGAAAAGATTAAAATGTAATAAATTTTGACCAGAAACCATTTTTAGTTTTTTTTATTTGAAAGTTATCCCCTTTGAATGTTATCATACGTTTCAACATTAAATTGTATAACCCTCCAGACATGTTCTTTGAACTTCAATAGCCAATGCAAAAGAAAAATATTTAGTTTACAGATAAGCACTGCACTCTTTGGTGCGAGACAACAACAGTACGTCAGCTTTCATCTTAATAATCAACATTAAAAACACTTTTTGAAAACTAGTTTTATATAAAAAAATGCACTAATTTTCTACTTTTTAGTCTACGCATTTTACAAGAAGTGCAAAGCCAGCTTACCTTTTGACTATAAATCCCTTTATATATGAGACATAACTAAAAGTAGTAATTATGTTTAAACGCGACATTTACAGACTGAAACACAATTATCTCCCCTGGTTTTAAAACCGGGCGTAGGGACGGTAAGGGATGTGAACATACACGGTCGTCGTCAACGCGTGAACTGGGCACGTGAAAGAATCATAAACAAAATGTTCGGATAGTCCGCTTAAACTTACAAAGTGAATTAAAATAAGACTAGTAATAAACACCATGCAATACTTACATTTTCAATGATGCAGAGAAATCTGATGAGTCCATTCGAAAATATTTACACTATTTGCTGACACGCTGTCCTCTGTTTGGGATGTTGTAAGGAACTTTTAAGAATCCCTAAAGTGAATTTGACTTGAAAACTTTGAGCAATGAACTTTAATATTTAGAAGATCGTACATTGCCGCCACGGTCATTCACAGAAACACATACAAAAACAATTTGTATGGAATAATGATAACGTACTGTAAAATTTAAAGTTACAGTTTTCATTTATGAAACGAATTCATATTGTTTTGTAGAACAGAGCTTTACAGTTTTTAAAACAGATTTGTCTGTGTCTAAACCCATTTATATTTGGCTCCATAATCATGTTATTGAACCGCAATTAAGTTGAGCAGGGTTAATTAAAATAAACTGTGTGCTATACTTCGTAAAAGAAGAGAAAATTGTTTTCAAACTCTCAATAGTTTCTTCTCTGTCATTTCATCGTATCATCATCCACTTACTTACGATATTACTTAGCAATGCCCTAAACAATTCTCACCTTTTCTCTCTGGAAAATAATTGATCTTTTTTTTTACGTGAATGTCTTACGGGAGACAGAAAATAGCACAACGCTCTTTCAATTAAAATGATTTCACGTCAGAAATGTTAGAGCAGTTTTGCTGATCTAATAAAAGCAACTATTTAAACAATGCAGTTATCGAATCCCGTGTTTATATTTAGAAAATCAACAATGGAAGATGCTTTACTTTCAAATTTGGTTTAAAATTTTAAAATCTATTAAAGGTCGGTCGGCCTAGGCATCCGTTCTTCACCCAAATTCCAGGCTGGAAGAAGGAGGAACAATATTTTGTCTAGAATTCTCATTCTTTATCTGAAAAAATGTGCAGGTTAAACAGAACAAATATCCTCTCTTCCCTTTTTCCAATTTTCAATTTTGATCTCTTCAACTCTGAGCAAATGCATTTAATTTACTTATACGCCATATTTGAGGGCATTTCTTGTCTTATGTTATTTCGTTGTGCGTTTTATAACGACTCTCTTTGCATCTACAATAACAGTATACTAATGAGTGATGGAATACACATCCCCTTTAAAGATAAATGCAAGAGCATTAGACTTTACTTTCGTGTGCATTTAGTTCAAACTCTTGGCTACAGGACATGCTCATCGTCGCGTTTTCACAAGTCTTCTCTGTGTGCCGTCATGCATTTTAATGATGCTGCATTGTTTAGGCTATGTTTAAAAAAAAAGGGAAAAAAACGTTTGAAAGCTTATAATGTCATTGAAAAAGTTTGTTCAATACTTGTTATAATTTATATGTTTGATTATTTTGTTTCTGAAAGAAAATAAAATAATTTAGTATTAATGAAACGTCTCCGTCGCGGCTAAAGTGGTAATACTTTAGAATCAGAACGAGTCCTATTAAATACGGTTAAATATTCTATACTCTTCAACTGACATATGTCTTACACAAAAGGTATTCTTTTCCAATTCGCTTTCAAATAATATACTGTAAAGACTTCAAGATCTATTTGGTGAGCTCTGTCAAAGATAGTTCAGTAACGCAACAACGTCGGCTCCAGGCTTGCGGTCACCCTGCGGGCGCACAGAAAACTGGTGGTCCCTTCCCAAAGTTTTTCAACCCAATTGCCATGAGGTATGCTGCCTTCTATTTCTGTTCAAATTAATATATTTTTGCGTGGTGACCCTGGGATTTTGCTGCCCAGTGCAGGTGCATAATTTGCACTTTCCAAATTCCATCCCAAATAGAAAAGATATTGAAACAAAATTTCTGAAAAACAAGTGTAATAGATATTAGTACGATTTCAAAATATTTTTAACAATGCTATTTGGACTGCTTATCTATGTGCTATTCTTTTTTTTCATTCCTTGGTATCAGATCGCTTCTTTCCTTAATGTTCCCCAATTTATTTGAAAGCCTGTTGTAGCAAAGAACGCGATGTGTTTAAACCCTAAAAATCTTCCTAGGACTTAATGAAAGCCAAAAAGGGCTCAAATTTCAATCCAGCTCATCTTAAGATAAGACGTCATAAGGAAGTTGTGACATCAGCTGTGAAGGCCTCTGGAACAAGATTGCTGTTTAAGTGTCACGTGGTTACTTAACATCAAAGACCGGCACGGCTTTTCGCTCATGTAAGGATATCAACAGACTCGGGAAGTGTAAATTACATAGAGATAGTGTAGAGTGGTTACATGTAACATGTTAACTATTGAGATAAGTGTAGTGTGGTTACATGTAACATGTTAACTACTGAGATGAGTGTAGGGTGGTTACATGTAACATGTATACTACTGAGATAGTGTAGGGTGGTTACATGTAACATGTATACTACTGAGATAAGTGTAGGGTGGTTACATGTAACATGTTAAAATTTATTCAGCGATACCATAAATATATTTTTATTTTATTTTCATGTTTTTTCATGACGCCGTTTTCATCATAAGCCGTCTAAAGTCTAAAGTCCGCCCATCAGACCTAATGTTAATAGATCGTAATCAAGTGAAACAAATCCAGAGATCTTCTCATATTTTCCATATTATCTTAAATCATAGTTTGGCTGTTTCCTTCGTTGTAAAGTTAATAGTGAGGACAAGGATTGCACAATAATAACATCACCTTGTTTGAGTTTATCTTTCATTGTTGCCAGCAATGTTCTACTTAAGCCGTGCGGCCGCGAACGACAGCCAAGCAGATACTGACCGACGCCGCGTAGCAGTTTTGAATTGTCGCGAAGCAAATTTTGATAGGGACAATTTAATAACTGTCTTTGTGGACACAAACACCCCCCCCCCACACACACACAAACAAAACAAAAACATGAATGCTGCGCAACTTTGCACACGAGTTCGTTACTTTACACACGGACCAACGAAACTTAGCGTTAGCATTAACTACTTGTTAAATTTGTTGGTTATTCTTTTCTCAGATATAGGAACCACTTCAGGTTCAGGGAACACATATAAATTATACGCAATTAAATAAAATGCTCTCTCAGATTTATTTATAGTCTCACCCTTGAAATTTGGGGGTCTATAGCAACGGTGGCCAAACTGTGGCTCGCGACCCGCAAGCGGCTCTTCAGTTTTCACATTGCTGCTCCCGTAAAATTTATGAAAGTTTCATTACAAAGATTACTTGAAGATTTCCAAGCCATGTTTAAGGACCCATGGTGCTTCAAAGCGGCTCTCAACAATTTCATATATTTTTAAATGTCTCTCAATTACTTCAGGTCTGGCCACCTCAGGTATATAGCATCGAATGTTATACTAAATGTTCTACTATGACATAAAGACAAGTGACACACATATTGAAAGTGTGCTCTGTTAATGTACATATTTGGTCGGAAATGACGTCCAGTGATACATATCCCACAAGCGAGCCTTGTTCATAATATTTTTGGTGTATCTGCGTGTTTAGAAATAGAATTGGAGTCTGTGTGTGACAGTTTACGGTTTCATCTTTTTTTTTAAAAAGCTAGTTTAATATCCGCTGTCTTTAATGGCTTCCTTCATATCAAGACAAAATAATTAACTGTTCATGGTTGGGTCATAAATTTGTCTAATTCACGAAATGTGGGAGTCTTATCAGCTGTACCTCATCACGATGGAAACTAGGGGGAAAAAATTGATTACATCCTAATGTCTTAATTTAATCTACTTAAAGATCAAAGATTTAATCTATATTTTTATCTTTATCTGTAGAATTTAAAATAAAAGATAATTATAAGAATCTGGTATTTGCTCTGATTAAAATTGAGATTTTTTTTACTCTCACCGAGTTTTATTCTTTACCGTTTGACCGGAGAGCCTGTTGCCTTGCCAGATTGGCCCTTAAAAATGTGCCCCGAAATTCGCAAACAACAATTGTATTAATTATATTTTTGTTAATTTTTTTTTCTGTAACACGAACCCTGCATTTTTTAATATTAAATTCTCCCTTTCCAGCGTGCTCTCATTAATTGTGTCCTTTTAAAAATATTTTTATTTGTTGACGGCTAACGTTGTTCGAGTGGCTGTGGGAGGGCGGGGTGGGGTGCCAAGGGCGCTTTGCCTCCTAGCTAGATGGAAGTTAGAATTTTAAAAAAAAATATTTTGAAGCTGCAAATATATATTTTTTAAAATCTGTGTACGGGTGGTTTGCTTAAGGGTTTTAGTCTCCAGATTAAACCCATCATTTAGATGTGTCTATTTCACTACTTTTAAATGCGTTACAGGTTAAGCAGATGATGATGCTGATTAATTATAATTGAGCATTCTACTCAGTTTCGTATCGTTTATCTTACAGTTACTATAAATAACAGCTAAACTTTGTAATCAGCTTGCTAAACAATTTCTCGGAGCTAAAAATCAAGAATTTCATTGAAAAATAAACATTTGCAATATATACATTCTAATATACCAAAAATAACAAATGCCACAATTATTCTATTACCGAAGCTAGCAATTTAGCGGTTGCTGCTGAGTCAACTCAATAATTCAATTTATAGTTTAAACAATTTGTTGGATCTGAACACTAACATAACATGCTAAGATTAAAAAAACCAATAATTGTGTCGACTGGTCTTGAATCGTTTACCTTCATACTATAAGTCTATAAGGTAAAAATTCTACTAATTTGATCAACGACCAGACGGCTCGATTAGAAAATCTATCATTCAATATAGTGGCTAAGATCTCATACTTGTAGGTGAGTTTAAACTCACAAAGTTCTTGCTTGTCTCCATTGAGATTGAAGGGGTAATAGAGCAACTGTTTTAAACCATAGAACAGTGTTTGCCAATGTAGACGTGGAGTTAAGTGTGAATTCAATCGAAAGGTAAGCGGTCCCAATTCAAAAGAAATTTAAAAAAAATTAAGAAAAAAAACAATCAAATTAACAAAAAACAACAACTTTTTATTAAAATGTAATAAATTTCCCTAATTTTATAAAAAAAAATTTTTTTGGTCATGAGAGATGTGCACCTGCAAGGAATTTCGGCCTCCAGAATCCTTGAAATGACGAAATAACATAAAAAAGAAACTGTTCATGAAATGGATTTTTTTTATGTCCAGTAGTAATAGTCTACATATGAAGAAATGCATGAAAACACTAGTATATCATCGTGTCTAGTTTAAGTCTACCTACAATCAAACTGCCGAAACACTTCAACATCTTCCTGTTATCGCGTTTAGCCTACTAGTATAAAAACGCTTCAAAAAAACTCTTAGTTTCTCCTGCTCTGGAGTTTAGACTCGTTGAACTCGCATCACGTGACGCCAAACCACTGCCAATGTAAACACACCTTTCATAAATCTAATACAATAACACAGGTTTTGCTCTGCTGTAGTTTTAGCTTTACAATCCGCCCAGGTATTAGTGTCAAGGGACCAGCAAACTAACCATTCTAGCCAGCTTTTCTTTCAAGCAGCTCTTCGCAGATAATGGCCCTCAGAGGCAAATTACAAAGTATTTAAAAATGTAAATAAATGAACAAAATTGTGATTTTTGTAACATAAATTTTATTGTTCAAATATTTTTATACTAATATTTAACCTATACATATTAGGGCATAAGTGAAATTATGAAAAGTCACAACTTTCAATTGTTTGTTTTTATATTGCTTACTTTTTTTTTCATTTTTATCGTTAAACATTTTATACATTTTATAAAATGTGGACATTCCAATATACACAGCGTCTCAATAATCCAGTTCTCGGGGTTGAGTTCCAGTTGTAGCACGATGATAGCCACGATGTCGGTGTCAATGTGAAGCTCTCTGGCATTCCATCTGGCCATGGTTCGTGCCTAAACCCAACACGGAAATGATAAACCTTAATTGTAAACCCTTTTAACATTTGAAATCTTGCGACCACGTTAGGATCTAAGATAATGTTTTGCTTATTTCACGGAGCCTTTCCCCCCGGGGGAGGGGGATGAGGGGTGGGGGTGAGGGAGTAACTTTCCCCGAGTGTCCGCCCCCTCCCCCCCCCCGTCCCCATCTCATCTATGGCACGAAGGTCGCTTGTAAGGTTGAGCTATTGAGTGTTGTTTATGTCTTATCGCAATGTTATTTTAGCTGCTTTTATTGCTCGTCCTCGCAATCTCCCCCCAGGCTCTCGCCGTGGTCTCGTGTGTGAATGACTTTGTTTAGCTTCCATGTCAAAGGTCAAGAAACCCGAGTCAGGGATTCTATACATATCAGTGGGACAAAGAATGCATTTCAGAAATGCCAAATGATTTAACCGATTATATTCGCCCCTCTTTTAGTTAAGTTTAAATTGAACAAATACTTCAAGCATTACTTAGTATTCAAACCGATTCTCGGAGCATTTCCCCAAGGAGATGTTACGATGTTCAGAAAAAAATACCAGTGGATTAGAAAGTTGGAAGAATCCACATTTTTTGCTTTTACGGTATTTCACAGGAACTTTCTTAAAAATATACCATAACTTAATCTTTACGCCTGAAATTTTCTTAGAATATTGTTGTTGTTGTTGTTGTTGGAAAATGTCCCCGGATTGAGAAATGAGAGGTTTCTCATTAGTTATAACTGTGATGAAACCAGATACAGAAAATGATTTGGTGACTCTCCGGGGAAAGATTCTCTATGCTGACATTTTCTTGTTGTGAAACTGGAAATTGAACGAACCCTTACTCCTTGTAAACCTTCATCATCGAAAGCCCCATTTTTGGAGGTTTAAATTAGGGCTGTTAACGATTAATTTAAATCTAATCGTTAACTTTTGAAAAATAAACGATTAATTAATCGTTAATTTCGATTAAAGCCAAAAATTGAAATTTATGGTGTCAAAAGTAAAATTTATTAAATGTACTTTTCGAAAATCGAAATAACACTGGAATGTCTTCTTTATATGACACCTTTTAATCAACTACTCAAAAAGGCATGTGTGTTGACAATCGTTCACATAGCTTTAGATTGTCTCAGCTGAAGTTTCTGATAATGTAGTGGATTTTTGGTTTGCAGGTGATATGTAAACCAAGTGTTAAAACCATGGTAAAAAATTTCCGTTTAAGCAGCGCGGCTGCGAAAATATTTGACCGACGCAACGCAGGAGTTTAGAATCACCGCGCAGAAAATTTTGTAATATATTGCACAAAAAATGGACGTTGTGCAACTTTGCAAACGAATTTTTGTTTAACTTTGCACCCAGACCAATGAAGCATAGACTTAAAGGGAACATTACATGGTAGGCAAAAGATTTCTCTCAATGGACACAATAATCTTTATAAACATTTTGAACAGTCACGTCAGTCAATAGTTTAAAACTATTGCTGCGGAAATTAACGATTAATTTCTCGATTAATCGTTAAAAATTTTAACGATTAACATTTATTTTAACGATTAATCGAACAACTAATTATAAATGTACTGGAAGTCAAAAAGTAAAATATTTCGCCCGATAAATATAAACTAATTTCCGGACGATTACACAAACATTTTTGTTTTAAACTATTGACTGACGTGAATGTTCAAAATGTTGATTGAGGTTATTGAGGGAAATCGTTTGCCTAATGTGCAACGTTCCCTCTAAGTCTAAGCTTCCTTGGTCCGTGTGCAAACTTTAAAAAAAAACTCGTGTGCAAATTGCACACAGTCCATTTCTTGTGCAATTTTTTACAAAATTTGCTTCGCGCTGATTCTAAACTCCTCCGTGGCGTCGGTCAAATATCTGCGCAGCCGTGCTGCTTAAAGGGAACATTACTACCATGGTTCTAACACTTCGCTTACATATCACCTGCATACCAAATATCCACTACAGTATCGGAAACTTCAACTAAGACGTACTAAAGCTCACATTGTCAATAAGAACCAAACAATGTCAATACACTTGTCTGTTTGCGTTGTTGGTTAAAAGATGTCATATAAAGAAGACACTCCAGTGTTATTTCGATTTTCAACAAGTATTTTAATAAATGTTATTTATGACACCATATAAATCTCAATTTTTGGCTTTAATCGAAATTAACGATTAATTAATCGTTAATTTTTCAAAAGTTAAAGATTAAATTTAAATTAATTGTTAACAGCCCATATTTTAAAACAAAATATTCGTGTAATCGTCCGGAAATTAGTTTATATTTATCGGCCGAAATATTTTACCGTTTGACCTCCAGTTCATTTATAAGTAGTGGGTCGATTAATCGTTAAAAATTTTTAATCGTTAAAAATATTAAAGATTAATCGAGAAATTAATCGTTAATTTCCGCAGCTCTAGTTCAGATACATTCAACTCAAACAACCCATGTAGGTTCTAAAATTCAGTGATATACTTATATGTCCCCCATTGCCGCCCCTCTACAGTAATAGACTGATATGTTTAGAGTCCACCATGAGCCCCCTCCCTCTACAGTAATAGACTGACCTGCCAAGTGTCCACCATGACCACCCTCCCTCTACAGTAATAGACTGACATGCCAAGTGTCCACCATGACCACCCTCCCTCTACAGTAATAGACTGACATGCCAAGTGTCCACCATGACCACCCATCTCCACACGTGTATTAAAATCAAATCTCGACACATAAATAAACGCCACACGTAAGACGTCACAACGAGATAATTTATCTTGAACATAATTTCAACCCGGAACCTTAATCTGTGGGCATCCCGCGGAGCCTGGCTATAAATACATGACCTTGGGCGTCAGTTTGCTCCACTACTTATCTCTTACTGACGTCACTAAGTTTATGAGCTATTTTAAGTCTTCTTGACATTATTATGCTTCAATTTTTTTTCAATATTTCCTGGAACTTGCAATTTTTTAGGACCAGTTACTTTGGATAATTCAAAGGAGATTTTATACTCCCCCCCCCCGGGCACCAACCAGGACTTACTTTTTTTTCTTTTTAAAAATGTATTCAACTGTTAATTCATGCATATATTTTAATTATTTTCAATTGAATTGTTATTTTAAAAGCTAACCTTGAAAAAAACAAATCGCTTATTTTATTCGCTTGCTATATATATAGTTCTCCAAACCAAAACTTGATCATGTGAAAACTTTAATGTTTAGATGTACCGTACTTCCCCTATTTAATCAATCAATTCGCCTGCGCCTTACTCAGAAAGATGTCTTAAAACCTTAATAACGAATCATTTTAATTAGAATTATTTTGGATACGAGTGAGGCACATGATGATATGGTCATGGTGGGGTTAACGTGTTAGTTGTTCACAGTTCCCCACCGATCATTTCATTTCCTTCTCATTCTAAGATAGATATCAATCAATCTTATCCCCTAGAACTACGCATCTAGTGTTCTCACCTTCTCGAACTACGTATCTACTGTTCTCATCCCCTACATATCCAGTGTTCTTATCCTCTAGAACAGGGATCTCCAAAATTTTCTGCGGGAGGGCCGCATTAACTGTCAAACAGCAATTTTGTGGTAAACTACAGGTAAAAATAGTATCTTTTTTTTTGGAAATAAGAAGGTCTCCAGGGGCCGGATTAGAGGGCTTCACGGGCCGCATATGACCCGCGGGCCGTAGTTTGGAGACCCCTGCTCTAGAACTACGCATCTAGTGTTCTCATCATCTCGAACTACGTATCTAGTGTTCTCATCATCTCGAACTACGTATCTAGTGTTCTCATCATCTCGGACTACGTATCTAGTGTTCTCATCATCTCGAACTACGTATATATTGTTCTCATCCTCAAAAATTCATTTTCTAATGTTCTCATCCTCTAGAACTAAGTCCTTAGTGTTCTCACCCTCAAGAACTAAGTTTCCAATGTTATCATCTACTAGAACTACGTATAGAGTGTTTTCTTCACAATGGGCGTTATGTACGTGCTAGAGCCGGGCGGGCGTAATTGATAAGACACGGAATTGTTTTATGGAGAACGAGATTAAGGAACGGTAACTGTGATCCCTTCGTCCCCCCAACTAATAGATCACACGAAAACACATGGCTATGATTGGCTTACTCCAGTGGTTCTAATTAGGTTATTACACTGCTATACTTAGTGCCTTTAGCCACGCTATTACAAGCTTATGGCAGTGTAAAACCCAGGATATTCGATTAGAGATAAAAATAACAGGTAAAAAGGTCACGGAAAAAATTACATTAGGTTAAATTTAAACGCTGCGCCTGATCAGGTTTTTGATGTCCTGTATAAACGCCATTTCCCGATATCAATGTAAAAGAAAATTAAATCCAGAGAGAAATAAAATTATGCTCTCAATTCTTTACAAATGAAATCAAACAAGCCCTACCTTTAATCACATTATTACTATCTGTGGACATATACCTTTTTATTTCATTTTTTCAGTGAATATATGACACAAAGAGATACTTTATGACAGTTTTTACCCGTTTCACGCAACCAGTGAGGTTTTGAAAAGCCCAGGGCCGTATGTATAATGGTTAATGATTTAGCTCTAATGTCTTTCAAAGCTTAACATATGAAAATAACTTCTACTTCTTCAAACTAGATGGCATAGTTGATTTATTACACAATATCTGATCGTATACCACACGTGGCCTCTATTATGTCTGCCTGCAGTAAAGTAATTGCAGAGCAATTTAGACAACTGGGCTTAAAAACCAAATACATCATTTTTTTCCCTAGGCAACATTTGGATGATGAATGTTGATTTCAATAAAGGAACCAAGAAAAGCACATGTTGTTGCTTGATAAATATGGGCGGTCCAAAGATATGCATTGAAGGGGGTGCGAGGAAAAAGATTTGAAATAAGTAACAAAGCGGGGGCGGGGTTTACGTCAATCAATGAGGCCCTAAATGTTAAATAACAGCTTAGAGTTAATGAAATGATAACCAATGGTTGCTGAATTGACATCATAGGGTTGGTGAAGTGACTAGGGGGTGACATCAGAGGTTGGTGAATTGACATCATAGGCTTGGTGAATAGACATTCTAGGGTTGGTGAATTGACGGTAGGTCAAATGTCATCGAATAGTTGGTGACTTGACATCGTAGTGTTGGTGAATTGACATAGGTGACAATCATCGGGTTGGTGAATAGACATTCTAGGGTTGGTGAATTGACATAGGATAGATCAAATGTCATCGAATAGTTGGTGAATAGACATTCTAGGGTTGGTGAATTGACATAGGATAGATCAAATGTCATCGAATAGTTGGTGAATAGACATTCTAGGGTTGGTGAATTGACATCATAGGGTGGGTGAATTGACATCCGATGATTGGTCAAATTTCCTCGAATAGTTGGTGAAATTATAATTGACATTACAGTGATAGTGAATTGATATGGAGTGATTGGATAATTGACATGACGGTGTCATTTAATTGACATCGAATGGTTGGCGAATTGTAAATCATATACTTGGTGTATGATATTGTATGGTTGGAAAAAATCATAATTCTTTATGACAAAGTTTTGAAATAAAAACCGAAGGTGCCTTTATTCCTCTATGCACTGACTTCATTTCCGCATATCCTTAATTTACAACCTCTGCTGTGAAACGTTTGCTTTCTTTTTTCCTCATGTAAATAAATAAATGCGATCAGTGGTATAATTTCTCCTAGGGCAAGCAGAATTCTGCGATGATAAGGCCGTGTTTACACTCTTCGCAAGGACACTGGTTAGTTTATTTCATGCCACCACGTGATAGAATGATAAGATAGACAACTGTGGTGACCCTGTGGATTTTTTGTTTTGTTTTTGTTTTTTGGGTGGGTTATTAGCCTTGATGGAATGCAAACTTCCTGTTTATGGGTTCACGCTTCTACACGGGTCAACGACTCATTGAGAAAAATAATGAGGAAACCGAATGACCCTGAAGTCGATAATTAAATTTAAAAATCGTATAGCTCTAAACATTTTAATGTTGAATAGGTCTACCAATAAACTCTTGCAGTAATCATAGTTTGGGGAGATCAAACACATTTTTAAAGACATTTTACTTTAATGCAATTCAAGATGTACCTCAGTTCACAGTATTTTGAATCTAAATCTCATACTTTTGGCTTACAAATGGAAACTACATGTATAATGAGGACTTTGCTGAACACTGCCAATCACTGGCGTAGACAGGGATTATTTCAACCCATGCGTATTTTATTCTTAATACGCCCTAGCGCCCCCCCCCCAAACACCACCTATGGCCAAAGTTGGCGGTTGATGATATTTTAAAATGTTAGTAAGGGGGGAGGGATAGGGTGGGGTGGGCTAGGGTTAAACAACAAGTAGTTTCCTACCTTACGCCGCCTTTGTTCTCTTGCTTACTTATGTAAAACTAATTCCTGAAGTTGATTATACATTTGAAAAAGTAAGTTGTAGGAATAGCAGACAGCGAAGAAAACATAAATCGCCTGCCAAAAACAACTCTATTCTTTTTTTACTTTAAAAAAAAAGCTATTTCCTCATTCGTCAGAAAACAGTCGCTGCCCCGTCAGTCGCTTCAATCTGTAGACACATTTCATCACCAGCTACAAACAAACATTTAAAGACTTGCCAGTTGAAACTGTACGTGGGTTATTGCGGGTTATTCGGTGCGAGTGTAGCATTTTAAACAATATAAAAATGAATAAAGAAACTGAACTCTCTAATATCTGCCTGACCGGGTTTTCTCATTTAGTTTCTAATATTAATCTTTTTTAAAAAAAATCAATCTTCTTTTGAATTCTTGCACCATTTTTCATTTCATCATTCTGAAAAAACGTTTAATGAAAAGTTCGCTCTCTTAAAACGGGGTAGATTATTAAAGACACATGGGAGACACTGTAAGCTAACTTTAATATAAGACGAAGGCACAAATCAGACATTTTAAGGTAAATTTATCATAATAAATAGACAAAGCAGAAATTGTGAGCTAACTTAATTTGGAACATAGACACACCGGGCGTTGTATGTGCCAACTTTGATATGTGACATAGGCAAAACAGGCATTGTCAGCTTACTCAATAATACCATGGATACGTTGGCTTTGGGTCAAAACTTTTTATTGGCTGAGTGAAAAGTACAGCGAGGGGTGGTGGATATCATTCCTGGTTAACTGTTTTTGTGTCAATGTTTGCCAAATAAAATGGCAAATAAATTTTTTTTGACACAAACACAAATTTTATTTAAAGAATTTTTTGAAAAAAAGTAATTACTTTTTTTTTAAAGGAAGGAATTTTGAATTTATTTAAACAGTTTTCACATCTAAAGATAATCAAATATTTTTGTAATAAAAGAATTTTAAAAAGTCCTAAAATATAATAATTTATTATAATGTTGTAATATTGTGTTTTTTTACATTAATAAAGACCATGAGAAATAATGCATGGAAAAATTGTATGAATATATCAAATATATGATTTTTTCCCTATTTTTTGAATTAAATCTACAATCGCAGTCAGTCACTTAAATTTGAGTGATAAATATTTCCCTAAAGATACCCCGAACAAACACAGCCATTAATTTCCGTCAGTGCCTTATTGTTGACTGGGTACAAATCAGTGTGATAAAACTCATGAGAATGTTGATATGACCGTAACAAGAAGCACGTGGTACAATGATTAATTAGTGAGATTATATTTTGAAAATAATAATAATAATAATAATAAAATTGGTCTTTTGTTCAAAATAAAAAATTTTTTGTTGTGTGAAAACAACTAAACAATTATTGGTACAATCAGAGGCGTCACTAGGGTTGGTGTCATCCAGGGCGGTAGGTCATGGTGTTTCAACGACGCATCCCATAGACAGACGTCTTCCGTGTCTTTCACTGGCAAATAACGGAAACATACAGAATTTTACTGTTGGTGTCAACCCTTGTGATGGTGTCACCTGGTGCACCCTCCGCAACCCCATAGTGTCGCCTCTGGGTACAATTATAATTTTGAGACGACTCTAGCTAAAGGGAAATAACAAATAATTACAGGGTGATAACTCTAGGTTAAACAGTATCTCCATTTGGTAATCAGTTGTTTGGATAAAATAACTGAAGAAAAGGTTTGACGATCTTCTTTGCCTTCTTAGCATCTGTCATGACGTAATTTAAGATGATGCTAAAATACACCGTTCTTTTTTTAAATTTTAAAACGTAATTCCATTGATGACTTTATCTAGGGACACATACATTTCGTAATGTGTTCACGTGCTTACTATTTTAGTGAACAATAAATAACCCACTGACAGAAAATTACTCTTCTTAGTTCGGCTTCAAATTTATAATGTCTACTGGATTCTTCACCGCTCAGATGTACGCCTATTTTCTGTCCAGCCTGAATGTGTCTTTCATTGATTTTTTTTAATGCAGCCCAATACTTGCCATAATGTTAAATGTCCTGTATCCGTTTTGTGGAGAAACAACAGAAATTGTCGAGGCGGTTATATGTTTGCGTGTATCACGATTATCGTGATTATCACCTCGAAGTGTATACTCCTCCCCACCACGCCACAGTTGAACATCACCATTCAGTTCATGTTCACGCGATAAAATACCTGCCCTTTGCACAAAACTAGGCGTTTACATAAGACATTGCAGACCGCTAACCGAACAAGAGAGTGAATATTTGACAGTAATTGGTCTGCGAATATTGAATGTCTTGTGATAAAAGAACATAGGTGTGGTGTGTATTCTCCCCTGAAACGTCTATACCTTTAGCAATGCATGGAATATAAATCAGAGGTGGCGTTAGGTACGCGCGAGGCCTAGTGCAACAATGACCGCGCGGGGCCAGAGTACTCATGGTTACGGTGGCGAACTACCAAAATGCCCAAAAGGTCATAATATCTTGATTAGATCAATTCTTGCGCAAACTCAGTAGTGCAATATCTGCCGGCTCTTTTGTTACTAAAATATATTTATGTTCGCGTTTCATGAACAATCGTTTCTTTTCGAAAAAATACCGTAACGACTTACGTTAAAATGCAATTTATTGTACAAGGCAATATTTCAAAAGTATTGTTTCTAATTGCAAGTGCATTGTGTACATGACTACATGCAGTGTACTTCGACATGCAGGATGACATTCTCATGTATCTTGGTCCATCACATCAGCGAATCACTTTATAATTTACATACGCATAGTGTATTTTGTGCTTGTTTTTTTTAACGGTGAATATAACTTGGACGAAATATTTTCAAGTCTGAAACGCGAGGCCCACCTAAGCGCGGGGCCTGGAGTGATTGCCCCAGCTGCCACCCCCAAAGGCCGCTCCTGGGAGCATTGCACTATTAATATACAGATCTAAACGGGATTGGGTGTTTAATTAAGGAACGACCAGTACCCAACTAAAACACATACATCACTAACATTCATAACAAACAAACAAAACAAGCACACTTTTACAATGATTGCCTATGAATCTAATTTAGTCTACCTTGAACCGTTTGAAGAATTTCAAAAATTACAGAACTGACATAAAAGGAAAGCTAACAAGAGATTTTCAACGAATTATAAAACCTCATCGCAGCAAGGTTAAAGAGCGTTAATACAGTTGAACACATGATAAAGGGTTGTAAAGCGTTTAGCCCTCTAATATAACTACTGGTAGTGAATTTAAAATAAGACTGAGAAATGGAAAGACAGAATAATAAAGTTAGTTAGGTAATGGTGAAAACAGCACTTCGATAAAGTGATGATCATGACAAATAAATGTTAACCTCTTTATCAATAACGACAATTATGCCAATTCAGAGGCGTCGTCCCCCAGTGCGGTAGCACATGGTGTTACCACCTTACGACCTACCCCATAGACCTGCTCCGAATCTTCCAGTGCCAAATAACGGGAACGTACATACTTTTTGTGTCATCCCTTAAAATGGTGTAACCCCGGTGCGGTCCGCACAACTCGCACCCCCTAGTGACGCCTCTGTGCCACTTTCATATATGACCTCTAGTTAGGCATATATTTTCGTCTTAAACCATTTCAAATGATTATGGGAATTTTTTAACGGAAATATTTTTATGGGGCTTGCAGCAAAGTGTTTTAGGGGCCAATTTCTCTTCTTCAAAATATATATTATTTATATATATTCAAAAGATCATACATATTTAATGTCATGAAAAACAGCAATGGTCTCACTTGAGGCCTCCAAACCGTTGTAGGCGGGTGTGCTGTCTGTACGTAGTTAGGTTGTGAAGTAGGGAAGGGAGGCTACAGCTTGAAGGCTTTTAGAAGTCTGAAGTAGGATCTGCTGGGCTGGGTGAGTTGAAATCATACAGGATGTAGGGCGTGATAAGAGAGATAACCCACTATATTAGGTTTACTGTTTGAGGAGAGTTGTCGGTAATGAGCTTGGTTTATCTACATCTGAGTTTTTAACCCTTTTATTGCCGACCTCTGGTACATCAGATCTGATTCTATATTTAGAGCGGTTCTAAAATATTTTTCATTTAATAGTTTGCGCTTCTAATTTGAGTAGGGGGAGAGGCAGCTAAACCCCAGTTCCAGAGGATCATTTTGTCATAAAAACATTATTACTACACTAGCGTATCACCCGTCAGAAATGACGGAAGTTTTCAAAATAAATACACATCAGATAAAAAAAAACGTAATACAGAACTTTCATTTATTTTATTTATTTTTATTTGATTCATTTATTAATATATTGAACAATTTTACGCGGAACATTCGAAAAGAGTTATATTTGTTGCAGTAATTTTTGGTGCGCACTATTGAACAAATCAGCATTACACCCCAGAAGCATTACATTACTAACGGGAATTATGTATGTTGATTGTAGCGTTTAAACCTTCTATTTCATGGTGTCATGAATGTTAGAGGTATATGGTTGTAATTTCTAGGGCTGCTTTTTAGTCAATCTGTGATATTTTCCTACACGGATTCATGAGAAGATTACTCCTTTCTGACTGTAACGCATCGAGAAAGACTCGTTATTTATTTTTAAAAAAAAACATATTTAAAATATATCAAAACTAGTTTTAATGCAATGAAGAAACAATATATTTGAGAACTGTTGTTCTCGATCTCTTCCATCCCAAGGATCTAGTGCTCTAAATGGGGAGAGGAATTTAAGTTTGTGACATATAAGGAACTTTGTGTGTAAATGCTCCACGAGCTAGTATGTTAACTGATTTGATATGTAGAATCACATATGGAATTCATACCAATCTTTTGTCGTATTTGATGACATATTATTTCATCTATATTTTAGACACTAAACTTTCCTATAAATAAATCCTTGAACTCCCTGCGCAACGCCGTCTACAAAACTCTTGATTGGTGGACTTTAAAGGTGGCGCTACTTGATTGGTTAAACTTGAGCGGTGGCCTTTTACTAGGATTTTGAGACTATGCATGCAACTTCTAAAAAGCGTTAGTTTTATGTGTGAGATTCTGCTATCGGTCGTTGGGGATGTTACATGGCCACCGTCCTGATAAAGTGGGTTACATTTCCGGTGTAGCCATATTTTTTTTTAGTCAAGAAGTCCACCGGAAATTTTTTTTATCAATAATCCGATATAATAACTTGTGTTACGAATGCATGTTTAAATCTGTAAGTGATCTTTTGTTGAATAATGTTAGTTTCAAATTGTTTTGTTAACCTAGACCAGTCTAACAAGTTTTAGAAATAAAAGAAAGGTAATGAAGCCTTTATAAAAATGCTATTAAAGCATCTGAGTAGACAGAATATTTACACATTTATACAGGCAACATTTAAATGACTTTCAAATTACTCGAAATAATCTTAAATCTTCATAAATGATTCAGTTTCATATCTTAATGTTATGACGTTGTTTATTTTTTTAATATTCTTTTTTTTTAAATTTTGAGGTGGGAGTGAAAGAATCAACAGAACCATGAAAATTTTCGACACAAACGACATTATAATGTGTATATCTCTTGCCACCTGACGAGTACGAATACTATCGCCCCTCAGAATAACTGAGTATACCCACTAGCTGTAGGTCTATAGATATCTGACCCCCCCCGGAGACGCCCATGCAATTATCCCCCAGGTGTCAACAGGCATTACGACAAAACGAGCCACCCCAGGTTCCGGAAACATGTCTTATGAATCGCCCGTTATCTGGTTTTCGTGGGTTCTGCCTATCTGACTTTTTGGGCGTAGCACAATGTCTTGACATCTGGTCTCAGACCCGGGGATAACTCGGCGGTGGGTAATCTGACCATCGTCCAGATAGGTTGTCTGCTCTAACTTCTATTTGTGTTATTTAAATGTCGTTCATTGCTATAAAATCCAATTTTTAAAAAAAAATTTTTTTGGGTGTTGATAAACAAAAAATGCTTCATTAAAAATAAAAATAAATTGTGAAAGGAGTTGAACTCTGTATTGTGTATATTAAGTTAATAATAAATAATTATTTATTATTGCCAGTTTTTTCTTCTAAATTTAAAATGTGTGAACATATTTGTTATGTCAGACAAATACACGAGTATTTAAATGTGTATCAGTATTAGTGAATTTAATTAGAATTCGTTAATTACTTTTATTGAACTATGCCATTCGTTTGGGTAGCACCCCAGATATATATAATATAAATACATTTAGTTGAGGGCTACTTAATAATAACAAACATTCAAAATTTATTTTAAAATTTTAACATAAATAATTATAAAAATTTATGTTAGTAATTTTTAATAGTCCTATCAAAATTTCCTTCCTCCGCAAGAACTTCAAAATGTCCCTTTAAATCAACTTCAAAATGTCCCTTTAAATCAACTTTAAAATAATAAATAACAAATTTTTGTCAAATTTGTTGCCGATCCTAAAGCAACATATCCAAACACGAAAACATCATTGAGCGATCGAGTGGCCTTTCAGGTACTAAACACTACAACTTCATTTCTGTAGTAATGGGAACATTAAGATCGCTTCACGTTGTTTTCATAGTTCACGTAATGCTCTGTAATAAAACGCTACTTTGTGTATGCGACAAGAGACAGTGTATGAGACATTACATCTCATAAGGTAGGTTACCAATAACTTCCCGCGCCGTCTTGTGGAGAGTGCTCTCCCCCCATAATGTCTAATGCGATGAGATGGGTGTGTGTGTGTGTGGTTTAGCTCACATTAATGTATTCCGTTATCTCGGCGGTTGCTTCAAGTGGCCCATCTAGGCGCTATCTTCATGTATTTGTTGCTGAAAATTCTTGAAAAGTACATTTTGTCGTTAACCCTCTTTCCTACCATTTTTATGGATGAAAACATGCACTTGAAGCACATTTGACAAAACATATATATAACAGTATTAGCTCTATAAAAATATATGTGTCGTATATGAAGAAATCTATGATATTGGATCTATATAGAAACATCTTGATGTGTTATGGAACTTAAAAGTTTTAAAAACATTATAGTTTCATAGGACCTAGCTTATTGGTTTAATACTAGTTTATCTAGATATTTGGGATATGACTATTATTTCCTAAATGAACATATCTAGTCATGTGGGATCTATGTTATAAGTTGTATATAAACATATCTAGTTATATGGGGCCTATGTTATAGGTTCTTTATTACATATCCAGCTATATGGAACATATGTTATAAGTTCTATATAAACATATCTAGTTATATGGGACTTATCTTATTTAGTCAAATACAAATATCAGTGACAAACCTAAATAGTCTTTGCTTCTGATTGCTATAGTATTACCCCACCATCCACACACACACAACCCCACTCCACAACGCCATTCACTAATTTAGGCATTTGTCTGTGAAGTAATAGAAGTTACAGTTGCGTTACAATCTTCATAATCACACGGTTACGTTTGGTTACTTTTTGATCATTTCAAATCTATTTTAAATTTTTAAGTGTAAAAACTTTCTATGACCTTTGAACGTGACTTCACATCTCGATTGCAATTGAACAGAGAGCATCACCAACCATTTAAAAACTCTTTATATAAATCAGTTTATTATAACAATAAACAGGGGCCAAATAGTGATCAAGCAGTGGCCTAAGGTTGCAGACGTCACATTTTACGTGCTCACAATTTTAAATTAGCCTTGACAACAACCTAGTTCAACATACTTCAATTTTTATTTTGTTTTCGTATTGAAAACAAACCAGTGCATCATGTTGGCGTAGCTGAGACTAGAGCCCTGGGGGAATGATCGCAATTTCTGTCCACTTGGATTTCCCAAAACGACAGCGTTGACAATAATTTTGTTAATCGTGTTTGATTAACATTTGTAATGGAAACTTATCAAGATATTTGATTTGAATTATCGCCGTGAAATTAACTACTTTGGTGTTCAGGGTGGTGAGGGAAGGGGGTAAAAATGATCAGGTATATGCCACCCGGCAACAACTATACTAGCCAGAGATGGTGCAGGTTGTCCCTGCACTAGTTGGGGATGGTGCAGGTTGTCACTGAACGAGTTGGGGGATGCTGCAGGTTGTCACTGCACTAGTTGGGGATGGTGCAGGTTGTCACATCACTATTTTGGGATGGTGCAGGTTGTCACTGCACTAGTTTGGGATGGTGCAGGTTGTCACTGCACTAGTTGGGGATGCTACAGGTTGTCACTGCACTAGTTGGGGATGGTGCAGGTTGTCACTGTACTAGTTGGGGATGGTGCAGGTTGTCACTGTACTAGTTGGGGATGGTGCAGGTTGTCACTGTACTAGTTGGGGATGGTGCAGGTTGTCACTGCATGAGTTAGGGGATGGTGCAGGTTGTCACAGCACTAGTTGGGGATGGTGCAGGTTGTCACTGAACTAGTTGGGGATGGTGCAGGTTGTCACTGTACTAGTTGGGGATGGTGCAGGTTGTCACTGCACTAGTTGGGGATGGTGCAGGTTGCGTTGTCACTTAACTAGTTGGGGATGGTGCAGATTGTCACTGCACTAGTTGGGGATGGTGCAGGTTGTCACTGAACTAGTTGGGGATGGTGCAGGTTGTCACTGCACTAGTTGGGGATGGTGCAGGTTGTCACTGAACTAGTTGGGGATGGTGCAGGTTGTCACTGTACTAGTTGGGGATGGTGCAGGTTGTCACTGCACTAGTTGGGATGGTGCAGGTTGTCACTGTACTAGTTGGGGATGGTGCAGGTTGTCACTGCAATAGTTGGGGATGGTGCAGGTTGTCACATCCCTAGTTGGGGATGGTGCAGGTTGCCACTGCACCAATTGGGGATGGTGCAGGTTGTCACTGCACTAGTTGGGGATGGTGCAGGTTGTCACTGCACTAGTTGGGGATGGTGCAGGTTGTCACTGCACTAGTTGGGGATGGAGCAGGTTGTCACTGAACTAGTTGGGGATGGTGCAGGTTGTCACTGCACTAGTTGTGGATGGTGCAGGTTGTCACTGCACTAGTTGGGGATGGTGCAGGTTGTCACTGCACTAGTTGGGGATGGTGCAGGTTGTCACTGCACTAGTTGGGGATGGTGCAGGTTGTCATTGAACTAGTTGGGGATGGTGCAGGTTGTCACTGCACTAGTTGGGGATAATGCAGGTTGTCACTGCACTAGTTGGGGATGGTGCAGGTTGTCACATCACTAGTTGGGGATGGTGCAGGTTGTCACTGGACTAGTTGGGGATGGTGCAGGTTGCCACTGCACTAGTTGGGGATGGTGCAGGTTGTCACTGTACTAGTTGGGGATGGTGCAGGTTGTCACTGTACTAGTTGGGGATGGTGCAGGTTGTCACTGCATGAGTTAGGGGATTGTGCAGGTTGTCACAGCACTAGTTGGGGATGGTGCAGGTTGTCACTGAACTAGTTGGGGTAGGTGCAGGTTGTCACTGTACTAGTTGGGGATGGTGCAGGTTGTCACTGAACTAGTTGGGGATGGTGCAGGTTGCGTTGTCACTGAACTAGTTGGGGATGGTGCAGATTGTCACTGCACTAGTTGGGGATGGTGCAGGTTGTCACTGAACTATTTGGGGATGGTGCAGGTTGTCACTGCTTTAGTTGGGATGGTGCAGGGTTGTCACTGCACTAGTTGGGGATGGTGCAGGTTGTCACATCACTAGTTGGGGATGGTGCAGGTTGTCACTGAACTAGTTGGGGATGGTGCAGGTTGTCATTGAACTAGTTTGGGATGTTGCAGGTTGCCACTGTATTAGTTGGGGATGGTGCAGGTTGTCACTGCACTAGTTGGGGATGGTGCAGGTTGTCACAGCACGAGTTGGGGATGGTGCAGGGTTGTCACAGCACTAGTTGGGGATGGTGCAGGGTTGTCACAGCACTAGTTGGGGATGGTGTAGGTTGTCACTGCACTAGTTGGGGATGGTGCAGGTTGTCACAGCACGAGTTGGGGATGGTGCAGGGTTGTCACAGCACTAGTTGGGGATGGTGCAGGGTTGTCACATCACTAGTTGGGGATGGTGCAGGTTGTCACAGCACTAGTTGGGGATGGTGCAGGTTGTCACAGCACTAGTTGGGGATGGTGCAGTGTTGTCACAGCCCTAGTTGGGGATGGTGCAGGGTTGTCACAGCACTAGTTGGGGATGGTGCAGGTTGTCACAGCACTAGTTGGGGATGGTGCAGTGTTGTCACAGCCCTAGTTGGGGATGTTGCAGGGTTGTCACAGCACTAGTTGGGGATGGTGCAGGGTTGTCACAGCACGAGTTGGGGATGGTGCAGGTTGTCACAGCACTAGTTGGGGATGGTGCAGGTTGTCACAGCACTAGTTGGGGATGGTGCAGGGTTGTCACAGCACTAGTTGGGGATGGTGCAGGGTTGTCACAGCACTAGTTGGGGATGGTGCAGGTTGTCACAACACTAGTTGGGGATGGTGCAGGGTTGTCACAGCACTAGTTGGGGATGGTGCAGGGTTGTCACTGCATGAGTTGGAGATGGTGCAGGTTGTCACTGCATGAGTGGGGGATGGGGCAGGTTGTCACTGAACTAGGTGGGGATGGTGCAGGTTGTCATTGAACTAGTTGGGGATGTTGCAAGTTGTCACTGCACTAGTTGGGGATGGTGCAAGTTTTCACAGCACTAGTTGGGGATGGTGCATGTTGTCACTGCACTAGTTGGGGATGGTGCATGTTGTCACAGCACTAGTTGGGATGGTGCAGGGTTGTCACAGCACTATTTGGGGATGGTGCAGGTTGTCACTGCACTAGTTGGGGATGGTGCAGGTTGTCACTGAACTAGTTGGGGATGGTGCAGGTTGTCATTGAACTAGTTGGGGATGTTGCAGGTTGTCACTGTACTAGTTGGGGATGGTGCAGGTTGTCACTGCACTAGTTGGGGATGGTGCAGGGTTGTCACAGCACTAGTTGGGGATGGTGTAGGTTGTCACTGCACTAGTTGGGGATGGTGCAGGTTGTCACAGCACGAGTTGGGGATGGTGCAGGGTTGTCACAGCACTAGTTGGGGATGGTGCAGGGTTGTCACATCACTAGTTGGGGATGGTGCAGGTTGTCACAGCACGAGTTGGGGATGGTGCAGGGTTGTCACAGCACTAGTTGGGGATGGTGCAGGGTTGTCACATCACTAGTTGGGGATGGTGCAGGGTTGTCACAGCACGAGTTGGGGATGGTGCAGGGTTGTCACAGCACTAGTTGGGGATGGTGCAGGTTGTCACAGCACTAGTTGGGGATGGTGCAGGGTTGTCACAGCACTAGTTGGAGATGGTGCAGGCTTGTCACAGCACTAGTTGGGGATGGTGCAGGTTGTCACAGCACTAGTTGGGGATGGTTCAGGGTTGTCACATCACTAGTTGGGGATGGTGCAGGGTTGTCACAGCACTAGTTGGGGATGGTGCAGGTTGTCACAGCACTAGTTGGGGATGGTGCAGGGTTGTCACAGCACTAGTTGGGGATGGTGCAGGTTGTCACAGCACTAGTTGGGGATGGTGCAGGGTTGTCACAGCACTAGTTGGGGATGGTGCAGGGTTGTCACAGCACTAGTTGGGGATGGTGCAGGTTGTCACAGCACTAGTTGGGGATGGTGCAGGGTTGTCACAGCACTAGTTGGGGATGGTGCAGGGTTGTCACAGCACTAGTTGGGGATGGTGCAGGTTGTCACAGCACTACTTGGGGATGGTGCAGGGTTGTCACAGCACTAGTTGGGGATGGTGCAGGTTGTCACAGCACTAGTTGGGGATGGTGCAGGGTTGTCACAGCACTAGTTGGGGATGGTGCAGGTTGTAACAGCACTAGTTGGGGATGGTGCAGGGTTGTCACAGCACGAGTTGGGGATGGTGCAGGGTTGTCACAGCACTAGTTGGGGATGGTGCAGGTTGTCACAGCACTAGTTGGGAATTGTGCAGGGTTGTCACAGCACGAGTTGGGGATGGTGCAGGTTGTCACAGCACTAGTTGGGGATGGTGCAGGGTTGTCACAGCACTAGTTGGGGATGGTGCAGGGATTTCACTAGTCCCCTGCTCTGACCGAAATATGAGACTTAATGAAGTAGAAACAGATCCTTGAAGACTTAAAAAAACATTAATTCCGTTGCCCCATGGACCCCTGCTCGTGCTAACTTTTAGATTTTAGACTAACATCTGAACTCTTATTTACTTCTATTACTTTAAATAATCCAACAACTTCGCTTTCCTGCATTTCAGTCCATTTCACTGGCCCTGCTTTTGCCACGTCCAACATCTTCAAAACCGGCTGCACTGGTCAGAGGATCCTCCTGAACTGCTCGACTAATCACAAGATCGCCATCAAGCGTGTCTACTTTGGTGTCAACAAGAACTTCGACTGTAATCCTGACTCACCGCGCTATAAGAACGTGAACGCCGAGGGAGGCAGAAAAGGGTGTGTAATATTTATAGTATCTTATCTTATCTATATATTACATACGTTCCTTCTATACATCACACTTAAGAACGCGCAAGTGACGCAGAATTCACAAGCCACTGCAATGAGGGACCACGCTATTCCCAGCCGCCTTTGATATCCTAACTAGTGTCAGGTACCCATCCAGAGCTGGCTGGTCTAAGGGACACCCTAACTAGTGTCAGGTACCCATCCAGAGCTGGGTGGTCTCAGGGACACCCTAACTAGTGTCCGGTACCCATCCAGAGCTGGGTGGTCTCAGGGACACCCTAACTAGTGTCAGGTACCCATCCAGAGCTGGGTGGTCTCAGGGACACCCTAACTAGTGTCAGGTACCCATCCAGAGCTGGGTGGTCTCAGGGACACCCTAACTAGTGTCAGGTACCCATCCAGAGCTGGGTGGTCTCAGGGACACCCTCGACTCCGGGACAAATCCCTGCCTTCATTGAGATTCGAACCTGTGACCATCGGTACTCCAACCGAGCGCATTTGCCGCTCAATATTATAGCGTTAGACATCTGTATCCTTTGATCTGGGTAGATTAAGGTCTAAAGCAAACATTTAGAAGCTGTCCATATACAACAAGAAGCTCAGTCGGCCTGTGCCCAAGGAAACCTAACACAAACCAAATGTTAGTTTGCCCTGCTAACAAGGGCATGATCCATAAATAGAATAAAATCTGTTATTTGAAGCGCTATAAGCACAAGATTTGTGTGATTAAATTTTTATGCAGTCAGACAATGTTCCAATCTTTTCAATACGTATTAGCAATAAAATCTCAAAACTTTATTTCGTCCAAAAATTGATTTTTAAGAACCTGTATATTAATATGTATAGTTACTAATTAAATAAGACCAATTAGAGAAGTTCTTTTAAACACTAGCATTACAAAAATAATTGCTCTTTTGTTAACATAATTTATTCAAATTATTCCACTGTTTTATTCCAAATTTTGTTCTCAGCCGTTTGAATGTCAATATCAGCTCCGCCGAGTGTTGCAAGCCCAGCCACCAGGACTGCACGGTGGACTATGAGAACATGTACCCTACTCTCAACACAAAATGTTCCGGGTACCCCAGCTGTGAACTGGAGGTCCAGAAGATGGCCACGCGGGATCCGTGCCGACTGAAGTCTTACACTGATTACATGACCATTGTCTACGATTGTATTGACGGTAAGCAGCCTAGTATCTGACTCTGATAACACGACAGTTTTGTATGATTGTAATGGAAGATTAGTCACCCAGTATCTTACACTGATTACACGACCATTGTCTACGATTGTATTGACGGTACGCAACTTATTATCTTACTCTGATAACATGACAGATGAGTATGATTGTATTTGAAGGTAGGTCGCACATCAGCTTGCACTGACTACATGTCCATTGTGTAAGATTGTATTGAAGGTATGTCCCCTGTTATCTTTACATGTCAATTGTGTAAGATTGTATTGAAGGCATGTCACCTGGTATCTTTATATGTCAATTGTATAAGATTGTATTGAAGGTTTGTCACCTCCACTCAACCATTGATGACCATTTAATGCTTAATGACTGTGTGGAACTTAGACCAAAGCTGACAACTGTACCATTGTGTATCCTCATACTGTAAATTTCGGGATACATCTTTAATAGTTCTTCTAGAGTTCAGAAAATAAACCATTGTTTTAGATTAACTCTCCGTTGTAAATGTTTGTTATTGTTATCCCTAAGAGTGTGCGTGTCCTGTTTTAATATCCACGGATGTGTTTGTCCTCTCACAATATTAATGAATGTGTTCATCTTATCATATAGTATCCAGTATAAGTCTCTAAATGGGCTACGAACTTCTACGTAGTCCATTGTGAAATTTCCCGGAGTGTATGGACTCAGGCGAAAGTTTCTTAGCGTGCTCTCCTTTGATTGGCGGCACCACAAATTTGGAACAGTCTTCCTAAATTTGTGAAAGATTGTTAAAACAAAGAAAACTTAAAGAACAATAATTTGAAGACTTTTTTTTTATTTGAACATCATAGCGCAACGTTCATGCTAGACTAGCACGATTAGTGTTAGCTCTTTAAAGGGAAGCATTCATTCATTCAATGTATTTGTCCTGTCATAATAACCCATGAATGTGTTTGTTCCTGATGAGATGGTTTTTAATGATTCATTTGGGAACAATATTTCCCCAGGTGGAGACATCGCTAACTTTTGTACCGATGACGTCAGACGTGGCAAGTCCCTCTACCTGGCCAACCGAGGATACCCTCTCGCCATCAAACCCCAGCCCAGAGGCATCGGAATGTCAGTGTACTATCAGGACCGACCACGAGCAGGTAACGTCAGATTTGCAGGTTGAAACGTAAACAAACGGCTTGGCTTGGTGAGCAGGTAGCATTCGGGTGGCCTCGGATAAGATATGGATTTCCATCCAGTCTGTTCTGCTCTGCCCCGGGGTTTTCTTGGTGCTTCGATGAGGAGTTAATTTAATTTTTTTATTAAAGTAAAACTGTAATTATTATGTTAACAGTTAATTGTTTATACTAGTTATTACTAGGCAATAGAAATGCAATTACAATCATCATGGCTGGTAGAGGCTACAATTTTGGGGGCAACAAAGTTAGTACAGCAGACGGATAACGCAGCGGCATTAGGGTTGGGCAATAGATGAAGGAAGGCCGTGCTAATTATCAAGTACAAGAGTCTTGCAATATACTATTAAAAGATGGGGGAATAGCTAGTACAAGAATGGGTTAACCAAAGCTCAAAAACTGGTCATGGTAAGTTTTCTTATATCAGTCTACAAAAAATATTTGAGCTCCAGGGATTAATTTTTTTTTACTATAGCTCCACTCCAGCTCAATGTTAAGGACTGTGTGTCTGAAAACCGAGCTCTTAAAAAACCTTAGCAGCTTCCTTTAAGGCAGTGCTTCTCAAAGTGGTGGTCCGCGGACCGGTGCCGGTCCGTGGGCCATCCGATGCCGGTCCACAGAAGTTAATAAGAAAACACATTTCGCTACCCCGTCAGTACTGGAAAAATAGTTCACCGGTCCCTGGTGCAATGAAAAAATTCCTGCCGGTCCGCATCACTAAAAAGTTTGAGAAGCACTGCTTTAAGGAATCTGAGCCTGAGTTCAGGGTCCGAATTCCCCTTTAGTGATATTTTCAGAAACGTTAAAGTGCTATGGGCACAATCTCTCATTTTTACTTAAACTCCAAGAACGCTAAATGCAGTTCATTTATCAAATACTACAGAATTGTTTGGTATTGACGCGAGAAACACTATAGATCTATTTAAAATGTATGGATATTCTTTATGTTAGGCCTGCAAATACAAACTCTAAGAAGTTCCATTATCGAAAATCTATAAATAACTATGTATTTTTGTATATTGTTGTAGGCTACTTAAGTCTAGGCCACATGATTTTAAAAAAAAACCAAAACTTTTAAACATTAGTTTAGGAGCGTAAGATTTTTTAAAACGTTCTATCATTCTTATAAATGTACATTTTATCAATTTGAAAAAAAAACAACAATTTATTATTTTCAATTTAAATTACTAGTGATTAATAATTGAATATGAAAAGTTATTGTCATTTGATGGTTACATAATTTTTGGTTTTAGTAAATCACACCTGACCAAATTGCAACGCTTCTATATTTTTTTGTTTACTTGTTAAATTAAAGTATGGAATGAGTTTCACCAGTTCAAAAGTATTTAGTGAATTGGAGCCAAGTACTAAATGACACTCCTGATGATCAAATCAATCTTATTTTAAACTAGCGTATCACCCGTCAAAAATGACGGAAGTTTTTAAAATAAATACACATCAGATTAAAATATAACGTAATACAGAACTTTATTTTTTTATTTTTATTTGATTCATTTATTATCATATTGAACATTTTTATGCGGAACGTTCGAAACGAATTATCTTTGGTGCAGTAATTTTTGGTGGGCACTATTGAACAAATCAGCATTACATCCAAGAAGCATTACATTCATTACGGGCATTATGTATGTTGATTTTGATAGCGAGTATTGCATCAATCTCCAGGGTATAAGTGTCCACACCATAGATGTTCTTTTAGCCTCGGAAGGTAACGAATGCAAGAGGACTCTGAAGATCCAGGACCCAATGTCCTACAGCAAGCTGATCCAATGTGCTCACATTGGACTTTACGGGTTCAGGTCCGTTTACAGCCGTCCCGTCAACAACGTTACGATAACTTTGTCCAGTCAAGCAGGAGACAGCATGGCGTTTCTGTGGCTGCAAGCTAAGGGTAAGTATTATTATAAGGGGTTGAATCGTTTAGTTCTGAGCTGATTGGGGAAATTACAACATTTAATCATTTCGAAAGACAATTGATATTACCCAAAGTACATAGCTTCCCAATCCTTGATTCCTCCAAAGCATCTATTGCTTCCCAAACCTTGATACTGCCAATCTGCAAACAGCGCTGCATGAAACGATTAATACTACTAAAAGATTTCAAAGCTTATCTCGACCATTGTTCTATTATACAGTTCCAACTTTGTGGTAGATCTTGGTTATCTAAATAAACTACAGTCTGTCGGTTAATTTTGCTGTTGTTGTTTTTTAATTGTTGTTCGCATTTTGTTGAATATGTATTTTTGAGTTCACATACAATGGATTTTGCTATCGTCAAAGCGGTGAGCATTTGGCATTCGGCTAATCAAACACATTTATAATGGTTTAATTTAATACATTCAATATCATAACAATGTTAAATGCTTCAATGATAAGTGAAGTTGCTAATCAGGTCATTGTCCGGTATTGATAAATTAATTTCTGGATCTAAATGAAATCGTTTTTTAAATCTTTAATATTAACTCCTGGTGTCTGCTTGCTTGAGTGCCGAAACAATTTTGAATCGATTTTTAACCCACTTTCTCGTAAGCTAGCGAGCTGAAATTTTCCCAGGCAGTTTCGTAACAATGATAAAGACGATGTATCAAAATTTCAGATCAATCGCATATACTGTAATTAAATTATTGAATTTTTATATTATTTTATTCATCACTATGTATCATTTTATTATTTTATATTGAGTGTCGCAGTGCGTATTATATTGAACAATCTTTCTGTCGCGCAATAAGGGGCGTATTTAATTGACAACACTTTTTATAAACATATTCCTGATCGGTGTGCATTATATTAAACTTGTTTTACGACACATAACTACAATTTTGTATTTTTGGCTGGCCTTGTGCTGCGTATTATAATAAACATTATTTTAGCTATGTCTAGTTCATAAGGGATTTATAGTAAAAAACTTGGTTTTTTACGTTTTTTTTTCCTTTCCCCAAAAGCCAATGATGCTGATGGCATGGTTGAAATAATGTGCGGTCAGTCCCTGCAAAACCTTCTGAACCGAATCAGACATGAAATGGAGGCTAAGAACAGAGAGAACAAGAGGACGACGGAAACGGAATTAAATGTGACAATGTCCACCGAGTCTCCAACAAGTGAAGCAGTTGACCCTAACAATGGAACCAATGTGCTAGTGGCAGCCAGCACTCACAGTCTTAATTCAGATCTAGGTAAGAATCAACCATTGGGCAATTACAATGTAACTTTTTATTTTCTTTCTAAATAGCTAAAATACAATCAGTGAAGATATAGGCATGAGTGTAAAAGGGGCAGTCTTTCGTGGGTCAGCAATGTTTCGATGTATAAAGAGGTAAGGCATTATGTGCCTTTAGCTTGGTGCACCCACAGGCATAATTGATCCAAACTACGCCACTGCTTATATTATCACAATTATATTTTGTGCTAAACTAAAACAAGACTACAAAGAACGAATAATTGAAAACCATAATGCCTTGTTAGATAACATGTAAGTCTGCTTTATAAACACCTAACTACACATTTATCCATTGCTTTCTATTCTCTTTTCCAGCGGCTATTGTCGGGGGTATTGTTGCAGCAGGTTTTATTCTTATTGCCATGGTCATTATTGCAATGGCTCTGCATTGCAGAAGGTACAGAAATATATATATATATATATATATATATATATATAGATATATATATATATATATATACAAGAGAGAGAGAGAGAGACAGAGAGAGAGAGAGAGAGAAAGAGAGAGAGAAAGAGTAAGAGAGAGAGAGAGAGATACACAAGTTACAAAATTATGAAGTCAGTTTCTATTCGTTTAAAAAAAAATGTAAATCAATTCTTGTATTTTAATAACAAAGTTAAACTATTTTTAGAAAAGCAAGAAGTGTTATTTACATTTAATTATAAATAAAATATGAATTTATTATTATTATTATAATTATTATTGAAGCAATAATTATAACTCCCAGTGGTAAAATTTGTGCCTTATTCAATGTTCAAAATGTTCTTGTTTAACATCAACATGAAAACTACTACAAAGATGTCATTTGAACTATTTATGTAATTAATATTCGTCTGCACCACCAGAACTAGAAAGGAAAAAATGTCCAAGCCACTGGACCTGTACCAGACTGACACCTCCGAGCCGTTGGACCTGTCCTCCTACTGCCGGTACGACTATGATGACGAGCACCTGTGCTCCATCAGCAGATCGCCCATCAAGATGGCGGCAATGGCGGACGACGAGTCCGTGGCAACCCATCACGTCAGGCCAAACGGCTTCACGACTTTGTCTCGTGCCGAGGATTACCGCCCACACAGGGATCCGACCCCGAGCCCACCGCTGCCTGCTGGGATATCGACCCCTCCACCATCTGCCCAGAACCAGCCCCTGCTGGCACAGAGGTCTTACCGAGAAGTTTACTATCCGGGTGATCTGTCCCTGAGGTTCGTCAAACCACTGGTCAATAACGGCAGGAGTACCACCGTTGTGGCAGAAATACAGCACTACCAGCCGCATCACCACGAAGAAGGCCACACGACCCTCCCCACAAACAGGAAAGCTGTTCTCATCAGCTCCGGACCGAAAAGCCCACTGGGCAAGCGCAGCAAGAGTGTGACCTTCTCCCAGCCCGTCGCCATGGTGACGCCTCTGAACTCCGAGTCTGAATACTACACGGATGGCAAAAATCAATCGAATTCAGATGATTATCCAAGTTATGACAATCTCAGTAAGATGCCCGTCCCTGAATTCCCCAAGGAACCTGAGAAACAAGAGTATCCACTCATCATAGGTAAACCAGAACTGATTAAAATCCCAAGATGGGAAAAGGAATACCGAGAGGAAAGCCCCAGCAGGCCAATGTCCACCTTTCAGAACAGCCCAACATCACCTGATGACCTCAAGCCCTTTCCGGCCCCACCCCCGGACCTGAAAATCATCACAGACAACGATGACATTGCCTATATGTCTGACTCGTCTTCCAGCTTTTGGTCACCAACCAAACTGAATGGTAAACCTCTGAATATGCCGAAACCCCAGAATGCAGAGATGTATGAAACAGGTGTTTAACATGACTTTATTTTCCAATCGAATTTAATATGTGCCTTGGGAAATTGAAATTTAGAACTTTTTTTAACAAGAGAAAGGATTAGAAATGATGTGAGTGGAGTTTATCAAGGCATGACCACACAGTGACAAAATGAATTAAAATGCAACAGATTTTAATTCAAGCATACATGAAGATGATTTTAAAAAAAAATTGCTTAGGTTTTTTAACTACCCTCATCCTTAAGATAAAACTGATGGACACCTGAAAAAAAAATTATTCGTTTACCTATGTGCAATAATGCAGCAAAGCATTGTTTCTTTTTATAATTGGGAAAACTGTTTTTTTTTAAAAAAGGGCAATTCTCCACATTCTCTCTTTATGCTTTACTTATGTCTTGATACTCTCATTCATCAGAATATGATCAGAACTGTTTCCATCAGTTGTAAGAAGATTTTTGAGCACCATGCCTAAGCAAAATGCCCTGTAGATTTTTTAAAAATGTACTTGGTATAAGAAAAAAGGATAAATTCTTGATATTTATTAGGGATTATTTATTTTATCAAAATCAAAGTTAAACTATTTGATAGTTTTCAACAGAAGCTTTGCTGATATCATAGTTAAATAGGGGCACGGTGGTCAAGTAGCAGTGTGCTGGACTGGCGTACCGATGGTCATGGGTTCGAATTCATTTGAAGGCAAGGATTTGTTCCCGGGGCCTAGGGCGTCCCTGAGGCCAACCTGCCCCAAATGGGTACCTAACACTTGTTAGGCGGCTGGGTAATGCTTGGAACCCTCATAGCGGTGGCCTGTGAACGCTGCATCACTTGCCAACAGACCATCCGTCATGGTCTGTGGACGCAATAATCTTCTGTATAGAAGGAGCGTCTGTATAGATAAGACAAGACAAGACAATATAAATAGTTTTCAGGAGAAGAAAATTCAGTAATCCATTTATATCAAAACTGATTTGATCTTATATTTCTAAAAAAAGAATTAATTTGCAAATTTTTCATCCCACTCTTAATGTTCATTTCTGAATACATGTAGCACAATTGCTATTTTAATGATAAAATGTCCCTTTTTTTTTACACTTCCTGCTGAATGTTTAAACTGATTCTTTTGTGTTAAATAAAAAAAAGTACATTATCAATCTTCAAAGACAGTTGCATGCTTGTTCTTCTGATTTTTAATGAAAAAGATTCATGACAGAGATTTTAATGAATGTCCTTACATGTAATTAGCAAAGTATATGTTTTAATTCCAAAATATTGAACAAAATATCAATAAACTTACGGTTTTTGAGATTTGTCTTTGGTACCTTAAATAAGTGGTTAGAACCATCTTAAGAAATCCAAACAATTATTTTCATTCAAAGATTAAGAAACGGTGTAATCTGTGTTTTTAAAATCAAATATTTTTTTCCAAATGATACTTATTTGCTGGTCAATCATTTTTCAAAAAGCTAGGAGCGCAACATTTTTTTCTAGCTTCTAAATGATGTAATTTTATTACATTAAAAAAGAGTTATAAAATACATGTACATCAGTCATATTAATTAGCCTCTAGGCTGTTTGTAAACAGTTTTGTAGTTTTATGTAATGTTTTATTTTTTAATTATTCAATGACAGTCCACCAGAAAATGTTGTCCTATGTAGTGCAATAAATGAATTCAGCAATTTAGCAATGGTGAAACTGCTCAATACAGCAATACACTTCAAAACAAAATTTATTTTAAAATTTTAATCTTTGTAGTTCTTTGTAAAAGACAGTAAGATAAAATCAAATTTTGTAAAAAAAATCCTTAAATTTATGTTAGAATCATTAACCTGTATTGCTTATTTAAGCTTTGTTATTATTATCTCAAGCTATGTACAAGTTTTCCACCCTTAAGCATAAGTAAACTCAAATAGACAAGTGATTGTCATTATAGACATGTAGGCTTTGAATATTTATCATGTCTTTGCTATGTTTACTTTTGTTTTGAAATTTAAGCTGTGTAGCAGTTATATTAAATCATTTTAAAAATGTGATTATCAAAGAAGGTGTTAATTATAGTGACAATCCTCTAATTATTTAAAATTACAAGATGCCTTCAATGTTATTATTTTTCTTATGACTTAATTTTTCTTTACCAAGTCAAAACTAATGAATCAAACCTAAAACATACAAAAATTAATAAGAATAAAAAAGAACAAAGATATTTCACAACTCAAGCTAAATGCACATTTTTTCATGTTAAGAAAATTATTTTGTTATTGCTCTGAATTTATTATTGCTACCACATTTTATTATGACACCTCCTGAAACATCTGTGACTCAAAACATCAATCAATAGAAGAACATTTTTTAGATCCTTAATAATAACTTTAATACTTCCAATGCAATATAAGTAATTACCATAATTTTTGGATAACCATGAATCAATAAATAATGGATTTTTTAAAAACAAAACACAATTTTTATATTATAAAATAGTTTTGAGGAGAATATGTCATTTGGCAGAAATATTAATTATAAAAGACCTAAAAAAATATTTTAAAAAGAACAAAAAACAACATAAGACTATTAAAATAAATCTTAACAATAATATTTTTCACAGAAATGTTTTATTTTCGTTACCAACAAATAAAGAGATCATATATTATAAGAGAGACAAAAAAGTGTTTTCTTTGACAAAGTCAGAGATAATATTCACAACAAAGTTTTTCAAACTTTAGTCAGTCATGAGCAGATATTAGCTTGCACTAACAAACACATCTAAAATTATGCACTAAATATATAACTTTCATTTTCATAACTAAAAATTTAATAAATTTAAAAAATTTGAAATGCACTTAAAATCCTTTATGCCATTTCTTGGCAAATTTTGATAATGTGACAATATCAAGATTTATTTTAAGTAGTAAATGCTTCCTTTACAATTTAAATAAAAAATATTTATAGGTACATGTATTAAATTCAAATCTTTTAAAAATATTATACAGTGTAATTTGTTAAGATTTAAAAACAGCAACTGATGTACATAAATGTAACAAATATTACATAATTAGTAAATAAGTATTGTCACAAATTAATGTACATTATAATAAGCCATTTTGTAAAAAGTTCATATTTTGTCTGTTGTTTTTCTAAATATCATCATCATTCCATTTCTTACCTAATTTCATTAATTTTCTTTGAAAGGAGACAACCATGACAAAGTTCTGATAGTTTCCTAATATTTACAAAAAAGTTATTTTACTTGTTATATTACTTATGAAAAGGATGGAGTGTGGATCCAGTCATTAAAATTTCATGTCGTCAACATTTTTTAATCATTTATTATTTATAAAATTTCACTTAAATTTCCATGACTGAACATAACAATACATGTATGTATATACATCACGAGAATTAATGTCTATTAATGTGTCGCTCCATTTAATTAGTTTAATAGTATTTCTTAAATTAAAATTTAGTTTATCTTTAAGGCTTTGAGAATAAAATATTTCATATTAAATTTGTCACAAGAAATTTAGTTTTTTTTCTTATTTCTTTTTAAAAAGAATATTAACTAGCCGTTTTAATTTTCAAAAAATATATTACTACAGAAATTTATTAAAAATCAGAAAACATTGTTTAACTCTTATTTTAATTGATATAAAACTTTATCTAGGCTTAATAATTAATAAATAATGTTTTTCATCATGATCTGATCTTCAATAATATACTTATACATTTGCAGAGCATGTTTCTGATAAATGAACATTTCTCCATGAAACATAGTAATTTTATTTATATTAAAACTGCTTTACATTTTTAAATGATATTCAAAATCTTAAAACATATTCAATCTTTAAAATAGCAATCTTTGTGGAAAAATAAGAGCATAATGAAGCTGTAAACGATCATTTTGCTATAACCGACATAGACTAATGCAGTCTTTAACAGAAAATGATATAGTAAAGTTTATGCATACTTATGATTAAGTAGCTATATCAATACATAATGAACTGATGTGGCCCTAGGTTATTTGCATTACCGATAATACGATTATCAAAAGTAAAATTAAAGTGTTTTTTTTTAGATGACATGCTACGAATTGTTTAAAAATTTAACTTTTGTAACAATCGTTTTGTACTTTTTAAAACACTATATCACATTCATTCATATAAATGTTGATATTGTTATGACATTATCATAATTATTTGATATTTCCTTAAATAATTTTGTTATGACATAATAAAAAAACTAACATGAGGTCTTCAAATAACATTGTAACAATAAACATTAATAAATTAAATCATTATCATTATCATTACAACAATGTGTAGTTACCTTAGATGTCTCTAGCAAAAGCCCATAATTATGGAGGTGCAGTCTGATATTATATTCCCTGTTTCTTTTGTCCACATTTTTTGTGTGTCCACTTATTTTTAAGTTAGTCAATAACACTCCAGTGCCTTGTAATGCCAGTTGGTAATATCATTCAATCCACAGTCACAGAGTTGTTGGTTTTGTTTAACTTTTAGAAAAAAAATACAATTCGTGAAAATTAAGCCAAAAGGGTAACTTTTAGAATTTTATTTGAAAACTATGAAAAATCGTACATTTTATTCAAAACACACTTATCATTTTTAAGCATAAATGTTTTTAATATTTTAAATTGAATGTTGTGCCGTGCGTTAAAATTTTGAACTAATCAAAAAGATGCAAATGAATCAGTAACAACTTTTTAGCAGTTTTTTGTTCTCCATTACTGGAGCAAATATATTTTGAAAAACGAATGTGAGTATTGTATTAAGTCAGAAACTGAAAAATAAACAAAGCATTTAAAATAATTAGCTGAATTAATTGTACATTTTTCAAACTTTTCAGGTGTTCACTTTTGGTCCCTTTTTATGAACCTTTAATTATTTTTAAACATATGATACATAATATGCAAGATACCCAAGTTTTACTTATTTTAGCTCCCAACTGTACCTTTAAACATAAGAAAATTTTGAAACTAAGTTACAGACAAAAGACAGGTATCAACTGGTAAAAAATTTATTATAAATTACTTCATGTAGCATATTTATTTTTATAACTACTTACATCTCTATTAATTTAGTAGTTATTCATGGCATGTAAAATGACCCAGTTAATTAATGACGTGAGATGGAACAATAAACTTTTTTTTTAAATGTATGACTTCATTTTCCTCCTCCTTTTAGACTGTGACTGCATGAAGTTTCTACTTTTGCTGTGTCCATGTGGATTCAAATGTTGACATGTTTTGGAAATCAGCATTAAAAAAAAAGAATGTTTACTTTAAAATAAATAGGCAACGTTCAAAGTTAAACAAAACTTAGAAATTATTATAATAATTCAATTTAATAGGAATCAGTTAAAATAGCGTGATATATTCGTCAATAGGTAATTTAATGTGTACTGCACTTTGACTTTCACTCAAGAAAAATCAACACGTTGATTTATTCTTGCGTTCTTTTCTTCTCTCTGTTAAGTTTCTGGTCTAATTTATTAGCTGGACCAAGGAGGTTTGATTAGCTAATCTAGCTAATCAAACCTCCTTGAGCTGGACAGAATTAGTTGAAAAGTTTAAAGTATGTTGTTGTTTCGCCTTCTACCAACAATTAACTTACATTAAATTAAAAATAGAAGCAAGATGGCTTTTAAAAAAATAACATTGCCAATGCAATATCTTAAAATTATCTGAAATATTATCTTATTATTAGTAGGATTACAGACGCCCCTTCTATAAAGAGGATAACTGCGTTTTAGTCCTATGGTTGTCTATGGTTTATTTCTTTAAATAGTCCTTTAAAACTAGGGATGCTAGATTTGTAAAAATGGCCGGATTCTAGATTTGCAAGGGCCGCAATCCGGCTCACCCCTATTTATTATTTAATTACTAGCAAAACCTTCATTTCTTTATTTTAAATGTAAACATTTATTTCTAACAAAGAGTAACATATTTCGTACCTTGTATGAAGTTAGACAAATTTTAATTGAATTTAGTTTCACACTTATAATGTTTGGAAAGGGGGAAGGGTCACTAGAGTTGTTTCGATTGTTGGGGGAAAGGAACCCTTAGAAAAGTTTATTGCATGTTTAGGAATGGGGTCATTTTACAGGGATCCTTAATATAAAAAATTATACCAAAGTTGGCAGACTTTATTTATCACTGCTCACTATTTTAATTAGTACATTGTAAAAGATTTACCATAAGCGTTATTTAATTTGTTAAATTAATTTATTAATTAGTTTAATTATTTGTTTTGTAAATATAATAGTACTGTCGTTAGAAAAGGAGAATTGACTGAAACGGTTGATAAGATAGAAACAACTTAGTAGTTTAAATATGATTCTCTTTATCAGTTGCTAATGTCACAATAATGTTATAAACATTTTTAATATATACATTGGTACTAAATATGTGTCAATCTCGTTGGATTGTTGAGTTTTCTTACGATTCTTACGGCGCGCCTCAAAATAAGGGCATCGCCGTACAGGTATTAGTAGCCCTACATTGCTAGGGCCTACTAAATCAACTTATAAGTCATATAGGATCATCTGACCAAAAGTAAGAAAGTAGGATTGGTCCTGGGCTTTGGGGTCTGTATTGGTCTATTCATGGCTTGGTGGTGGAATGTAAACACATCTATAATATGAAGCCATAAGCGATGCGCACCTCTTATAGAATCTATCGCAGTGCTACGACGTATAACTTCAATCAGCCTTTTGCAATCTTCTCTGTACCATGTCTGGCCAAATATTGAAGTTAAACAATTGCACTATAGAACAGTAACTGTCAAGTCAGGCCTAATGGTTCTCGCGTTATTTTGGGGGGGGGGCTGCGTGTGCTTGAAAGTTCATTCTTAAAAACTAGAGTTATATAGCTGTACAGTGGCGTAGCTAGGGGGGGGGCGGTGGGGGCGGTCCGCCCCGGGCGGCACTCATTTAGGGGCGGCATTTGTGGGCATTTGAAAAGTACAACCATTTCCGACAACCGCCCCTTTTCTTTTCAAGGGGGAAAACCAAGGTGAAACAATCATATTCGTAATTTCGAGTCTTAATTAACGGATTCGCACAACATTTGTTTGATTATATAGTGGATATTATAACTAACTTCAAACTGTTCAAAAATTTAAAATCGCTCCAAAAACGTATCCATTTGTTTGGAAAACTAAGTGGTATTAGTCACAGATGACGCTTTTATAAGAAAACTACACACAAAAAAACACATCACCGCTGAACTGAAAAATGTGTGCTTTTAATATCGCAACGACGATTTTTACGTGAAATTTTGACATTCGCAGAATGATGCGCGAACAAGCACCTACCTACAAGGCATGGTGGTTCAAATGTTGTGTTTAACTTGCAAGTAGTAATTTATATTACCGTTTCAGTTTTCAGTAAATTATTGTAAGGTAAATTATTAAAAAATTTAAATTTATTTTGTTTTTATTGCATTAAAGTAGCACACATAATTTGTGTTTTTACATTAAAATACGGTTATTTATTAAGCATATATGCCTATCCAATTAAAGTAATAGTAATGTGTAAATAATTTGAAATCGTTTATTTTTTGGAAAATTATTCAGATTTATGACAAGAATATGTAAATAATCAAATTTCTCTGTTAATCAACACCACAATAGGCATAATAATTTCGAAAAAGACATACTTTAAACTTTCAAGAGTCTTGGAAAAATTGACATCTGAAGAAGTAACTAGGAAAACGAGATAAGATGCTGGAATTTTACTCAATTCAATGCAATCTTTTTCTCTTCTATGTTATCTCAATTTATGGGAACCCGTCATTTTTTTAATTAATGCAAAGCAATTCCATGGAACAAAGAGATGTGCTAATACAAAATGCTGTTATATCAGCCAAACAATTTGTGAAGAGATGGAGATATCAACTGAACGCCTAGTTAGAAGGAGAAAAAATATGAGTAGGGAAAATTTAGAAGATGTGGTTCTATCTTTAGAACAAGAAGTACAACTAGAAATGTTTTTATCCACGGATGGAATTATAAAATAAAATAAAATAACGCTTTGATGAGTTGCATGTCCTTGAAAGAAAATATTCGTATATAATACCCTGTAACCTACTAAATGAAACATTTGAAGATCAAATAAATTACTTTATTGACATTGACAGTTCAATATGGAAAGAAAAAGGATCCAGGTTTTTATGGCTGTACCTACACTACAAGAAGAGGCATTATGTTAGAAGAACGGGGGAAAAGACACCCATTGATCTATTAAAATTTATTTAACAGTATAGATTGGAAAATTCTGTACCCAACAATGTAATTTTACTATGAATTTTTTCAACTATAGCTATCAGTGTCGCTAGTTGTGAAAGGAGCTTCTAGCTTCTCCAAACTGAAGTTGATAAAAAATTATCTTTGTTCCACAAGGAGCGATTAAAGACAACAAAATCTTGCAATACTGTCCATAGAACAAGATATTACAAATAATTTTAATTTTGATAGCATAATACACTATTTTTCTATTATGAACGTTAAGAAAATAAATGTATAAATATGTATACATACTAATGTACAGAGGCTAGGTTTTTGACGTCCTTGGCTAATTTATTTTTTGCGCCTTTTATTTAAATAAAAATTTAAAAATTAGAGATTTAGCGGCTCCCTTTTGAACTGGTGCAGGCCAGCGCCCTTGGCAACTGCCCCAATGCCAAGCCGTTGTTACGCCACTGCTAATGTATACAATTTCTTTGTTTGTAAAGAAAAAATTATTTATTTATAAAGACAACAAAACAAACGAATAGTAATTGGTAATGTTTTTTTTGGTGTAAATTTGGAATATGTTTTGTCTCATGGGTGGGGGGGGGGCACGTCCTCAGTAACCTTCTTGTGGCCTTTAAAAAAAGTATCTTGTATTTTTATAAATGTGTATTTATAGGTTTATAATCTTATGCGGCCTCTTTTATTACTGCTTAAGTAAATATGGCATGCAATGGTAAACATGTTCCCCACCTTTACTTCGTTTCAATTAGAATTATTTATTTATGTTTATTAATTTTTAAAAACCATAATATAATCAACTAAGTGGCCGTCCATAAATGAAGCACGCTATTTTGGCTGATTATCGATTCTCGTCACACGTCGTCACAAAATCTTTGACCCCTTCGTCAATTAGACGTCATAAAAGCCGTATTTTCTGTTTGAAAATGAGTATGTTTCAAATTAAATTTTTGCCATTTAAGTAGATCTATGTTTTTAGTTTAGCGCTGCATTCTAATATCGTAACACGCGTTTTACATAAACGTCATTAAATAAAGTGTCAGTAATCAAATATTTAAATGGAAATTTATTTAAAGTTGCGCGATTTGACGCGACGTCACATTCCTTAAACACCCCCCCCCCTCGTCACGCATCGTCACAAACGTATGACTCTCCCCCAGGTGCATGACGTCATTTATGGACGGCCCCTAAAAAGAGCGGCAAATTGGAGACCGCCCCGGGCGGCAAAAGTTCTAGCTACGCCACTGTAGCTGTACCAGAACATGACCCATGTTGTCATTGCTGAACCTAAAATTTGTGTTAAGATATTTATAGAGCCGTTCAAATAATTAACCAAACATTCTGTATTACATTTGAGCAAAAGCAAGTTCAAATTAAATTATGACACCTTTAAACTTAAATAATTCATGTAAATAAGCATTATGTATGATTTAAATTAATTTATAGTGGTGTCCAGAGTAATACATTGAGGTAAACATTTTATTATCCCCCTACCCCTCCGCTCCTCTCTCTAAAATTTTCCCATACTCTACTTCAGCAAGATTTACCCATATTTAGAATGTTACCTCCCTCTCTTTATTACTCACTGTCCCATGTTATCGTTTTACTGTACACACACACACACACACACACACACACACACACACACACACACACACACACACACACACACACACACACACACTCACACACACACTCACACACACACACACACTCACACACACACATCTCAAGATTGTGACGTCGTTCCCCTAAAGCACGTTTCTCAGGTAATTATATTGACTTTTAGGGAAATGAAGAATTGGTAGTCTTGGTTAAGTTCACTATGACCTTTTCAATAGACTTGCCTGCCATTTCGAAGCGGTGGATGCACTAAAATTAAGCAAGCGCGTTTATTATTATTTTTACATAAAAGCTTATGAGACTATAAACACCTTACTCTGAATTCCTTTAACATATTGAGTCGCAACAAGAATTAACACTTTCCCCACTGCCCCCCCCCGCCCCGAAAAAAAATCAATCAGAGGACATGCACATGCGTTCAATTTTGTTGTAAATTAACTTCGTGAACATGCACATTTTTTTAAAAGAACTTCATGTTCAAATAGTTAAATAAAATTATGTTAAACCAACAACGTGCCATACACGTATTATAATATTGCTCTTTATGTTTTATAATATTTATTCCTTCCTTATTCTATATAACTGTTCCACCAATAAATAACGCATGGTAGAATGACCTAACAGAAATACTAAATCCTCAGATAGACATGTAGGTACGCATATATATAAATACACTATTCAAAGACATTTTGGACTGAATATCAAGTTCATTCCAAATGGTAAAATTCTCAAGATCCACATTAAAAAAGTGAGGACGTCTTTTATTTAATATTTGGCAAACATTAAATAATAACCGAACGCCTTCAATAAAAGTTTTGATTACGTTAAATTTTGTAGGCTGCTTACCGGCGACAGCGTTTAGCCGATACATTTTTATTTTCATAATGCTCTGACCCTTTACTCTTGGGAATGATTTAACTAATCCGTTCTCAAAGCCTGTCTGTCAAATGTTGCTGGATTTTCGAATTTAGTTCGCACATTTCCTAGAGATTAAGTCCAAGGCGAAGATTTTTATTTTAAAAAGCTATCGTTATTTTGTTCTCAAAAGACCAACATTTTTTGTCGTTATTGTCAACGTTTCCATGAACTCAGAGAGGGTTTTGAGTTCAAGGGAGGCGATCATCCCAGGAAAAAAAGTTTGACTTCAGACAACAATGGGGAATAATAGTGTCTCCCAAAAGCTTCTGAAATTCTTCTAAAAACTTTGTATGGAGTTAGTCGAGAAATTGAGCTGTGGCATGATGGTAGGATTGGATGGTTGTAAGATGTGGCTGTGATAAGTTGGGATGGTGGTAGGATGGTACTGTGGTAAAGTGGGATAGTGGTAGGATGATGTGATGGTTTGATAGAAATCAGAAATAAGACATGTCTTAGAACTAGCTACTATAGGCTGAGATACCAGGAGACACGAGTGTACTACCTTGTAATGTTCTTATGCTCTCATGAACTCTTTATATAACAAACATTGGGCTAATTACAACTGACGAAAATAACGTCTTGGACTCAGAAACAAATCCTAAAGAATCGGCTTCGTTAAAGGCATTACGAGTTCACCAACTATACACATTATCATGCAGTAAATTTCTTTTATATAAATTATACCAAAATAATGATCACATAATCATGAATATACAGTATTTATTTTGCGATAGGGATATACCAATGTAAAAAATATTGAAAATACATTCCGGGAGTCTAAATAAAGATGTATTCACAAGTTGAACTACGTCTCGTGTCGTTTGGGGCTGAGGGGGCTCTGTGACATCTCGTGTTGGTTGGGGCTGAGGGGGCTCTGTGTCACCGCAACATGTTCAAGTGGGGGGGGGGAGAGACAGTTGTCCGTCCTTACACACACACAGTAGCTGCCTGCAGTCCAGCGTTCACAGGAGCTGCGTAATTCTGCAAGATCTTTGTTGAACTAAGGCTAAAACGTTGTTTTTTTTCCCGGCTGGATTTTCTTCAGTGCTGCATTCGGAACATTTAACGTTCAGATGAGGCACGTCACTAGCTGTAAGGGGCACAGCAAAAGTGGACAAAAAATTGGGGGGAGGGGGGGGGGAGGAAACAAGCGGCTTATGCCAGGTATAATGTGAATGTGCCCCCCCCCCTTTTCACCCACCCACCAACATCAAATACAAGCCCGGTCTGCGTTTGCTTTTCACCGGGTGTCAATAGAGATGAGAGATGTATGGATGCTTGGCCCATGTCTTCCTGGGGTTGTCAGAAGGGGGGGGGGTTTGGATTGACTACCTGTTTAAGGCCAAATACTGCTCAAGCCCTGCTCTAGGGGAACTGTGTTAGGGACACGTTTTAGTGACTGAGGGGAAAAAAACACATGAGAAGTAGCCTATCGGATAACAAGCGGGACTACTGATATGATTCCGTTACCAAATTTCTGGAGAAATTTTCTCAAACGGGTTACCTGAATGGATATTGATGATTTTTTTTTAAAGTGACGGATAAGCTATACCTGGTTGTGGTTGTGATATCTTCTTTTTATTAATCAATTTTATCATCTTCAGTAATTGCGTGTCAAAGTGTGCCTTATTTAATCGTTTAAGGCATAATGTGATTTAAGTCAATAAAGAATTTTTGCTGTACTGAACGAAAAGTTCAGCTTATTTCATAATCTGTAATATCCTCTTGTGATTAGAGCTAACGTTGTATATTATTAACAAGGTCGACATATTACAAAATAAGTAAGCACTTGGAATATTGTTGACTTCGTATAGTTGTTTTCAAAAGGAGCCACAGTCTAGCTGGCGTTAAAAGACTTTGTGACCGGGTTCGGATCAAGGAGCGGTCAACGAGTCAAGACACCCACTGAAATGTAATGGTGTCTTCGAAGTGGTCGGGGTTTCAACATGTTCGTTGTAGAATGAGTTGGTTCTCAGCCGTCCCAACCCTGATCGCCATCGCTGCCTTAAGTACAATATGCCTCGGAGCAGGGAGAATTTCTTTGAGTGGTCAGTATATTTTTATGTGATTTGTGCGGAGATATAATTTGTGAGGAGTAAATCAAGCTAAAACAAAAGTTTAAGAGTGTGGGGATAAATATTGACGACTTCACTGGACGATCTAGAAAGAAAAAAAAGAAGAAGGGAAAACCAGACAAAAAATTTTTAGGCAGGTATCAAGAATGAGGAAATAAAGTGAAATTAGTAATAAATATAAATCCAGTTGAATTGGTCCTGAGGTCAGCTAATTTATTGCAGTGCTGTTGCGTCACCATTTAGTCATCAGTGAAACTAATTGATGGAAGTGACGTCGAGCCTAAGCTCTTCCGGTCCAGACTCTCAGTGAGTCACCAAACAAATAGACATGGATGCAACACAACGGTGTATCTAGTAAACTTTAATAAACGTAGACTTTGTGGAACATAGTTTTTAGGGAACTTCACTTAGCATTTTTATACAATGAAATATCATAACGCTTAAATCTCATTTCACTCATGAACCTTTTGCGTTTAGATTCTTTAAAAAAAAACAACTCATTAAGTCACAGGTCATCGTTCAATAAAGATGTATTTTCAATTGAGATAGGTTTTCAAGATTTGACAATCAATCACCGTATTTGTTATATTTTGTGACAGGGTTGATCTGTTGTTATTATCAGAACTCAGTGTGAGTCATAAGACAAATAGACATGGATACAACAGAACAAACAGTATAGTGTCGCAAGGATATTAAACTTAAATAACTGCATAAACGTAGACCTATTGGAGAGACTCCTTTTTGTTGGAACCTAGTTTTTATAGAGAACATTGTTACAAAACTTTCACTTGGTATTTTGAAGGACATATTTTTAGTTGATGATTTGTTTTCAACAAATATCAAGCAATGATCTTATTTGCTACGTTCTGTTACAGAGTTGATCTTTTGTTATAGGCAGTATTAGGCAGAACTCAGATTCGCAAAGAAACCACGTCTTATTGGTTTCAATTTACACTTTGCACACTAAATTCAAATTATTACTATTTAATTTCTGGGGGAAAAATGATCACCTTTACATCACAGGCTTCTTAACCTCACACAGATATTTGACTCACATGACTCTATACTAAATAAACCTCTAAACCTCACATACTTCTATAACTCAAACTTATCTATATATCCCACACATATATACCTGTATATCATACACATCTACACTTTATACACATATATACCTCACACACATCTATACCTCACACACATCTATATCTCATACACATCTATACCTCACACCATATCTGTATCTCACACCCATCTATACCTCCCACCCACATCTGTATCTCACACACATCTAAACCTCACACACATCTATAACTCACACACATCTGTATCTCATACACATCTATAAATCACACATATCTATGCCCCAAACACATCTATAACTCACACACATCTATACCTCACACACATCTATACCTCATACACATATATACTCACACACATCTATATCTCATACACATCTATACCTCATACACATTTATAACTCACACACATCTATATCTCATACAAATCTATACCTAATACACATCTATACCTCACACACATCTATATCTCATACACATCTATACCTCATACACATCTATAACTCACACACATCTATATCTCATACACATCTATATCTCATACACATCTATAACTCACACACATCTATAACTCACACACATCTATATCTCATACACATCTATACCTCACACACATCTATAACTCACACACATCTATAACTCACACACATCTATACCTCACACACATCTATAACTCATACACATCTATATCTCATACACATCTATACCTCACACACATCTATAACTCACACACATCTATATCTCATACACATATATAACTCACACACATCTATAACTCACACACATCTATATCTCATACACATCTATAACTCACACACATCTATATCTCATACACATCTATAACTCACACACATCTATAACTCATACACATCTATAACTCACACACATCTATACCTCACACACATCTATAACTCATACATATCTATATCTCATACACATTTATAAATCACACACATCTATAACTCACACACATCTATAACTCACACACATCTATATCTCATACACATCTATAACTCACACACATCTATACCACACACACATCTATAACTCACACACATCTATATCTCATACACATCTATAACTCACACACATCTATATCTCACACACATCTATAACTCACACACATCTATATCTCACACACATCTATAACTCACACACATCTATAACTCACACACATCTATAACTCACACACATCTATATCTCATACACATCTATAACTCATACAGATCTATAACTCACACACATCTATATATCATACACAACTATAACTCACACACATCTATACCACACACACATCTATAACTCACACACATCTATAACTCACACACACATCTATACCACACACATCTATACCTCACATACATCTATACCACACACACATCTATATTACACACACATCTATACCACACACACATCTATACCACACACACACATCTATACCACACACACATCTATACCACACACACATCTATACCACACACACATCTATACCACACACACATCTATATCTCATATACATCTATATCTCATACACATCTATAACTCACACAAATCTATACCTCACACATATCTATATCTCATACACATTTATAACTCACACACTTCTATAACTCACACACATCTATAACTCACACACATCTATACCCGACACATATCTATTTCTCATACACATCTATAACTCACACACATCTATACCCGACACACATCTATATCTCATACACATCTATAACTCACACACATCTATATCTCATACACCTCTATAACTCACACACATCTATATCTCATACACATATATAACTCACACACATCTATAACTCACACACATCGATAACTCACACACATCTATATCTCATACACATCTATATCTCATACACATCTATAACTCACAGACATCTATACGACACACACACATCCATACCGCACATACATCTATATCTCATACACATCTATAACTCACACACATCTATATCTCATACACATCTATAACTCACACACATCTATATCTCACACACATCTATATTTCACACACATCTATATCTCATACACATCTATAACCCACACACATCTATATCTCATACACATCTATACCACACACACACATCCATACCGCACATACATCTATATCTCATACACATATATAACTCACACACATCTATACCACACACACACATCATACCGCACATACATCTATATCTCATACACATCTATAACTCACACACATCTATACCTCACACACCTATATCTCATACACATAAATAACTCACACACATCTATACCCAACTCACATCTATATTTCAAACACATCTTTAACTCACACACATCTATACCTCACACACATCTATACCTCACACACATCTATATCTCACACACATCTATATCTCATACACATCTATACCCAACACACATCTATATCTCACACACATCTGTACCCAGCATACATCTATATCTCATACACATCTATACCTCACACATATATATGCCTCACACACATCTATACATAACACATATCTGTACATAACACACATCTATAACTCACACACATCTATACCCAACACATATCTATACATAACACTTATCTATAACTCACACACATCTATACCTCACACACATCTATAACTCGCATACATCTATACCTCACACATAAATATACCTCACACACATCAATACATAACACACATCTATAATTCACAAACATCTATAACTCACATACATCTATTCCTCACACACATCTATAATTAACAAACATCTATAACTCACATACATCTATACCTCACACACATCAATACATAACACACATCTCTGCATAACACACATCTATATCTCACAAACCTTATTAAACAAACACACCTCTATATCTGGCACAACTCTATATCTGGCACACCTCTATATCTGGCACACCTCTATATCTGGCACACCGCTATATCTGGCACACCTCTTTATCTGGCACACCTCTATATCTGGCACACCTCTATATCTGGCACACCTCTATATCTGGCACACCTCTATATCTGGCACACCTCTATATCTGGCACACCTCTATATCACAGGCATAATAGTATATGTACCAAGCATTTAGCTTTAAAACACCTGTATACCCAAGCACCCACACCGCAAAAGCTCTAACACACTCTCACTGTTATTAGTTATGAGTTTCACTAACTTTGTAGTAAGAAGCCTAAAATCTCACGGTGAGTATGCAATATTAAGTTCTAGCTACCCATATCGACCAAGTCATCTAGCTGCCCATATCGACCAAGTCATCTAGCTGCCCATATCGACCAAGTCATCTAGCTGCCCATATCGACCAAGTCATCTAGCTGCCCATATCGACCAAGTCATCTAGCTGCCCATATCGACCAAGTCATCTAGCTGCCCATATCGACCAAGTCATCTAGCTGCCCATATCGACCAAGTCATCTAGCTGCCCATATCGACCAAGTCATCTAGCTGCCCATATCGACCAAGTCATCTAGCTGCCCATATCGACCAAGTCATCTAGCTGCCCATATCGACCAAGTCATCTAGCTGCCCATATCGACCAAGTCATCTAGCTGCCCATATCGACCAAGTCATCTAGCTGCCCATATCGACCAAGTCATCTAGCTGCCCATATCGACCAAGTCATCTAGCTGCCCATATCGACCAAGTCATCTAGCTGCCCATATCGACCAAGTCATCTAGCTGCCCATATCGACCAAGTCATCTAGCTGCCCATATCGACCAAGTCATCTAGCTGCCCATATCGACCAAGTCATCTAGCTGCCCATATCGACCAAGTCATCTAGCTGCCCATATCGACCAAGTCATCTAGCTGCCCATATCGACCAAGTCATCTAGCTGCCCATATCGACCAAGTCATCTAGCTGCCCATATCGACCAAGTCATCTAGCTGCCCATATCGACCAAGTCATCTAGCTGCCCATATCGACCAAGTCATCTAGCTGCCCATATCGACCAAGTCATCTAGCTGCCCATGTCATTTTGCCTTCGACCACGCCCTCTCTCAGAACCCCTTCTCTAACAGTTGAAGACCACAAGGGAAGAAACGGCTATGTGACATTTTTGAATTTTTTAAGTTATCCCCTGATAAAGGGTGAAAAATAAAATGCTCTAAATGAGGTTTTATGAAAAAAGTATGTCTCTGACCCTATTTAAAATTCAAATCTATGTAGTTAATTTATAACAATTATGTACATTTTTTAACTTTACAACTTGAATATCTCAAAACTACAAAAATGTGACATAGCCGTTTCTTCCCTTGAGCTCTTCCTGGATGGACACTAAGTTAATCTTACGACGCTCAAAGTCCGAAAAATATTTATAAATTAATAACAATGTATCAAATGACAGCAGTTATTTTTGCGTAACAGCGTCGTTAATTACAACTACGACAAATTCATAATTTAAACATTTAGCATGACTTTAAAATGTATGAAAATGTCTTGGTATTTAAAAATGACTTCTTATCAATCAATTTGTTATTTAAATACCGTTTTGACATTCTATCAAAATAATAATATCAATGTTTGATGACAATAATTGTATGTTGACAAATTAAGTTTATTGAAAAGCTCCTGTTAAATGAATCCTCGTGCACATAGATTATAGATCGGGAAAACAATTGTAGACACTGAACGAGGTTTGTTTAGATTCAAGAAAGCCCTACTCAGCTAATAATTTCTGAAACCTCAAATTGCAACCACTGTTTCGTTTCCAGGAGAATAATTATAACCGCCTTCTCATTCATTCTAAGCTTAGAATAATCATTTAAATATAAATTTCAAGCCTCTTATAAGTTTTCTAGCCTTTTCCAATTTTAAAGGTAGTGAACCAGTCATAACGAATTTCTTTAACTTCTGATACTATTTAAGCAATTCACGTTGTAGGCAAAAGGTAATATTGTCTGCCCAACGCTCTTTCCAATAACAAGACTTAAGACTAGGACTAGGATTCAAAGTGTACCTAAAAATTGCTACCACTTCATGGGAAATTTGGTCAACCACTCTCTTTATTCATTATTTCGTTTAAAAATAGGTACTGATTTTTAAAAATGTAAAAAACGCTAGTCATTTCCATGGCACTCTGTTCTACTTTACATGTCTCAGATCTTCACTGTAGCAACAATCATGTTATTATTGTACCTACACCCATCTCATGACGTCGAGGCACAGACAACAATCTCACTAACGGATCTACAACTGTATAATTATTAAGAACAGATTTGCTCTAACATGTAAACAAGACTTGGCTCTAATGAATTGGTTCTCCATTGTGTTTAGTTGTGACCGCCGCTCACCATACAAAGAGGATTGGCGCTGTTAATAGGCTAAAGTTGTAGTAAAATTTGTCGCTGCGTCAAGAGGCGTCGCTAGGGTTGGTGTCACCAGGGGCGGTAGCTCATGGTGTCACCCCTTCACGACTGAAGGGGCCGTCCATAAATGACGTCACGCGAGGATGCCGATTTTTACCCCACCCTCCCCCAGCGTCATGCTTATATCCCCACCCCCTTTTCACGTTTTAAGTCACAAAGCTTAGACACCCCTCCCCCAAGCTGTATTTTCTAAATAAAAATTAGCATGTTGCAAATTATTTTTTGTCATTTAAATATGTATTTTGGGTAAGTTTGCACTCTGATGTCGTAACACGCGTGAAGCCATATAAAATGTCATTAAATAAATGGTAAACAATCAAATATGTAAGTGGAACTTTTATTTAAAGTTGTGCGTTTTTTTTATGTGAGGTCACATTTTTTAACCCCACCCCCTCGTCACACATCGTCACAGATGCGTGACCCCCTCACCCTATTAAGGATTAAAATGGGGGTCCTGAACGGAAATAAAGCCAGGGGCCCCCAATAATTTAAGGTACTCCAAACTTATTATAGTGTATAATAACGATGCAGGCAAATGTTTGTATGAATCCCTGAAAATGCCTTGGACAATCATACGGTAATGCTGCAAATATGAGTAGGAAGTATAACGGAAACTAGGCTATTCTTCGTGAGAAGTGCAGTGTTGCTCATTATGTGCCGTGCACAGCTTATTCCCTTAATTTGGTTGGGAAAAGTGCAGCAGGTTGTCCTGGTGCAGTCAGATTTTTTGTCTTCTGCAAAATCTTTATACCCGGCTTGTTGCATCTACTCATCGTTGACAGGTACTTTAAAAACACATGAAATTGATACATGTTAACAAAGCCTTGTGTGACACAAGATGGTCAGCCTGACATGATGCAGCAGTAAGGTCTGTTAATAACTCATACCATGCGAATATCGCAGCACTGGAAGAATTAGCAACAAACGTAAATCAGCCATGTGACTGTCTACTTGAAGCAGAAGTATTTCTAAAGGAACTTAAACAACTGGAAGTCGCTATTTTACTTAAAATTTGGGGAAACAATTCTAGAAAGGAAGTCTTTCATTGAGTTTGTTAAAAGACAGCATTCTTAATTTGATTCCTATGAAGACAAAGGAAAGGACAAGTCCGTGGTAAAAAAGAGTATGAACAATCTTCAATGCTATCAAAAAACAAAAAGAGAGAAAAAAAAGTTTGATAAAGGGACATCACCAAAACAGTATTCTCCCCGCGACAAAAGTTTCAAGGTTGAGGTATTTCTGGTAATCATTGACAAACTTTCTTGAGCCTTAAAACATCGGTTATGCCCATATAAAGACATCCATGAGAAATTTTGCTTTCTTACAAACCTATCTGAGCTCAGCAATTTCGCCATCCGATGGGCAGCAGCCAAGATAATGGAAGAATATTCACGTGATTTGGAAGACTGCTTACCTTCAGAATTAGTCCAATTTTCAAAACTCTTTAAAAAAGTTATTGTCCAAGCCCAGGCTCAGGGTAAGGAAACGGAAGTAGCCCAATGCCAAACTCAAAACACGTGCACAGAGCTAAACATTTTGCTGCTTTTGAATGAGCTAAATTTCACACAGTCCTTTACAAATGTACACATGGAACTTCTCATCTATCTCTCAATGATGTCATCAAACTGCAACTGAGAGCAATCCTTTTCAAAGTTGAAAAGAATATAAAATGAGTTAGAATTTGCAAGGGACAACAAAGAATGAATATGCTCTCTCTAATGAGCATTGAAAAGGAACTTACTTGTAAGCTTTCTTAGCTTTACTGACTTGATTGAAAACTTCACCATGAGAAAAATTCGCAAACGAAAGTTGTAGGTTCAAATAATAATAATACATATTTTTCTATAAATTGTTTTTATTTCAACTAGAGAAAACAATTCGTTACCCCATTAAAAAAAGTTTTAAATAAAAAATAAAAAATACCGAATAACGGTAATATTATTCTTTATGGGGGAGCGTTCGTAACCACGAAACAGCATAAGTCGGGATGGGACCGTCGTAACCGGGGGACTACCTGTATATAAACATGCATATCACGCCTTTAATAAATATATATAAAACAAAATATTACTCAAAGACATTGAATTCATAATTTTCCTCTAGAAAAAACATCAACAAAGAAAACCCAACATTTGATTATTTATTTTTGGGGGGGGGGAGGTGTGGGGGGGGGTATAAAAATCTTATTCCCCCCCACACTCCACTGTGGTGGGGGAGTCGTGAGTTGGGATTCGTCCATGGTGTCGGTGTGTCAAAGCCCAAATAGCTTTATATCTTTTAAAACATAAGACACTGTGTCTTTCTTGTCCAGCCTTTTTTTAAGATCTGTCAGCCGCGACTGTTTCTTTTCTTTTTTTTCTAATTTGTTTTAATGTTGTTCGTGTGTTGGGACTGTTTTATTATTGCAAGTTCACTGATATTTTTTAATAAAAAGTTTTCGCGTTTAACGTATTTCTTTGTATTTCTTGATTTCTTTCTAGATGAAAAAAATGTGTCTTCATTTTTTTACTGACATAAAATCGTACACAGTAAAATTTTAGGCTCGGGTGTCACCGCCCTGATGGGTGTCACCCGGGGCAGCCCAGCCCGCCCCCCTCACCCCCCTAGTGACGCCACTGGCTGCGTCCATGCTTATTATATCATTAATACAAAGAGCGGTTTTAGAAATTAGTTCATCTTATACATTAGGCCTACAGACGCTCCTAATATACAGAAGATTATTGCATCCTACGCTTATCCGTGGTTTATGAACTAGACGAATGATTTTTATATTTAAATTTACATTTAAGAAATGACATTTTGTATCTTGATAATTAGCCTTGGAAATATATCGCAGAGTTATTTTATTTACAGATTGAATGATGTTTAAAAGAAATCGAAAATACAATTTAAAAATTTGACGTATGAGATAAAAAAAAATATCGAAGAAAAAATTTATGAGATTAAATAAATCCACTTCTACTTTATCTTATAGCAGGCTGTATCTTACATAAAAGCATAGGGGCCGTCCATAAAGTATGTCACACTCCAGAAGGGAGGGGGTGTAAGAAAGTGTGACAGTTTGTGACGGGGGAGGGTGGGTTTCCAGCCATGTGTGACGTCACGGAGTTTTCTATTAAATTTTAATTATTTTCTTAATACAAAATATATTTTTTGTTCGAAAGTGTGACGTACTTTGGGGAGGGGGGTGTCCGAGATTTTGGACAGTTTGTGACAGGGGGGAAAGGGGGGGGGTAAAATGGTCAAAAATAGCGTGACATACTTTATGGATGGCCCCATACCTGCTTTGACAAAATTTAAAATGAAAGAAGTTATTATATCAATTGATCAAACACGAAAGGCTGAAATATTGTTGTACTTGAAATTTATTGTCACGTAGTTAACTTCATAAATTTCCTGCCTTTAACTGAAGTATTAATAATCATTTATTGATAGTATATATTGGTATTAGAAAAGATTAGTTACCTTTACTTATAAATTAATCAACTCTCATGATATTAATATTGGATAGCTTTGAGAAATGCTCACTCCCCTTGGTTACAATAGTTCATATTGAAATGAATGACCGTGTAAGTCATTTTCAGAACGTTTACAGAAAGCTATTATAGTCACATCGCACTGTCAGTAGGGCGTATGATATTGTTCCAAAAGATTTTTTTGAACAGGTGAAATTAAATGTCATAGAGTGACTCTATAAAGATCAATCTTGCATTGCCAGTATCTAATTCTGTAGCAGCAGTGTCATTAGGTTTGGTAAATTGTGGTAAATGCAAGGTGTTCTCTCTTCTGGACTCAGAATCCCTTCACAAAGTTATTTTCAAACGCATGATTTAAAAAAACCCTCATTGGAAAAGTTAGTGTGGTGATCGCTAGTTAATCCGTAACAAAAGAAAGAACACATTAACATAAATAACCATGTAATGTTCAATTTAAAAGAATGGAGAGAGAGAGAGAGAGAGAACTGGAGATAACGGGGGAGAAAGAGAAATAGATAAAATAGAAAGAATCACAGGGAGAGAGAGAGAGAGAGAGAGTGAGAGAGAGAGGGAGGGAGGGAGAGAGAGAGAGAGAGAGAGAGAGAGAGAGAGAGAGAGAGAGAGAGAGAGAGAGAGAGAGAGAGAGAGAGAGATAGAGAGAGAGAATACATTTAATGTAAAACTATTATAAACTTCTTCAAATATGGCTTATTAGGGATGCAGCACTACCAGCGATTTCAACATTCCTTCAATTTCAAGCAAATCTTAGTTGACCAACTGTATAGAAAATTGTAAAATGAGACTTGATATTTAAATGCTGTAACTTCGGTTAAAGTCTGAAGTTTGGTTCCCTGTTGGGGTCTAAAAACAAAATTTCAGCTTTTAAAATGAAGTTAAATCACTTTTCACTTTATACAATGATATTTGGAATGAAAAGCCGAAAGAAAAATTTCGCATAATGCTTTCGCAATGCATGACACAACAATGCATCAACAACTGATGTCTTCGTTATTGTTTTACTAAGTCATCTTCCATTCTGTCCATCCCAGCTTACGCATGTAACTAAGTCATCTTCCATTCTGTCCATCCCAGCTCTCAGCATGTTACTAAGTCATCTTCCATTCTGTCCATCCCAGCTTCAGCATGTTACTAAGTCATCTTCCGTTCTGTCCATCCCAGCTTCACCATGTTACTAAGTCATCTTCCGTTCTGTCCATCCCAGCTTCACCGTGTTACTAAGTCATCTTCCATTCTGTCCATCCCAGCTTCACCATGTTTCTAAGTCATCTTCCGTTCTGTCCATCCCAGCTCTCAGCATGTTACTAAGTCATCTTCTGTTCTGTCCATCCCAGCTACAGCATGTTACTAAGTCATCTTCCGTTCTGTCCATCCCAGCTTCAGCATGTTACGGCAACACCAACGAGTGGATAAGGCTGGAGTGCGATGATGGGGAGAAAATCAACGTGACAAAAATCATTCATGGAGCCAAGCTCAAGAGCGACAACTGTCCAAGTCCCGCAGACATCAGCACTTACAGGAGGGAATGCTGCCTGCGGAATGCAACCGTAAGTTGAAAGAATCTAACCCCGCCCCCCCCACCGCCACCCAGAACAACCTTGCAACGTCTAATAACCGAACAACAATAGAAAAAGGGGCCGTCCATAAAATAAGTCACGCTATTTTTGACAATTTTTAACTCCCCACTCCCCCTGTCACAAATCTTGGACCCCCCTCCCTTAAAGTCCGTCACAATTTCGAACAAAAATTTTGGTTTTTTATTAACAAAATAATTAAAATTTAAGATAAAACACCATGACCTCACACATGGCCGGATCACCCCTCCCCCTGCCACAAACTGTCACACTTTCATACACCCCCCCCTCTGGAGCGTGATGTACTTTATGGAAAGTCCCAAATGGTGATTAGTATTTCAAACGATAAATGCGTAAACAAGCTGTGTATAAATTTGTGATTACCAGCCTAGAGTTAAATTAGTAGATGATAATAAAATGTCAAAAAAAAGAGAAGATAAAAACATAAATAAAAGAGTTTGATTTAATATTATGCAGGGGAAATACCTCCCGTACATTGTACACAGTCGTTAGGATTTCCACATGTGTCTGACGTTTGATTAAACATTTCAGTGACACAGTAATATAATTTGTGTGTGGTCGAATTTAGAAGAACGAATGAGAAACCTGGTGGCTGAAAAGAGTTCCTATGAGTTTCAACATGTGTTAGTTAGGTAATAAATCAGATCTTAGCATGTTCAGTGCCAGATTTAAACTTGGAAAGCTATTTAAAACATCGGGCCCTTTATTAGTCCAGATATTATATGCCAGTGCCAAATACGACCATTGGTTACTCGGACAATTTTTTCGATGGACGCCCAAAAAATTAGGGGCCCTAAAGCTAAAGCTTGTGTAGCCTATACGTAGATCCGACTCTGAGCATTACTCCAATTCATGCATTTCTATCTTCTTCACTGAAAATCGTAGTTTATAAAACTATTTTCTTTCTCAAAAGTTTAATTAAAATAATACTTAGAAATTATAAATTCTGCTATGTTTTTCTAAATTATTTCAAACCCAAAGCCTCGCACATACAAAATATATTATAGTATGAAAATATTTGTATTATTTATTGCAAAATAATAAATATATAATTAATAGAGAAAATAATACTGCCACACAATCGTAAACAAGCTAACACGATGTGACATCCAGTATTTATTTGTATGTTAACAGGATTGCCTGGTTCCAGTACAGGACAGTGCCAGTGTGGAGTGCAATGGTAAAGTCATGTGCAGTGTTAAGTCTACGTGGTCCATGGTCAGCAAGGAATGTAACCAGGACCAATACCTTGACCACACCAACTACATGATCATGGAATACACTTGTGTGGGTAGGTACTTTAGAATACACTTGTGTGGGTAGGTACTGTAGAACAGTGCTTCTCAAAGTGGTGGTCCGCGGACCGGTGCCGGTCCGTGGGTCATCCGATGCCGGTCCGCAGAAGTTACCAAGAAAGAAAATGTCGTGGTACCACGTCAGTACAGGGAAAATAGTTCACCAGTCCCTGGTACAATGGAAAAAAAATCGTGCCGGTCCGCCATACTAAAAAGTTTGAGAAGCACTGGTGTAGAATACATTTGTGTATATAGGTACTGAAGAATACACTTGTTTGGGTAGGTACTGTATATACAAATATACTTGTGTGGGCAAGTACTGTAGAATAAAATTGTGTGGGCAAGTACCGTTGACTACATTTGAACGGGTAGATACTGTTGAATACACTTAGACTTGTGTGGGTAGGTACTGTAGATAACACATTTGTGGTGAGAGGTACTGATGATAACACTTGTGTGGGTTGGTACTGTAGAATACGCTTGTGTGGGTTGGTACTGTAGAATACGCTTGTGTGGGCAAGTACTGTAGAACAGTGCTTCTCAAAGTGGTGGTCCGCGGACCGGTGCCGGTCAGTGGGCCATCCGCTGCCGGTCCGCAGAAGTTACCAAGAAAGGACATTTCGCTACCACGTCAGTACAGGGAAAATAGTTCACCGGTCCCTGGTGCAATGGAAAAAATTCATGCCGGTCCGCAATACTAAAAAGTTTGAGAGGCACTGCTGTAGTATACACTAAGACTTGTTTGGGTAGTTACTGTTGATAACACATTTGTAGGAGAGGTACTGTTAATAATACTTGTGTGGGTAGGTAGTGTAGAATACACCTATGTGGGTAGGTACTGAATAAAACACTCGTATAGGTAGGTAATGTAGATTACACAAGTGTGGGTAGATACTGTAGATCAGTGCTTCTCAAAGTGGTGGTCCGCGGACGGTGCCGGTCCGTGGGCCCTCCGCTGCCGGTCCGCAGATATTCTCAAATAAAGGACCGAAAAAATTGTCAGTGCAGGGAAAATAGTGCACCGGTCCCTGGTGCAATGGAAAAATTCCTGCCGGTCCGCCATACTAAAAAGTTTGAGAAGCACTGCTGTAGATAACACTTGTGTGGGTAGATACTGTAGACAACACTCGTGTGGGTAGATACTGTAGATAACACTTGTGTGGGTAGGTACTGTAGAAAACACTCGTGTGGGTAGGTACTGTAGACAACACTCGTGTGGGTAGGTACTCTAGACAACACTCGTGTGGGTAGGTACTGTAGACAACACTCGTGTGGGTAGGTACTGTAGACAACACTCGTGTGGGTAGGTACTCTAGACAACACTCGTGTGGGTAGGTACTGTAGACAACCCTCGTGTGGGTAGGTACTCTAGACAACACTCGTGTGGGTAGATACTGTAGACAACACTCGTGTGGGTAGGTACAGTAGACAACACTCGTGTGGGTAGGTACTGTTGACAACACTCGCGTGGTTAGGTACTGTTCAACAGTGCTACTCAAAGTGGTGGTCCGCGGACCATCAGCTGCCGATCCACAGAAATTATCAAGAAAGGAAAGTAAAATATGATGATAACTTTCCATTTGCAATCATTAATAATAACCCTAAAAATATGTTAATTTATAACAATAAGCACATACAATAAAAACATAAAATAAAATAAATTATATTAATTTCAAAGTAATTTTTAAAAAAAATTAAATTAATTTTTGTTTTTTTTTATATTATTTTTGTTAAAATTTGAAATAGATGCGAGTTTTGAACAGACCCATACATTAAAAATAGATCTTTAAAGTTTACTACACCAGCATTCGGAACTTGCCGTCTGCCGATGTAAAGAAACAAAATAGCTAACTGGAATTTACGAACTACATTGAAATGAACAGATTTATATTGATTTCAATGAAATATTTAGAGCATTTCAGTAAAAATTATTTTAAAAAATTTAAATTAAAGAATAGCTTTGACCACGTGGCTGTTTTTTTGTGTTTTTTTAAAACAAATCAGACATCATGAATTGATTTATTCTAAGTCTTAATGAAAATTAGTCTGAATTTCTTTCATTAAAGTAATGGGGGTGAGACTGCAATCAGGCTTTTAAATAAGTAAATTTATGATATAAAAAAAAACAACAGGGTATTAGTAGGCCTGACAAGACGTAACACAACAGCGAACGTTTCGGCAAAGAGCCTTCCTCAACGGACAAATAAACTAAGATATTAATACATTAAGGTTAAACTATACGTATCTTTAACCTAGATTAATCACGTGGTAGCTCTCTTATATTTCTCATTCACATTTATAAGTGGCAAGCCACTTCACTTCGATCCCTATGTTTAGGGATACAATGACAATAAAAATTCAATGATGTTCATACCTATTGTTTAACTCGGCACGGGTTCAAAATAGCGACTGTCAAAACAGCGACCGTCATAATAGCGACTTCAAAATAGCGACTGTATCAAAACAGCGACCGTCATAATAGCGACTTCAAAATAGCGACTGTATCAAAAGAGCGACTGTCATAACAGCGACTTCACCGCATAGCTATTCTTGTCCAACCGTTCACCTAAAACAGTGGTTCCAAACTTTTTTGACACATAGACCCCTTTTCATTGTCTAAACTTACCCAAGGACCCCAAGTGACAAAAACTACATAAATGCATAGTAACAAATAAAAACTCCAAAGTAACAATATTTTGATGAAGTATTTATTGAAATTAAAAACTGTGTTTAAAATAAAATTTAAAACAATTAACTTATGCTATTTATACACGCATTCATTCAAATACAAACAACTGCTCAGTAAAAATAAAATTTGAATCATGGTTACCCGGCCAGCTTTTTTTAACAATATTGACAGCCCCCTTGTCAAAACGTCCTGTGGTCGAACTGTCCGGGAGTTACGTTATGACATGTTACGAGGCTAGACTAAGTGACGACCACGGATCCCGTGTTATGGAGAAGGTAAATAAAGGGATTGGGGCTGAGAGAATGTAGGTACCTTTACAAAGGACTATCTGACCACATTGCCTTGGGGTGGGGGTGGAGTTGGATTGGTTTGGAAGAACTTGCTACCTCAGAGGAGTGGTGCATTTAACACAATCATGAATTCGCACTTAATGTTGATTGGTTTTCAGTGCATATACTTTTTAGTGGTAAATAAAACGTTGTCAATTAATATTTCATGCCCTTTTTTCTTTTTTAATAAAAAATAATATTAAACTATCTATTATTTTCTTAAATTAGAAAAAAAAATTTACTAGGTAAAAACGAAAAGGTTCGAAACATCCGAGGATCAAAAAGTCCTGTAGTCGAAGTGTCTCTAGCTTAAAAAAGCAGCCACACGCCACCTCTGCCCCTACCACGGCAATCCCCCGCAATTAATCGACTGCATCTATGTTTGATAATCTCTATCGAGCTTTCTGCAAAATATATTTGACTGAAGTAATAGCAGTTATAATTTTAATTTTTTTACAGACTTTTTTAAAAATGTTTCCCGAAATTGTGTATACACTCTTTACAACACCTACATTTATTTATACACACCGCCAGTTGATTGTATTTAATTTCTTATTGTCCCTTCTGTACAAAAAACCTACATGGCTTATCATGTCTTACTTTTCTTGATTTTATAAACTCCATATTAGGCTAGGCACAGTAAGTTTTTCAAAAAGTTTTTCAAACATTATCACAAGCAAAAGAAAAAAGTCGCTATTTTAATACAGTCGCTGTTATGATGCAGTCGCTATTATGACGGTCGCTGTTTTGACAGTCGCTGTTTTGATACAGTCGCTATTTTGAAGTCGCTATTATGACGGTCGCTGTTTTGACAGTCGCTATTCTGCCCGGATGCCTTTAACTATAACCCCCCCCCCGCCCTACCCACGAAAAAACAAACTATTTTATACCATTTTTTTCGATTTCTAATGTTTCATAAGATTGGTAACTTGAACGTAGAAAAAAAATCAACATAATTAAAATTGACTGTTACCTAATCAGAGAGACAATAATTGACTATTAATATTATTTGTTTTGTCATTGATAAAACCGCAGCTAAGTGTTTTTTCTATTATTATTCCATGTTTTTCTTTTCATGTGTGTACTATTTGTCCGTTGAGGAAGGCTCTTTGCCGAAACGTTCGCTGTTGTGTTACGTCTTGTCAGGCCTACTAATACCCTGTATATCATAAATTTACTTATTTCTTTCATTACGTCGTCATATTTTCAGATAATAGAGGATTAAGGAGATGCTCCAAATTTTGGTGATTAATTCACTTCAATCTACTCCAAAAAGCAGGGGGGAAATAATAGCACATAATTATAGTAGATATGCCCCCAAACTAAAATAATAGCACATAATTATAGTAGATATGCCCCCAAACTAAAATAATAGCACATAATTATAGTAGATATGCCCCCAAACTAAAATAATAGCACATAATTATAGTAGATATGCCCCCAAACTAAAATAATAGCACATAATTATAGTAGATATGCCCCCAAACTAAAATAATAGCACATAATTATAGTAGATATGCCCCCAAACTAAAATAATAGCACATAATTAAAGTAGATATGCCCCCAAACTAAAATAATAGCACATAATTATAGTAGATATGCCCCCAAACTAAAATAATAGCACATAATTATAGTAGATATGCCCCCAAACTAAAATAATAGCACATAATTATAGTAGATATGCCCCCAAACTAAAATAATAGCACATAATTATAGTAGATATGCCCCCAAACTAAAATAATAGCCCATAATTATAGTAGATATGCCCCCAAACTTAAATAATAGCACATAATTATAGTAGATATGCCCCCAAACTAAAATAATAGCTGTTCACTCCTGTGTGATGTCAAATGTAAACATTAAAATTTGATTATTTTTTCTTCAAAGCTTCAAAAATAATAACAGATGAAAATAAGTTGATATTTGAAACTGCAAATATTCATCATATTAAATCCAAATTATATACGGCAATGAAAGGAGCAATGGATATGTTTAAAAATAGAAAAAAACCTTAGATACTCAACAAATAATTTCTGACTCTTCTTCACAATTAGGTGATGGAAACAAATGAAATCGAAGCTTCATAAGGGCAACGAATTCTTTCTAGCCCCGCTTGAAAATATCAGTCTTTGTATATTCAATTCGGTTTTGTATGTGCGGATTATGCTGGTATCCCAGCACCCCAATGTGTTATTTGCAGCGATGTTCTATGGCATACTCTCAACATATTTGAATACGAAGTGTAGACGATGGTAACGGAACAATAAGGAATCAATGAATAAGTTTATTCTTTTTAAAATTATCGGATGACATAATTTATATCCAAATATACATAAATAATACAATTATATTATCAACTATATGGGTGAACAAATAGGCACTATATTTTGTCAGTTAGAAAGAACATTTTATCTTTAAAAAATTTTTTATTGTTAACATCTGATATGCATTACTATGTATTTGCCCGTAATCGCTGCACCACAAAGCACCGGTACAGATATATTTTATCAAGTGCGTTGTTCTTTAAAACAATGTAGGTGACAAGATAAGTATTGTGAATTTCTTTTAAGCTCTTTGGAAATTTAGATTACAATTCTTTGAGACATATTATTATTAACTTGTGTTACTTTAAAAAATTATTCTTAGTAACTTAAACTTACATTTAAAAATTATTAAATTCAAATAAAATACATTGTATAAATTGCTTTTATTGATACTTACATAAACTAAGATATTAATACATTAAGGTTAAACTATACGTATCTTTAACCAAGATTAATGCAATCGTTAATAACAGGCATTGGTCATTCACATTTATAAGTGGCAAGCCACTTCACTTCGATCCCTATGTTTAGGGATACAATGACAATAAAAATTCAATGATGTTCATACCTATTGTTTAACTCTAACCCCCCCTACCCACGAAAAAACAAAGTATTTTATACCATTTTTTTCTATTTCTAATGTTTCATAAGATTGGTAACTTGAACGTAGAAAAAAAAATCAACATAATTAAAATTGACTTTGTTACCTAATCAGAGAGACAATAATTGACTATTTATATCATTTGTTTTGTCATTGATAAAAATGAGGCCAATCATTTGACACCTTTTATTCTAGTCATTGGTGATGAAGAGCACAAGTGAAGTAAAGTAGTTACCGCCCGTGACCATGAAGACAAGTGATTATTCTTTTCAAAATTGTTGGATGTCATGTTGCAAATAATAACCGAATTCATGCCAACTGTTTTAGGGCTTAAGTCATATAAGGGCTCATGCCGCTACCACTCGGATCTGACATCTTTAGTGAGAGAAGCTGACAGAAAAACTTATATCATTATTGACTATCATTGCATTTATTTTATAAGCAAAGTACCTCTAGTTACTCGATACAGAGGCGTCACTTGGGTTGGTGTTAACCCCGCACAACTTAGGCCAAAGCCAGTTGGCCTCATCCGAGACTTTCAGTGCCAAATAAGGAGGCATACAGAATATACCCTGTGGTGTCACAGCCTGGTGATGGTGTCACCCCTTGTGATGGTGTCACCCCTTGTGGTGGTGTCACCCCTTGTGATGATGTCACCCCTTGTGATGGTGTCACCCCTTGTGATGGTGTCACCCCTTGTGATGGTGTCACCCGGTGCGGTCCACACCCCCACACCCCCCAGTGACACCTGCCTCTGCATATTCATATATTTTCTAATTATATATTTAATGATTTTACATTAAATGTAATTCAGATATATGTTTTATATACTTTGTTAAGTATGTCGATATGTTTTCTATTTGCCTAACAGGCCCGCCAACTTCAGCTGCCCCAGCTATCAGCTCAACACAGGTCAAGACGACTGAACACGATGTAAAGAATGCAACCATATTCTTTGGTAACAAAGCGGCTGAAACAACATCCGAAAACAGCACGACGTCCGATTTCCCGACGAAAACCGTAGACATGACGTCAGTAAAGTCGACAACCACACACCAACCAGTCAATGTCACATCATCCACGTCGACTTCTTCTGGGACCAAAACTGTCTCATTTGTCAGCAACACACAAAAGCACACGTCTGCATCGTCTGAGAGCAAAGACGAATGTATGTCTTGAATATTTCGTTCAGTTTCCTATTTCCTTAGGCACAGTTGTTATTATTTATTTATCATTAACAGTATTTTAGAATGTCTTTAAGAATACTTTTTTTAAATTACATTTTATGAAAGTAAAATTAATCCGAAATAATTTTAAACTCTGTAAAAATCTTTAAAACACCCTAAGACCACCAAATTAGATTTGTACTAGGGCTGGTAATGATTATTTTTTTGTTCGATTAATCTGGAAAAATAATTGATTAATCGATTAATTTCGATTAATTAGATTTTTTATAACGCATATATAGATCCCGTTAAGTTGCGATTAATTAATTGCGAAATCGGTTAAGTCGCGGTTATTCCATGGCCCACAAATTTTGTGACGTAACACAGCAAATTTGTTCTGCTATGCAAGAAATAAGGAAGAAAAACCTTTTTGTGTACGTATGTACGTCTAAATAAATAATAATAATACGAGGGAAATTTATGTAAGTAACAAAACTATAAATTATTAATAAATTGGGGGAAAAAATTGAAATATTTTCTTAAATTGTAATCGAATTTTAATCGATCAAATTAATTTTAATCGATTAAATTTTTAACGATTAATTAATTAATTAATCGTTAATTTCCGCAGCCCTAATTTGTACACGTGTTGTTTTTTTTCAGTGAGTGACGCTATGGTTGGAGCCATAGTTGGGGGATCACTTGGAATGTTGTTTACTCTGATGGCTTTTGTTTTCTACTGGGGCAGGTGAGAAGTTGGGAGTCCAAAACAAAAGTATTTTTTACCTTGAACAAAAATAGAATTAGGCCTATGTTGTGTTTTACCATGGTTAACGAACTACATCACCTTTTTTGCGTTTAACGTATTTAGGTTATTTAATTATGTTGTGTTTACGAAGCTAACACATTAGTTTTCAGTTATGTTTAGCCAGCTTAGCTAACTGATTTAGGCTTATGTTGTTTTTGTTTTGGCAATTAAGGTTAAATAAAAACAATGGCTCTACAATCAGTCGGCCTTTGAAAACATAATGATGCTAGATAGTTAAGCAAAATATCTCAGCAAGTGACTGATTCCTTGATAAGTAATTAAAACCTTTAAAACAATTAATTCACAAAATGCTCTAGTTGAATTTCCTATTTAAAAAAAAATCTTCTCTCAAATTTTTAAAAGTTTTAAATTTATTATAGAGTTTAAATTTAAGTGATTAAATTAGAATTAGCTTAAATTGTTTGTTTCTTCGTAATTATGAACGAAGGAAATTTTTTATCACCATGAAATTATTCTATTGATACACAAGATTTCGGAACTTTGTTGACTTAAATCATTCGCTTGCTTGATAATATTAAAGTTATGTACCCAAAACATGTGTAGCTATGATTCCAACAACACAATGAATATGACTTGTTCCAGAAAGCGCCGTCTCCGTATTGTAGGAAAGTCTCAGCCGACGGTATGGGATTATCTTCTCTCACAGACTTTCACTGTCCGAGGTACCAGGGGCTACGACCATTTCTCGAGTGTTAGGTCATCTGTCAGGTCAGACAGTGAGGCTAACAGTCCGACTTCCAGGTCAGTTGGCTATTGAAATGCTCCATACTTAATTAATCAAACAAAGTTAACTTTTTATTTTCATTTCATACAATTTAAGGTGCATGTTCAAAATGAAAACGTATGTAAAGGCTTGAACTTACATATGATAAATGATGTGTATAAAACGTTCGTGCCAGACATAGCCATCTAACACCAAAACTGTATTTATTTATTATTTTTAAATCAACACAATTCAACCACAATCCTTAAAGGAAAATCTGTTTTTATAAGACAGAAAAATACAGACGTTTCATAGTCTTCACTCACATAGTTTTTAATTGACTTCCAACAAACTTTTATTTGTTTCTTTATACTATACATATCTGTATTCTTGATAATGCAGATATGTATAGTATAAAGAAACAAATATATCTTCCCAGTATTTATAGCGTTGCAATTTTTTTGTCCTTTGTGTTCAAAAGTAGGCCAAACTTTAAATTGTTTGAGTTTACAGAGCTTAAAATTGTGTAAGGCTTTAAAAAAACACCAACACTCATGGACAATGTTAAATAAAATAAACATATATACCTTTATAGTAATAAACGTTAAACATATATACCTTTATAGTAATAAACGTTAAACATATATACCTTTATAGTAATAAACGTTAAACATATATACCTTTATAGTAATAAACGTTAAACATATCCGTTTTGTCACTTCAGTGAACTTTCGTCAAAGTTACAATTCGTTATGAAAGTGAATTGGAAATTAAAATATTAAAATTGGACAGGGATGTTCAAAAGTACGGAATATGTTAACTGGGATGATTACTAAGACATTATGTACAAGCTAAAATTGTTATAGATTTTGATTTCTGTACCAAATGTAATTTTTTTAAAAATATATTTTAGCAGTGTTAGCCTTTACACTAATTGTAAACAGAGTTGAACGTAGTTTAAAAAAGTTATAGGGAAAAGTACTCTGGCAGCACAAAATTAATATTGTTCATCAAAGTTCCTGCGAAATGACATGGTGTGTGTAGTAATTTAACGTCCTGGGGAATCTTGTAATAAATAATATTTATATAATACATTCTTTTAAAAAATCTTCGTCATGTAAGAAAGCTGTTGTTTCAATTACACCCCCACCCAAAAAACAACAACAAAATAACAACAACAAAAAAACTAAAATTATTTTTATATCATCGATGTTACATTTGAAGGAATCGAAAAAGGTCGTCACTCTATTTAATGCTACACAAATATCCGTTTCTATTATATATTGTTTTGTTGATATTGATGTTTCTCAAAGTCACGTCGAATGTTGGCCTAAAGAATATTACACGAGATGCAATGCGTAGACTAATTAATTACATAGTTTAAGTTGCGTCAATTTATATTATTTTGATTTAGGCAAATTTAGCGATTAAAGGCTGCAAAAAGGATATGGGACTAGAGCAGGGTTCTCAAACTCAAATGAAAACATTTGCCATTTTATCCTTTAATAGATGTGTCAAGGGCCACAACCTCCCCCCCCCCAAACAATCCGACCCTAGTACTACTGATCACCAATAATAACTACTGCTTAAATCAGATTTTATAAGTATAAGTATGTTACGTATATAATATTAACGATAAATGTTGATGTGTATCAGATCTAGCTTTCTGACCTTCATGCATAATTAAATTTTTGTTTGCTTACTAACGGGCCACATAAACAACTTGGTGGGCCACACGAGGCCCGCGGACCGCTTTTTTTTTAGACTCCTGGCCAAAGTCTCATATTATGCAGAAAATCCCTGTAATATAAAGGCACGTGATGTTTCAGGTTGAGCCACTTCGGCTAGAAATGATGTTTGCATGTCACATTTGGCACATGCTCCTGTTGTTGGCTCTGCTAATGTCAATCCTTTTTATTTCACAGGAAAACCACCTGGCTCCCAAATATAGTCCACCGCGACAGTCTCCCGCGCGAGGACAGCATCAGTAACTATGACAACGATACGGACAGACAGCACAGCGTGGAGATTCATCCGCACGCCACTCCCACGCCCTACGCTTTCCTGAACTTGTATGTAGACCCCGGTAACCAGACCCACCACGACGCGTGAGCTACGTGTTACCTAGTCCAGTCTCAGAAATGTAGTGTGGTCAAGGTACCCTTACATTATTTATGACAAAAACCGCACAACATGTTGATCGGAAACACCTTTGCTGAGCAGGTGTTTTTTTTTACATTTCATCCAGCTAAATAATCACGCAAGATCCACACTTACTTATTTTATTTCCAAGAAAAAGGATCTACGCCAGACCCACACATTCAATTATCTCTAAGCTACGCTTGTCTGGCGTTGTAAATCATTTCATTCCGCTAAATATCTACGCCAGACTGGCTTTCTCAAATATCCGTGAACGAAGGACGATGTTTCTCCATGCTATAATTATTAAGTGTTTTTGTTTATGGGAATCATCGATTTTGAGAGCACAGAGTTTATTTACTCAATTATTGAGTGAGAATTTGTGTACTTATAAATGAATTCAAAGAGGAATTGTGATGTGATATTGTAAAAATATATGCTTTGTTGGACTTTGTTGTGCCACAAGTCCAAATCATTAAAAAATATTTTGTATTGACAATTGTGTTATCAAATGCTTAAACATGATTTATCAAAACAAATTCAATGTTAACTTATCATTGTTTCCATTGCTGAATAGCATGAGCTACACGTGAGTTTTAGAAATATTAGTAGTAGTAGGAAGTCTAATTTTAGTATACAATTATTACACATGGCTTAAACTAACAAAGGATTATTTTTAAAAAAAATATAAAGTGTTTGATACTTATAACAAGTGCATACTTTCCTGAAATACCAAGTTACATACAATATGTGAGCAGATCGTTGGGAATGAGTGGGCGGAAAGTGTGGGAGGTGGAGGGAAGGTCTAAGCCATTCAATATTGAAAAGTTATGTCAAGTTGATCTCACACAAACACAAAATCTCCAAGGAAAATAACTGTTTTAAAAAATCAGTGTCTTAAAATAACTGAATTCATTTACTTTAAAAAAAAACAATAACAGTTGACAAAACTTGAAGTGTTATAATCATGGAAATCTAATTTTGAATTATTTTTGTGTTCATCAGCGCTGGGCAATGTTCATTCTATACACTATGATTACTACTCTTTGCATTTAAGCTTCTTATGTGATACAAAACATTTTTTCAGATTTAAAAAAAAATCGTTAAGGGGCCGTCCATAAAGTACGTCACGCTCCAGAGGGGGGAGGGGGTGTAAGAAAGTGTGACCGTTTGTGACAAGGGGGAGGGGAGTCCAGTCATGTGTGACGTCACGGTGTTTTATATGAAATTTTAATTATTTTGTTAATAAAAAACAACATTTTTGTTCGAAAGTGTGACGTACTTTGGGGGTGGGGGGGTCCCCGAGATTTGTGACAGGGTGGAGGGGGGAGTTAAAAGTGGTCAAAAAACAGCGTGACGTACCTTATGGACGGCCCCTAAATATATTTAAGAAAAGGTTAAAGCTATAAGTTAAGGGTGTTAATAACACATTACTTAATCGCTGTATTTTATCAAGTTTTTTACATGAATTTTCATAACGTATGTATTGATTGTATGAAATACAAACAATGACATGTTTTCATTTCAACATATATCAATAGTGTTTGTTTTATATTGCAAAAGAACTCATTCCCGCTCAAAGAAATATTTTCCTTGTGTTTAATATCTGTCCTTGATTTGAATATACAACTGAAATGTTTAAAACAAGTTTGTAATAAACAACTTGAGAATTGGCCAAATATCCCTAATATTCTAAACTCATTATTATCTCTTACAACTTACTTCACACTCTTAAAATGTGTTTTACTGTGTTGCCTGTAGACTATAGACTATAGATATAGACAAGAGCTAACTTTCCTATATGTGCCTTCTCTAAAAAAAAATCCGACATATTTTGGTGCTCGGTACTTTCTCCGAAAATATATTTCTAAAAAAAAATTTATTTGAAACAATTTCATTAAAATTATTTATTGGTTATTTATTCCCTTTTTACAAATGCACAAAATGTTTCAGACTTATTTCCACTAAGGTTTATTCAAATCACAGCTTTGAACAACCTTGGACAAGACGGTAGAAAAACATGTTGTTTTTAGTTACTTAACTTATGTGCTGTACAAAAAAGTATCATGAGCTAATCCATTGAAGAATGCCGCAAGACGTCATGTATTTAAAAAATGTAGAATTTATCCAGAACGTTACAGATCTCTTATCTGTTAGAGACGCTCCTTCTATACAGGAAATTATTGCTTTATTATTATTTCAATCGTGGTTAAATTAATTATTCCAAAAGGCCTTTACTAAAATTTATAACGAATTCAAAACTTGACACATTTGATATTTAGAAAATTGTCTAAATCTTCAGCAGGTGTTGATTTGAATAGTCCTTGTTTTTAATTGTAGATTATGTGTATGGATTTTGTGTGAATTTTAAGTTTTGTTAAATAGGATCATGATTGCTGTACACATTTTTCCAGCTATTATTTTTTGTTTCTAATGAACAGCTTGAATGGGTGATTTGGAACGGTTGAATATTTAGATGAAACAGCAGACATTGCTAATAAAAAATCGCTTTTTAGAAAGAAAAAAATAATTCTTTGTTCCTTTTATTTATTGTTAATGCATTAGAACTTTTTACTTTTTAAATCCCTTATATTAACTACACCGGCGTCTCTCTCTCTGTCTCTCTCTCTGTCTGTCTTGGGCGGGCGGAAAAACAAAAGTAAAAAATGACCCACTTCCCGTGATCCGATCAAGCTGAAATTTGGCACACGGACCCGTCTCACTTAACAATGCATCGTATCAAAATTTCAGATCGATCGAACGTACCGTAATTAAATTAATGCATTATTAGTTTATCCTAATTTGAGGTATGTAATTCAAATTCACGGTTTGTTATTGTTTTTTTTGCCACGTGAAAGTTTGAGCTGACGCATTGAGGCGACCCAACGAAGCGACGGGGTGCTTTTGTTTACATTTTACGTGTCACGCTGAGCTCGGTCAAGCGAATCGGTGACCAGACTTTTCCCCTCTCCCCCTCCCACCCACCCCTCCCCCTGCCACCCACCCCCCCTCCCCCCCTAGGGTTATGAAGCAAAGTTGAGTTAAGACAGATTCAGTCTGTAAATGCTTGTCGCGTTTAAAAATAATCAATACTGTTAGTTATGTCTCATATATAAGGGATTTATAGTCAAAAACTTTGTTTTTACGGGGTTTTTTTTTACTAGTCTTATATTAATTCGCTTTGTACGTTTAAGCGATCGGACTATCCGACGACGACCGTGTATGTTCACGGCCCTTACTGTGCCTACGCCTGGTTTTAAAACCAGGGGAGATAATTGTGTTTCAGTCTGTAAATGTCGTGTGTAAACATAATCACTACTTCTAGTTATGTCTCATATATAAGGGATTTATAGTCAAAAGGTAAGCTGGCTTTGCACTTACTGTAAAATGCGTAGACTAAAAAGTAGAAAATAAAAATATATAAAAAAACACTTTTTAAAAACTAGTCTTATATTCGAAATGCGCTAAAAAGTAGAAAATAAATTTAAAATTTAAAAGACATAAACTCGCACCACCTTTAGCCAGCAATTGTTACGGACTAAAAATGTAGAATGAGACAGTAACTTTAAATTGTAGGTGAAATTGATTATCTCGTTTTTCGCCATGACTATAAGACTAGGGTGCTCAGGTGAATATCTTTGCATAACTTAGCAAGCACCCTAGTCTTATAGTCATGGCGAAAAACGAGATAATCGATTTTCACCTACGATTTAACGTTCCTGTCTCATTTTAAACTTTTACATTGTCATAAATTTGTAACTAACGGTCTCTTCTGACTGTAAAATTTCAAATTTTAAATTTATTTTCTACTTTTTAGCGCATTTCGAATATAAGACTAGTTTTTAAAAAAGTGTTTTTTTAATATATTTTTATTTTGGTAAGACTGATTCTTCCTGATTAATGCTTGTTCCGATTATAGATATCATTAGCTAAAATTTTGAAATTATAAAAAAGAGTTTCTGTTTGTTTGTCAAAGAAAGTCTCTTGCCGACATGATTATTTCGTCGTGTCTTTTTTCACTCTCATTCATGCTATGCGTCATTGCTTTCATTCAATATATTACACGTGGAATACTTTTCAGATCCAGCATATTCTGATTTTAGGTGTCCTTCTAATTAAAAAAAATATTATGAACTTAAATGCAGCCACGCTTTTACAGTATGAAATAAAAAAATGCTTCAAAGAAAGATTATGCTTTATAAATTTAATGTGAAGTTTGGAACTAAAACGCAAGTCATTTTTTAAAATACCATTAAGGCGATAATTGTTTTTATCTTTGCTCTTCATGGTTTCCGTTTACTGATCTGTTTGCAATTACAGATTTCGCAAGGGTAGGTAGTCTCTTGCTCAGGAAAGTGATCATCAATTAAATTTTTTGATGAAATTTAGTTTTGCGCATTAAAAACAGGCGCAAAATGCAAAAGGAAGTGAAATGAAGGGGAATTAACTAAGACTTGATTTGTTTACATTAGCATCAGAAAACAAAAGATGAGTCAGATGCAAGATCTGCTTCAAGTAATCAAATTTGAACAAACATAGTCAGATGACTTCTACAACTTGAAACGTTTAGGTTAGGCTTCTGTTCCGGGGATGAAAACGGTTGCATGGTCTTTTAACATCCATAAATTTATAACGTTCAGTTTAATATTATCTGGAAGAAGTGGTGTTTTTATTAATTCATTTCTGCATTAGGGACCATCCTTAACTTATTTATTTATAAACATGATTATTGTCATTTTTGTGGCTTTACCAATTTTTAAAAATTCTGTTTCCATGATCTCATAAAACATTCAAAAGAAATTATGTCAGAGTAAATAAGAGGATATTTCTCATACCCTCGCAAAGAATGTGCAAAGTGTATCAAAAAGACACCAGTTAAAGCAATAAAATTATAGATACTAACTGGTAACGAAGAACACATTTATAAAATAGATTTTTCTAAATTGATTGTTATGTCATCTTAGCTGTGAGCTGCCCTACTGATATTTCTTTCATTTTGTCTCGATAATAAATATAAGTAAAAATAAGATTTTTAAAAAGAACGTTTTTATAAGTGGACTAAAAAGAAGAAAATAATGTAAAACTTATAAGTTCAAGTACTTTGATTTAATATGACTAAAAACGTGGGGCGGGCGCTTATGAGGTTTAACATATGCGGTTCACTCATTCTCTCACGTATGGATCTCTCTTTTGCCTTCTAAATTATAAATCTTTAATTTTTATACCAAACACCCGCCCCACGTTTTTAGTCATATTAAATTAAAGTACTTGAACTTATAAGTTTTAAATTATTTTCTTCTTTTTAGTCCACTTATAAAAACGAGGTTTTTAAAAATATTATTTTTACTTCTATTTATTTATTTTTTTATTTTTAGTCCACTTCTAACAACCTGGTTTTTAAAAATATTTTTTTTACCTCTATTTATTTTACCAAACACATCATAAGCACCCGCCCAACGTTTTAAAAACACTGTGATGAGGTCACGGGGTGAACTCATGGATGTCAACAAAAGCAGACGGTACAGATGCTTATATATAGATAAACTAAAAAGTTCAATAATTTCATAACGGTACATTCGATCAATTTGAAATTTTGATACAATACATTGTCATCCAAGATCTATTTGTTGTAAACATTTTGAGATCTCTAGGGACATCAGAAGTGGTTCAAATTTACGTTGGCAGATTTGAAATATTGTGGAAACGAAAGCAAGTTAATAAAAACGTGGTAATAAATAAAAGTAAAAGAAATATTTTTAAAAACCATGTTTTTACAAGCGGACTAAAAAGAAGAAAATAATTTAAAACTTGTAAGTTCAAGAACTTCGATTTAAAATGACTAAAAACGTGGGGCGGGCGCTTATGAGGTTTAACACATGCGGTTCACTCATTCTCTCACTTATAGATCTCTCCTTTGCCTTCTAAATTAGAAATCTTTAATTTTTATACCAAACACCCGCCCCACGTTTTTAAAAACATTGTGATGTGGTCACGGGGGGAACTCACGGATGTCAACAAAAGCCGACGGTACAGATTTTTATATATAGACTATAGATAAACTAAAATGTTCAATAATTTAACAACGGTACATTCGATCGATCTGAAATTTTAATACAATGCATTGTCATCCAAGATCTATCTGTGGTAAATTTTCAGATCTCTAGGACCATCAGAAGTGGTTCAATTTTACGTTGGCAGATTTGAAAAAATCTTGGACAAACCAACAAACAATGCCACAGGAACGAAAGCGAGTTAATAAAAACGTGGTAAAAAGAGGCGAAGGGAAAGAACAAAACTTTTCAATGAACCAAAAAGTCCTAAGAAACTCATTTTAAGTTAAAACTTCCCAGAGGAATATTTGCATCAGTAGTCAACACTGCTACAATTATACTCATTTTTTAAATAATAATTTATACTTCTTTCTTGTCCGAAATGATGAAGCACATGATGAACAGTTCATGCTGTACTTGAGAGCAGGGGTTGAAAGCTCTTCGGAGTTAGATTCACCAGTGATTACTCCGCCCGAGGTGTTTAGTGCTTGGTTTTATTTTTATTCTTAACTACATGAAAATGGCTATTGGTTATCCCATGGTTTCATCAGTGCACAAAATTGTGCTGGTGTCTTGTCAGTGTACTATTGAGTTCATTAAAAAAAAGATTTAGTAATTCTTTATAAAGGTAATATTGCCAGATTTTCAGAAAGGCTATAGGGAGGTTTTGCCTTCAATACACTTCAACATTGCTGTAGGGATGGGTGTATCGTAGAAGGATGGTCCGCCCTTGGTAGCACTTTCATTTACAAAGTGAAGGTTGGCATTTTCAGTCAGTTCAAGTCTTTTCTTGTGGTAACATTCGCAACACAATCCCAAAGGCTACGCCTTTGAACCCACCTCTACTATTTGGCGATATATAACAATGTTTTGGTAACCACTTTTTAAAATAAATGAAAGTTGTAAGAATACTTCTTTAAAGTGGATAGCAACTAACGTTAGGAATTTTTTAAGCATGAAAAAAAAATCCAATTCCAATTTTTTAATAAACACTAGATCCAATGTCTATACGATAGAAAAGTAATGTTGTCAAGTAATAAGGACATGAGTAAATTCTAAGCATGTAAGATATACATTACACTAAGCCTGTTGCCATGTGTTCCCTCCCATAGACAGAAGTCTTTCAGATGTAGCGAGGCAACTACCACGTGACCGTCCACTGTGTGCGATGAGCTCAATGACGCACGCTTACCTGGCCTACCGTGACCTCCCTACGTAGGCCATGTGCCATGAGTAAGGAGAAGCTGGTGCGACTGATACTGCTCTTCATGATCACCGCTGACCAAGGATCTGTAAACTGTTTCCAGTAATACCTTTTTTATTTGTTACGATTTTTAATAACAAACATCGTTTTATAATTGTTATAGATAGTATAGGTTCTGCTTTTCATATTTTCTTAGGACATTCCTACGGATTTATTTTTTCATAACGTAGAAGTGGAGCGTCGATTATCAGAAGACCATAAGCAACTATGTCTTTTTTTAGTAACACAAGTTTGCTACTGCTTGGATTCATGTTTGCAATAAGTACAGCTAATTAAACAACGCGTAAAAACAAAGTTTTTGACTATAAATCCCTTATATATGAGACATAACTAAAACTATTGATTATAATCAATAAAATACGCACCGCGTGACAAACATTTACAGACATAAACGTGACTGAACTCTCTTTGCTGTAAAACACGGGTATGTGGTCATCGATGGCTTGAGTGAACTCCAGTGACACTTGGAGGTCAACTATAGCGGACGGCTTCATAGAGATACATAGAGATAAACTAAAAATGCATTAATTTAATTACGGTACATTCGATCGATCTGAAATTTTGACACAGTGAATTATTAGGAGACACGCGTCTATGTGCAAAATTTCAGCGCGATAGGATGATGGTAAACGGATCAATTTTTTTAACCTTTTTTTTTGCTGGTGGGACTACGACTACAAAGAGAGAGAGAGAGAGAGAGAGAGAGAGAGAGAGAGAGAGCGAGAGAGAGAGAGAGAGAGACAAGACGGTGAAGTTAATATAAGGCATTTAAAAATAACATTACTTCTCTTTGGTAAATCACATGATCCTTTTTTTCACAACATTCCTTTAGTTTATATCAGGGTTAATGTAATTTTTAACACTTATTTCAATAATCAACCTCGTCATTAAAAAAACAACAACTTATTTTAAATAATTGCTCGTTTTATGTAGTTAACATCATTTAATTTTCTATTCCAACCTCCCCTCCCTTCCCACACACACACACTTTAAAAACGCCACAGCTACATGAAGTGAATAATTAACCTTAAAAACACTTTTTTTAAAACTAGTCTTATATTAAAAATGCAATAATTTTCTACTTTTTAGTCTACGCATTTTACAGTAAGTGCAAAGCCAGCTTACCTTTTGACTATAAATCCCTTATATATGAGACATAACTAAAAGTAGTGATTATGTTCAAACGCGAGATTTACAGACTGAAACAGAATTATCTCCCCTGTTTTTTTTTATCTCCCCTGGGCGCAGGGACGGTAGGGGGTGTGAACAGTGACGGTCGGCGTCAACGCGTGAACTAGGCACGTGAAAAAATTATAAACAAATAGTTGGACGGACGGTTCCGATTAAACTTACAAAGCAAGCTAATATAAGACTAGTAATAAAAAACAAACCCGTAAAACACAAAGTTTTTTGACTATAAATCCCTTATATATGAGACATAACTTACAGTATTGATTATTTTCAAACATTTACAGACTGAATCTGTCTTAACTCAAGTTTGCTTCATAACCCTAGGGGGGGGGAGGGGTGGGTGGGAGGGGGAGAGGGGAAAAGTCTGGTCACCGATTCGCTTGACCGAGCTCAGCGTGACACGTAAAATGTAAACAAAAGCACCCGTCGCTTCGTTGGGTCGCCTCAATGCGTCAGCTCAAACTTTCACGTGGGAAAAAAAACAATAACAAACCGTGAATTTGAATTACATACCTCATATAAGGATAAACTAAAAATGCATTAATTTAATTACGGTACGTTCGATCGATCTGAAATTTTGATACGATGCATTGTTAGGTTAGACGGGTCAGTGTGCCAAATTTCAGCTCGATCGAATCACGGGAAGTGGGTCATTTTCGACTTTTGTTTTTCCGCCCGCCCATGAGATGATGAGATGATGAGACGGCCGCGAAGTTAATATAAGGGATTTAATAAAACAAACCCGTAAACACAAAGTTTTTTACTATAAATCCCTTATATATGAGACATAACTAACAGTATTGATTATTTTCAAACGCTACAAACATTTACAGACTGACACCGAGTGATGTCCCTTGTCTTTAATAAATGGGGGTGGGACGTGAGGGGGGTGTCGGCACGACGGTCGGCGTCAACTCAAACTCACGTGGAAGTGGAAGAAAAAAACAATAACAAACCGTGAATTTGAATTACATACCTCATATTAGGATAAACTAAAAATGCATTAATTTAATTACGGTTCGTTCGATCGATCTGAAATTTTGATACGATGCATTGTTAGGTTAGACGGGCCCGTGTGCCAAATTTCAGCCTGATCCGATCACGGGAAGTGGGTCATTTTCGACTTTTGTTTTTCCGCCCGCCCATGAGATGACGACAGACAGACAGAGAAACAGAGAGAGAGACAGAGACGGCTGTGAAGTTAATATAAGGGATTTAAAAATGTCCTTAACTCTTAACAGTGTATTTATTTTCGTGCATTTAACAATAATAATGTCCTAGATCACATGACACAAAGCAATTTACCGCACGTACAATTCGTGGACAGTCTGATAGAATGTTGGTGCCTGACAACAGTTTCAAATTTATGGGTCCGTATGTTGACATTTACCGTTTATTGCATGGCAATCGTCTTGGGGTTCCGTGCATCGATAATTGATCTAAACTTTAAGGCTTTCTGAAAATCGACATATGAGATATTTAAGATGAAAAACATCGTACTCCCAAGTTTGTTAAAATCACACAGTTAATTCTTTACTTCATGTATTAATCATTTTTCTTAAAAATCAACACCAGATGGTTTACTCCGTTTGAGGTACCTTCAGACGACCTGAGTAAAAATGACAATTCCAAGTGAGTTCATGAACTAATAGAAACTTTAAATTGCTTTTGTTCATGTACGAAATCTTTTTAACACCCCCCTCGTGTCACTGAGCAACATTGCAATAAATGATTTTCAGCCAAATATAATGTATAGCTTTACAATTTCGCTCCTATTAAAATTTCCTATTTCTCGCTTCATTTCTGTGTAAAAAATAGAATCGACTATACCGGGGTATCATTGGTTTAATGTACGCCTTGTGCCCCAAGGACCAAATTAAAGATTCATTAACTGACCATCTCAATTCATAACGACGATAGTGAAGCGCCTTTTGCCAATAAACCTATAGATTCATTAACTCACCATATCAATTCATAACGACGATAGAGAAGCACCCTTTGCCAATAAACATATAGATTCATTAACTGACCATTTCAATTCATAACGACGATAGAAAAGCACCCTTTGCCAATAAACATATAGATTCATTAACTGACCATCTCAATTCATAACGACGATAGTGAAGCGCCCTTTTCCAATAAACCTATAGATTAATTAACTGACCATCTCAATTCATAACGACGATAGTGAAGCGCACTTTGCCAATAAACCTATAGATTCATTACCTGACCATCTCAATTCATAACGACGATAGTGCAGCGCCCTTTTCCAATAAACCTATTTGATTCATTAACTGACCATCTCAATTCATAACGACGATAGTGAAGCGCACTTTGCCAATAAACCTATAGATTCATTAACTGACCATCTCAATTCATAACGACGATAGTGAAGCGCCCTTTTCCAATAAACCTATAGATTCATTAACTGACCATCTCAATTCATAACGACGATAGTGAAGCGCCCTTTGCCAATAAACATATAGATTCATTAACTGACCATCTCAATTCATAACGACGATAGTGAAGCGCCCTTTTCCAATAAACCATATGATTCATTAACTGACCATCTCAATTCATAACGACGATAGTGAAGCGCACTTTGCCAATAAACCTATAGATTCATTACCTGACCATCTCAATTCATAACGACGATAGTGCAGCGCCCTTTTCCAATAAACCTATAGATTAATTAACTGACCATCTCAATTCATAACGACAATAGTGAAGTACCCTTTGGCAATAAACCTATAGCTTCATTACTGGTTTCTTCTTATTATAAATTTACTATTTTGAATCTACGCCCGATTGTTAAGACTTAAGACCCATTATACTTAATAGTTTATATTGTCCCATTATTATCACAGATGCCACAGGACGAAGGAGAAGAAATGCCCTATGAAAATGCCGTGTGAGAAGGGAGACGATTGGAGTAGTCAACAAGGAGACGAGCAGAACAGAGATTTAGACAGACAGGTTCTTTGAGGATTATGTTCATTCAAATAGATCAATAAAACATTTGATGGGCAGCACATAGATTTAGACAGACAGGCTCTCTCAGAATTATGTTTATTAAAATTGAACAATAAAACATTTGACTAGCAGCACCCAGATTTAGACAGACAGGTTCTTTGAGGATTATCTTCATTAAAACAGAACAATAAGACACGTCATTCGTATACTTGCTATAAATTCTGAAACCAGTAAACTAGTAAACTTACTGACGTGTATGATTTTTTAACAAGAATTACAAAAAATACGTCAGAAGCAAAAACTCGCGTAAATGTTGTTTATTGATCGGCTAAAGACATTCAGTAATGTGATTACACGCGAAGCTCATAAATGGAGAAACGCTTGTGCAAATTAAATAGTATATGGATAACTTGAGAGGCAACAGCGGCATTCGAGTCCTGCCCTCGTAAAATGTTGTATGCCCATTTGACGGAATAGGTTGGCAATGTCAACCCGGGGCTTGAAGAGCGCAAGACTGGGTAAGACATCTTAGTATGCATGGTTATAAATGTAAAGTGTGTTAAAATCATTTATTACCACACATTAGAAAAGATGGGGGTTTCCTAATTACATCTCTTATCCCAAATAAGACTCCAGACAGAAAAATGTCTTACAAAGAATTCCAACAGACAATGAAAGAAAGAGCTTCGTATGCGCAGTCTGCATTAGAAGACAGACAAAAGGAAAATGCCAAACAGACGGAGAACGAACGGTACAAGCTGAAGACAGAAGAGGAGTGGATGAAAGAATACAAGAGAAACAAGGCCAAAGGTAGTAAATATTCCTTAAAGATTATAATTGGAAGTCATATGATAAAATACTCTTAACATTTTCAATGCACAAATTTAAAAAGAGTTCAGGGGATGTTGAGTTGTTGTTTTTTTCTCTCGAAAAAGTGACTTGGGTGTAAAGTTATGTCACGTGCGAATTTATTTTTTATTATATTCATAATACAAAATTTCAATCTTAAAAAAATGCTAAAATTATAGTTTCCATCCATCCCTGTGGCGCTACAGCCCATGTAGGGCTTGGGCCTGCCTCACGACCTCCTTCCACTCAGTCCATATCAACGCCTTTCTTCTCCAATATTGGATGCCCAGTTGTTGTAGATCTTTTTCTATGTCATCCATCCATCTAAGCCTAGGTCTTGCGGTGAGCAGTTTTCCTCTGGGGTTTTGGTGGTGTGAACTTTTTACTCCTTTATCATTTGACATTCATTCTAGATGTCCTGCCCAGCGCAGTCTGCCCTTTTTTATTTCTGCAACTATAGTTTATAAAAATTATAGTTTATTTACATAACAAAATACGAGTTAAGGCAGAACTTGCACACATCAACGAATGTGGTTAACAAAGTCTTGTCAGCTCCCATGGTGTTAAAGCAATACAAAGCTAGTGTTATAGGGCAGTGATGGCGAACCAATGGCACGCGTGCCACAGACGGCACGCAGAGCCTCATCAGCCGGCACGGGACTAAAATATTACTTACTTAATAAAAATTCACAATTAAATAATATTATTTAATTTAAATAAGTGATTTAGTCTTTACTTGATTTTTTCACTTACTTACTTATTTCATACTATTAGAGAATTCCCGCTGTAAAGAAAATGGTACAATTTTGAATACAAAATTACAATAATAAATACTTCAATAGAAATTTTTAAAAAAATTACGCGGCGTAGACAGTGATAGTTTGGATTCTTCCCATTTATTGTTGCGGGTCAACGCCTTTTGTTTCATTTAACCCATTTTTGTGTGTCCCTCTTGTGCACTTAGAAATTTTATCATAGTCAAACCCGTTTATAATTCAAAGAAAAAATATGGGGCTCGTCAACCTGGGGCTCGTCAACCTGGGGCCCATCTATAACAATATAAACATAGCTATATAGAAATGACTTTAAAATGTTTGGATTTCATGTCAATTAAAAAAATAATAAATGACACAATATAAAGTCAAGTCAAGTCAAAGAATATATAACGTGTAAATTACGGTATTGAAATAGAAATAAAGTAAAACCAAACGTGCGCACCGAAGCTGAAACGCACCGGTGCAGTGACGTCACTGACATAGGAATAACGTCATCTGGACAACAATGATATGGGGGAACCATAGCCATCAAAATGAAGTGATTTCATCTAGAAAGATATAAATAAATATAATTTGGGGGAAGGGTAAGTTCCTAGCCTTGTTTCTAAATGAAATGGCGTGCATATTTGTATAAGGAAAATCGTTTGTGTCTTGATGTTTTATAAAGAGAGCATTTTCTGACTACGGCGCTCTGATATAGAGGAAGGTAAGGCTACAGACAAACACCGGATATTAGTCTGTGCATTATACCCAGGGTCATTCCGAATTTCTACTAAATGGTACTATCGTGAAATTATATACAATTTAAGACTTCCAAAGCCTTGTCAGCTTATGCTTTTAACTTCTATTAGTTCGATATGCTCTTATGAATTGCTTTGGGCAATTTCTATTAATGGTGCACTTCAGCGACATCTATTTACTTTACAAACTGTGTTTTATTCCCAATAAACGAAATAAAAATCTAAATCACGTAATCAATGTTGAACTTTAAGGTCATCCTTTTCTTACCAAACAAAAAAAAAGCTTTTTAAATTTACTATACTCTACTGTATTGTATGAAAATAAAATACCCTGGCAGAAACAGGGACATTAATGTTTAGTTTACATTCCCTCCTACCCACGAAAAGTGATATATAAGTTCACTCTTACTTGCATAGAAAAATCGTTTACCATCTAATGATATATGTATGGAAACCAACGAAACTGGGAGCTGCAAAGTTTTATTGTTGGGCAACAGGTTTATGTTTATTGGTAGTCATTCATGTGTCGTTCATATAAGCCACCCTTAAAGCAAGGTGCATCTCTAGTCTCAATGGTAGACATTCATGTGTCGTTCATATTAGCCACCCTTAAAGCAAGGTGCATCTCTAGTCTCAATGGTAGACATTCATATGTCGTTCATATTAGCCACACTTAAAGCAAGGTGCATCTCTAGTCTCAATGGTAGACATTCATGTGTCGTTCATATTAGCCACCCTTAAAGCAGGGTGCATCTCTAGTCGTCGTTTCGATGATCTTACGTCGGTTAGCTGCTTCAACAAGAGAGCAGACCCTATCCTCAAGTTCGTCAATCCCAGTGAAAACACAGTGGCCCTGTCTTATTGGTTTTCGGTGGTACGTCTGGTAATGATCAATAACAGCACACCACTATCCTCGTCCCTCAAAGTCAATTATCAGCGTTTAAGCGCAATGTTTCCTAATTATTACTAATTAATTATTTGTAGACTACGTGTTGTGTCTTTGAAAAAGTAGTAATGTAAGTAGAATTGAAATGAATATAAAGGTCTGAAAATCAATTTGATCTTATTTGATGAACACGCGAACTGTAGACGATTGTTGTACAAGTTAATGTTATATTGTATATATTTTATGCATTTTAGAACAAATGGTACTACTCTACAGGATGGATACTATATTTAAAGACTTTCTAAAACGGCCCAAAAATTACAGGAATCTGATATAAAATGTTTAATATTCAAATAATATCATATAGTATTCACCTTTTAAATAACTATTTTGAAGCACTTTCAATTTTTTCAATGAGTAGACCATTCATAGCCTATTGGCAAGTTTAACATGGAATTGTACACAAAACAAGAAAGTTTTCTTTCTTTTTTTCTCGCCAGAAGTTTCATTCTCCAAAGAAAAAAAGGTCGACAAGGAAGGTAATTAAAATAAGTTTTTCATCACTAAATTTGAGGATTAGTTCAATTATCTGTTTCAAGTTCACGGTAGAAAAGTAACACTTTATCATCTAAAACAAAGATTCTGGTGGCGAGTTTGTAACTGAAAGTTTTGTTTTTCATTGTTTGAACAGAGGCGGAAAGGAGTAGGTTAGAAGCGGAGAAGAGTAAATCAGTCGACACAGAACATCTAACAAAGGAGGGAGAAAGTGGGGACTCCGAAACTTACAAGACAGCCAACGGCCATGTGAGTCCTGATGTCTGGCTTCTAGTTGGTATTCATTGCTTTTTTGTTTGCCTTAATATCTCCTAGAATATTTTATATATTATCGACGTATGATTCAAACTATCCAATACTATATATCATTTTTAATTTACAGTATTTATATAATTTATGACCTCACCATGGTTTTTGTGTTAAGGGAGAAGGCTGAACACTAAAATTAAACACACAAAGTGTTCTATTCCTTTCTTTTTGTTTGTTGAGCTATGATTTAATTATATGTTTCAAATGAATTCTACAGATAACCCATGAGTGTAGATGATAATCTAACAACTATCCTATCAGTAAAAACCATAAGAGATACATTTATTCTAAAATTAAATTAAATTTTGCTTATTGTACTGTGTTTAAAAGAGATTTTTTAATTTATTTTCTAGACGGCCATCAATAAGTTTCCATACCATGTCATTGCAAGCCTTGTTACCATTATTTGGCTCCTAAATATTGTCTTCGTAATATGGTTATTTTTTGGGAGAGGAGGTAATAAAATGAAAGTGCCCACTAATGTAGGTAAGTTGTGTCTGGTAGTATACATCCTGAACAATTTACGTCTTTTTATTTACAATTTTTAAGTCTTAACGACATACATATGGCAGAGTTTTAACTTGTATAACACAACCACTCAAACACCTAGATACATACACTTGTTCCCTTTCATGCGTCCATTCTATTCATCCTTATGAGATAAAATTTCATGTCACAAGTCTCATCCATGATATCCATCATGTCACAAGTCTCATCCATGATATCCATCATCTAACAAGTCTCATCCATGATATCCATCATGTCACAAGTCTCATCCATGATATCCATCATGTCACATGTCTCATCCATGATATCCATCATGTCAAAAGTCTCATCCATGATATCCATCATCTAACAAGTCTCATCCATGATATCCATCATGTCACAAGTCTCATCCATGATATCCATCATCTAACAAGTCTCATCCATGATATCCATCATGTCACATGTCTCATCCATGATATACATCATGTCACATGTCTCATCCATGAAATCCATCATCTAACAAGTCTCATCCATGATATCCATCATGTCACAAGTCTCATCCATGATATCCATCATCTAACAAGTCTCATCCATGATATCCATCATGTCACTAGTCTCATCCATGATATCCATCATGTCACATGTCTCATCCATGATATCCATCATGTCACAAGTCTCATCCATGATATTCATCATCTAACAAGTCTCATCCATGATATCCATCATGTCACAAGTCTCATCCATGATATCCATCATGTCACATGTCTCATCCATGATATCCATCATGTCACAAGTCTCATCCATGATATCCATCAGGTCACAATTCTCATCCATGATATCCATCATGTCACAAGTCTCATCCATGATATCCATCATGTCACAAGTCTCATCCATGATATCCATCATCTAACAAGCCTCATCCATGATATCCATCATAGACCTATTTGTTGTTCTTGTATTAGGACATTAAAAGATTTGCAGAATTGATGATAAGAAATAAAACTTCTAAAAACTGTTGTTACTTTTACGAAAACTATCAAATAGTGGGGACATAGGAATATTTCATTTTACAGGACTTATTAACACTTGATTAAATAGCAGCAAATAAAACTAATATTAAGTTTAAGTACTCTAGTTCTAGCCCTGTACGTTTTAATTTAATTATAGTTGAATAGTCATTTACGATTTAATTTGTTCTACAATATTCTCTCACTTGAACAATATATAGGAAATACGTTTGCGAACAGTGTAATATAGATGACTACATTGTCTATCATTGACTTGTCTGCTCCTCCCCTAGAATTTAAGCACCCACTGAGTGTGGCACGACAGAGGTCAGCACTAAACGTTCCCGAGCATGAAAAACCACAGAGTGGAACCCCCCAAGACGAAACGTCCCAGGCTCTAACTGAACCGAGACAGCTGACGTCCAACGTGATCGACCCTTTGCTGACCCCGATCAGCGGCGTCGCTAGATTGCTGGAGCCCGTCTTCCCAAGGCAACTCTACTATGAAAGGAACGAACATGTCAAGTCCCCTGGTTACTTCTTTAAAAAGTTTAAGGAACTCCGTCACCCACAAGACGGTTACATGCCAGAAGGCGACACGGCCAAGCCTGTGTCTAGTTACCAGGGGTCGCCACGCAGAAGCGCCACGAGAGGCAAGAGTCCTGTGTATGATCACCGTAAGCCGAAGTCTCTCGATAGCAATTTGCAGTTAAAAAGAATCGAGGAATTGCTGGCTCGTAAATACGATGTCGTGGGCTCAATGCAGGCCAGGAGAGAGGACACCAATCGTGTGAGGTAAAATGGGAATTAATTAGTTCGATACTTCTCAGTTACGGATTTAGTAAACTATACCTTAGTGCATGGGCGTCGCTAGGAATTTTTCCAGGGGGGGGGGCAAACAAATCCCACTTTTTTTTAAATTTTAACTGACAATGCCATACAGGTACAATTTTTAATTAAATTCAAGTTCAGTATAAAATAAGGGTTGAAAAAAGCCTTAGAAATTAATAAGACTTACAAATTAGTGCTGTAATAGCTAAAATACAACATTTATTAATGCATTTAATAAATTACAAACTTTTTTTTATCAAATGTAGGGGGGGGGGCAAATGCCCCCCCTTGCCCCCCTTCCCTACGCCCATGCCTTAGTGCAGGGGTCGGGAAACCATGGCTCGCGAGCCATATGTGGCTCTATTGATGGCTGCGTTTTGCTCTTAGACAAATGTTCGATTATAAAAAAACCGTTAGGTTCATAGCAATTATTGGTAGTAAATCCCATCAAACAAGTTATAAACAAAGCTTCTTATAAGAATTTGATAAAGTTTAAAGTTTAATGGAGGAAAGACTTAAGGCATTGTTTCATTTATTAAAATTAACATTGACTGACATATCTTTACTCTCCGTCCCTGTTGTGCTAGGAGGAATAGGTCAAGTGTTTCACCAGAAGTGAATAACCGCTCTTTAGTCCACGACTATTACAATGAACCAATATTACCCTCCTGTGGAACGCAGACGGATCCGCTTCAGGATAGTCATGAGTTGGAAAATAAACTGAACAAACCGAATCGTGGAAACAGCCAGGTGCCTAAGAACACAAACGAAAAAAATCTCGGGTGTGATCACGTGGGTTCTCAAACATTGGACTTTGTCAACAACGGGTCCAACTATCCTGTGAATTCCCAGGTGCCCGCCATGGTGCTTCACGGACAGTATTTCTCTCAATATGGTCAGACTAAAAACACATCACCGGACCTCAAAGATGCCGGGACGCAGGTATCGCCAGCGCACCCCGCGGAACTGAATCCCCGTATTGTGTTAACCTCGATATCAACACAGTGTCCATCTATTCACTGGGGGGTCGCTTCCATTCAAACGGATTTGAATAGGTATGTTCATAAAACGACAGACACTCGGGCTGAACAGCTAGAAACCCCGGACACTGAAACCTGGAGCAAACAATTTCTCGACAGCGCATTTTATTTTCAGAATGGCGATGCGCGAACTTTGGTCAGGGATAAAAATTTCATCATCAACTACAATCCGCAAGCGTGTAGCTCCCTACACGGAGTAACACAGACAGGAGATGACACGTTGTCACAGACAGATCATTGCAGTGAGGACATCAGGAACTTTTTGAAATCCTGTGCGGGCGGCGACACGAGAAGGGCGGTAGAAAGGCGCATCCCCCCGATGGCGCCTCCTCCTCTGGGCTATCACATCCGAAGGTATTACAGCAGCTCTGAGACGACGGTGGATGAAATAGAGATCAGGAGATCAGACATCGCCGAAGAACCAGCAATCCGTAAAGAAAAATTACGATGTGGCGCGACAGATGCCGTTCATACCAAGAATAGGAAGCGTGTACGAAATGGGCAGCAGGGTGGCGATCGGGTAGGTGAGCACCAAAACAAAGCCAACAATGAGAAGAAACTAACTCGAGAAGCCATGGCCTACGTCAATAACAATATTGGAGAGAAAGTGAAAGCCATGAAGATCAAAAACATCGAAAGCAAAATGGGAGGCATCCAAAGAGCGCCCAATGCTATACGACGCGGATACCTCAGAGATCCTAAAGAAAAAAAACGCGAACAACTTGAGAAAAAGTACAAGGCCGCAATGAGTCGTGACTTCGCACAGAACAAGATAATAACCTCTGTCACGGGCGTGGCTTCCTTTGAAGGTACAGGGGCGAAAGTGAGATATCAGTACGAACCTACAAAGATACCAAAACAAGAACAGCCCGATAAGACGAAATACTTCGTGTATTATTGTACTCCACAAGCGCACTCCAAGCCAGAGGAAGGAAAGAAGAAGCAGAACCACAGTGCTGTGCCTAATTTAAAACTGATTGATGCTAACGTTTTACCACCGAATATCGCCTTGCAACCGATCTTGATACGCAAAGGGAGTGAAGGCAAGCTGAAATACCCCTGCTTTAATTACAAGAAAGGAATAAAGAAACGACCTTTGTATAGAAAAAACAAACTTTCACACTCTATACCTACTGCCTTCAAGGTCACGTCTGCCTGCGATCTGAACACCAACTCTAACGCTTATGATTCGGATACGAAGGACGATAGCGACGAGACGCAGCAGCATCCGGGGATGGCCTCGGACACAACGCTTGACACCATCGACAACGAGGATCAGATGGGCGACACCCAGAGTGACGTCACCAGCGTCGCTCAGGTGAACGAGACTAAATCTCCGAGTCATGCCGCAGTGCGGGAATCCCCACAGCTCAACACGTCAGAAGATGAATTCGCGTCGCCTAAGAGATGCCCTCCTCCGGAGAGCTGGGACGAGAAAAAACACAATCTGCTCCAAGCGTGCAACGAAGCCATCAAGACCCGGATGCAGAGAAGAGATCTCGTCACCAACGAATCGGATGAATTCACAGACAGTGAAAAATTTAGCAACGCCTTAACAGGCTGCTCGTGCTCGTCGTCAACGTTAGCTGCCGGGCAGAAGATGTTCTCTGAAATGTCTCTTGAGCTACCTAGTAATAAGAGCCCGGCCCTGGCTGAGCCTCTCACTAAAGATGACCAGATGCAGACCCTGTCTGCCAAACGTGCCAACAGGACAAAGCAAACGGAAGCCCTCTATATCAAATTTGAAAGTAGCCTCTCCAAGAAAGTTACGACAGTGGTGAAAGAGAAATGCAAAAGCCCGACTGATAAGTTTAAGCATGACTATAAGCAGCTGCAGTTGCAGGAGGATAATCCCAAGAGCTTGACGGAAGGAGAGAAGAGACTTGCGCAGGATGTGCCGCGATATACGAGAATTATTCGCTTGAACGACGAGAACGTCGATAAGAAAACGGGAAGGAAACAGATCTCGGAGACAAGCCTTCAAACGAAACGAAGTATGCTGAGATCCCCAAGGGCTGCAAGCAAGGATCTGGTGATGGCGTGCATTGAATCGGAACATCGATTCGACGCGGTCAAGGATTTGCTGAGCGCAGCATGCAAGGGTGAAGATTTCCGTCACTCTCCGCCAAAGTCAATTTCCCCTTACGAACCACCTTACGAGCCACGTTACGAGCCACCCTTCGAGCCGCCGTACGAGCCGCCCACACCCATTTACACAGACGACCAGAGTGAAGAGAGGAACGTGGACACGATGAGCTCGAAGGACTGCTCTGAAGCTATCAAAAGTGAGCCGTCGGAAGCAGTGAAGACTTTGGGTAAAAAATCTCAGTCGGCAGAATCGAGTGCTTCAAAACGAGCTAAGCGAGATAACTCTGACTCGCCCACCCTGCGAAAATCAAAGGAGCGAACGCAGCGTAGAACCAAGTACAAAAGGATAGACAGCCCCACAGAGCCTAAAAAAAATTCAAAGAAAAAGAAGTCGTCAAGTAAAAGTAAAAACAAGTCCGAAGTGTGCAGAGACAGGAGTATGACGAGAACGAGAAAAATATCTTCAGGAACTTCGACGAGGAAGAGCCCGGTTCGGCCTGCTAGTTCCACAAATACCCAGGAAAAGAAAACCAAAAAGCGGGGGACAAAGACGAAATCAGCCGAAAGGAGCCAGAGCGAACATTTACCATTAAAATCGGAGAAAACAAAAGGTAAGAAGCTTGTAGAGAAATCATCGGAAAAGAAGAAAAAGAAGCGTGCCAAGGCCGAGGCAATTTTAAACGACGATGAAGTCAGTGAAGAAGATGAAACTGATAGTGTAGACAGACAATGCCAACCCTCATCAAGTGCGCCAGTCAACACTGAAGTCACTGTTTATAGTCGAGCTAGAACGCCATCTCCAAGGTCATGCAGTCCAATCACACAAAACCGATCTGCTTCGCCAACTTTGTTCCGTGGGAGGCCCGACTCGCGGCTAGGCCAAAGCTCAAACACAGCAGATGAAGAGAAAACTCGCAGCTTGGACCGGCAGTTGATTCTTCAAGGCAGCAGGCTGAAAGACCAAAAGCCAAAAAGCCACGTGGCTATCTCCGCCGACAACATCATCAGCACAGTTACATTGGCCAAAAACCTACGCCCCACCGAGTCGGTGCCAGTCTTTGTGGAAAACAATCCCCAGCTCAAGCCAACGAAAGCTGCACAAACAGTGAGTGCAAACAAACTGAAAAAATCCGAGAAAGATCTTCAAAAGGCGGAGCTCGGTTGGAACAGTTCACTATCTGCAAACGCTCAAAGGGCGGCAGCCGAGCGCGCGAAGATGCTTCAGAAACGCAAAGCCAAATACTCACTAGCTAAAGTCCGTGCCGCTCCTAACAAAAGTCAGGAGAACAATTCGGTGGCACCACGGAGACCAATGCAGCGCAAGTGTCAGGCGGAGGGAGACAATGTCTGCAGTGGTAGTGAAAAAGAAGACAAAACTGAACCGGTCGTGCGAGAGAAGCCCAGCACCAGCCAAGTGAAATCTGTACAATTTTCAGAGAGTATCGAGGACCTTGAAGCTCAAAAGCATGTCAACGCAAGTGATTCCACCCAACCGGGCGCCGTTCCCAATTGGCCCGAAGGCGACGTAGTCGCCCACAAAAACAACGCACCCAGCGTGCTGTGCATGAATGCGGAGTTCGGGTCTTTCGAGAGGGCCACCACCAAGCGCGAGGGATCCGATTCTGCCAACGAAAAATCCGAGCGTTCTGTCGATAAAATTACAGTGGAGCCTCGTTCGCAAAGCACGCCGCCTCGGCGCAAGCGTCCGGTTTGGCTAAAGAAGGCGAGCAAACCAGAGGAAGGGAAAGTGGCAGACGTGGGGAAGGAAAAACCGGCAGCGGTAAAGGTGATCGCGGCTCCTATGAAACTCAAACAAGGCCACTCGGCAGAAAACATGGTCAATGGCTCCAAGTGCAACACTCATCTCTATTACCCGCTCAAAACTGGCAAGGCGTCGCCAAAGACGAGCAATCTGAGTCTGAGCGGCAAAGCTTCGGTTTCCTACAACACCAGGATTAACGCGGTTTTTATGACTCCGCCAGTAAACAAATCTTCAAAAAAAGTGATTGCGTCCGTTGGCTCCCCTGTGGACATCAAGGAAATCATAGAGGGCACGTCGGTCGACGTCTTTGACCACTGCAAAGTCACCAACATCAGATCCACGAAATCTGTGCCTTCCATAGGGTTGACGGCAGTGAAAAAACTTAAGTTAACGAGTGATGTCCGTCCAATGACCGGCAAGAAGAAAAAACACTCGAAGGCACGGGAAAGCGGATCACTTCGCTCCCTGTGCTCTAATGAAACGTATGAAGACCACGTTCGACTCACGTCCAAAGATCGTGCAAGCCCAACGTACTCGGTGTCTACGGAAGTGGATGAGGGCGCAGTCGCCTTAAAGCAAGGATCCTCCTCACTGGTAAGCTATGGCCATTCAAGGAGACGCGAGAAGAAGCATTCGAAGAAGCGTGCCGCCCCATTGAACGAGGCCGCAGACTGGCAGTTGCTAGCCAGGCCTGATGCACAGAACAGGGCCGAGATGAGGAGGGTACATTACTATGGGGACATGCTTGACATCGTGAGTTATCTCACCATTCCTCTTGAATATAAGTAGTTTCCCCTTGATGACTTATTTAACTTTGGAATTTCTTTTAAAACCAAGAGAATACTTTAATTAAAGTATGCAAATTTTATTAAGACAAAGAAACGAATACAAAATTGAAAGCCTGGTTTTATATAAAGCTTACAAACAGTAAATAAACTTAGTTCATTATTATTATTTTGTATAAGTAGCTTCTCTAATGTTTTAAAAACAGAATAGTAACAAAGTTATAAATGTTAGCATGTACTTTAAACCTAAGCCTACAGGTAATTAGTTTGATTTAGAGCAGATTATGCGCCCAAGATATCCCTCAACTCTACTGTATAAAATCATATATTGATGAACATTAGTTAATTATAACTGCAGGTTGACCCAAGGGAAGGATTCCGTTGCTTGTGTGTAAAATGATAAGATGAAGATTGGTGGTTAACTATTTGTTTTCTTTGGGGAGGGGGCGGGGCGATGAAGATGCATCTGGTCTCCTAATATTTCAGGATTTCTTTCCCCAGGACGTCTTTCACCTTGGGCTGGCGTGGATGGTGCAAGGGTTTTTCAACAGGATCTCATTTTTCAACCCGTGTCAACAGCCTCCGACAAATGCCTCTGGTGACATGCCAGCTAGCCAGCAGATCGCCGAATAACTGGCTTTGCCGTCTCACCGGACCCAGTTAATTTCCTGAACTTCAGCTGTCTCGTTTGACCAAAGTCTTACAGACTGGACATCTGTTGTCTGGCTTGACCATAGTTTAAGGGATAGACATCGGGGGAAGCTAGAGTCGAAAACGTTGATGAGGTCCGCCACGAGGCTGGATCTCGTGTCCTCAGTCGGTTTCTCCGATTTCAAGGCGCTTCAATCTCTTGTGCAGTTCCAAAAACAACTTTACCAACATCCATGATGAATTTGAGAGAGAAAAAAAAGGATTTCAACTACACTAATTACCAGAATATCGCTTACATATTCAACTAAGTATGATAGATTATTGTTCAGACAAAACGTTTATATTAATAGAAGGTAGAGTAATATATAACTGAAATAACTGCTCTTTACAACGTTGAACATTGACAATATCACCCTGAATATTTATTTCTCAAAGTTACAAGTTTTATAGAAAATTTAAAATTAAGCAGCAATTAATTATAATAGTACGTCTTTGAGTCATCTCAAGCCACTAAGAACATTTTGGCCATGATCCAATCTTCCAAGAACTGCACGTTAAGGCACACTGAATCAAATATCCTATAATAGAGTGTACCACTGGCGCTTTTTTGGAGCAAACTTCAGCACTAGCAAATCGTACCATTATTTCAAGCCCGCAGTAACCCAAAGTGCATCACCAGCAAGTTGTGCTACTGACATTACTTTCAAGCCGAGTGTAGCCCTAGTGTAGGCTGTTCCCTGATGTGCTAACACCTGTCTCTAGATAATGAATTCAGTGTCAGAAGTATTTACTTTGACACCAAATAAAACAAATGTCAATAAAGCCTTGTCTTCCTACCAGTTCTCAATAAATACGTACACGCAGTCTTTACCTCTCTTGAGTGACGTCAATAGTAGATATTAGAAGCAATACTCACCTGGTTGGCATGGTCAGACCAGGGCTGTGGGGGGAGAGTAGTAACTTGGTTGTCGAGTTGAACAGTTCATTCTCCCTTTTTGTAAATATTTTTTTCTTTGTTTAAAGAAAATCTTATTTCATGAAGTTTGAGAACCAGTGATAGAATTTAAAGTCCTAACAACCATTCACAAGAATGTGTGTGAAGTTGTATATTTGACTTGCAGCCCTGGTTAAACCATGACCGAATATGACAGTAGTAACTTAACAATTTGAAATTACAGAACTTGTAATATAAATACTGTCGCACTGTCACTGAAATGTACAAATTTACATTGTGATGATGTTCCTAGAATTATATAATATATTTACAAGTGTAAATTTCATTATGGCATTGTCACTTGAAATTGTAGAACAAATTTCTACTGCAAATGCAAATGTTTCAATAAGAAATAAAATTAATGGTTAAATTTACAATAATAAAATGAGCTGAAGAAATGGACTCAAATAAAAATTATGCTAATGTCGTTTTAATATTAATCATACAAATTTAAAATAAAAATATCCCACAAATGAAATAATAGATAATATAATATAACACTAGATACACTAAGGGTAACACTAGATACAAAATTTTGACCAAAATGTGACAGTAACAGCAATATAAGAAATAATTAATGAAATTTTTCTAATATAACATTGGTTTATTTCTGTTGCAAAGAAAAAAACATTAGAATTATTAGAAAACACTAGACTTAAGAGTTTTAGGTTTTTAAAACTAAATTTAATGAGATTTCTACATAAAAGACTAAGAACAAAAAAAATTTTATTTTCTAATGTTCTGATCAAGATATGATTATGAGTGCCTGTAAAGTGCTGAAAGATCTAGGTCCTTTGTTGCAACTCTTTGAAAATAGAGTAAAACAAAAGTTTCCAGTACATAAAGAAATTGCATAGTAATAGAAATAGTAATAGTAATCTTGCTCAACAGTCATAGCTGATGTGTGTATAGCAACTGATGTTCATTTATTCTCAGTTTTAAACATGACCATTCAATCAGGTAACAAATGTCACACACATCAGATAAAAAATCCTATCACACATTCATAACAGTAATGTCAATAATAATTTAGCCAAGAATTAAGTTAAGACAAGTTCCACCTGTTACTATTAATATTATCACACTTTGTATATTTAATTCTTCATTTTAAAAGTAAGTAAGAAACCCCACAAAACAAAAAATGATAAAAATGAAATAAAACAATGAAGTAATTATTTCAAATTAATCACATCTTTTTTTTTAAAGCTGAACACTATAAATAAGCTTTGTAGAAGAAGCTATATAATATATATTTTTGAAAAATGGAATGTTGCATAATAAAATTAACTTGTTATAAGTTATATTACAAAACAAAATAATAGTTAATGAAAATACACAAAAGTTAAATAATATAAATATAAATGATAAATAAAAATTACCAATCAATGAATATTGCTAACACAGTATAGAAAAGAAAGTTACAAGCAAACAAATAGTTACAACAACGTATACTTACATTAATTAAAATACCAAAGGATCCATGCAAAGAGAGAATAAAATCTTTGATAAGTATTTAAAATTTATGACACACACATATGTTACTTTTGTAACAACAGCTCTAAACAGTTATCAAAAAAATCAATTCAAATACATAGCATTTAAAAAAAAAGACATGAACCAAAGAAATAAATCAAAGATCAATATTTAAATGGTGTAAGAACAAATAGAAATTTACTTCAATTAAAAAATATGTAGTTATTAGTTATGTATTGTTCATCAGAAATAAATTAAATTATTTATGAATGTATATTAAAAAATATTATTTTACTAACTTAATTGATTACAAATTAGTACTGTCTCCGTAGTGATATATAAGCAAGTAAATTAAATTATTTAGGAATGTATATTTTAAAAAATATTATTTTACTATCTTATCTTATCTCATACAGAATCTCATTCTATAAAGAAGATTATTGCATATTACATGTACTCCCATTTTAGTTGGTTTCCCATTTTAACTAAATTTAACAATTCTTTTTGTAAAATTTTGCTATCTTGTTCTGATTTAATTGTTCTATAGATTATACAATCCTCAGCAAATAACCTAACTTGTGTTCCTATTGAGATGTTGTTGGGTAAATCATTTATATAAATTAAAAAGAGTAAGGGACCTAGCGCTAACTTAATGGATTACAAATTAGCACTGTTTCCATAGTGATATATAAGCAAGTAAATTAAATTATTTGGGAATGTATATTTAAAAAAATATTATTTTACTAACTTCACTCATTACAAATTAGTAATGTTTCCACAGTGATATATACTTAACATACACACTGAAATATGAAAGTTTTTCAAGTGATTAGCATTGAATTAATTGAAAGTACCATAAAAAAATATTTGCAATTTTTTTAAAGAAAATCTGCTTATCATCTTCAGTTTTCTTCATTAGTAAACACAAACCTCATCTCAACATCCACATTTTCTACCTATATGTTTTTATGATTGACAGAGGCCTTTGCATTGCCCATAGTTAACTTTGATAAGATGTTGGTGTGTGGATAATCAGTGGCTAAACTCAAACATAATTATTGCTCTATAAATTATTCCAAAAAAATCTATGCATAAATCCAAAAATTGTCTGTCTCTGCCCCCAAAACTCCTGATTGGCAAAATTTTGAGTTTGCACTTTTCATTGGATAAAGTCATGTGTGGCCTATTTAAGAGCACTGCAGAGCATAAATATTCATTATAGGCACCAAATTGTTGCACTCTGTCTCCTGGCTGCACCATATTCTCATTTACTCAATATAATCACATGAATAATTTTTTCTGATAAAATCATTGTCTTATTTTTAATGGCCAAGCTAGTTAAGATGTATTCTTCAACAGAGTTAAAAAGGAGGAAAAATCTAACATTATAAAGTCTTAAATATATGTATAAAAAAATATATCACTGTTAGCAATCAATCCAACTTGCTCAGTATACAAAAACTGATTTGGAATAGCGCCCCCACCCCAAAAAAAATTAATTAATAAATGTACAACAGCATAAAAATGTACAGAGAGAAAATAAATAGACAAAAAAATATAACAGATTAACGTTTTTAAATTATTATCAATAATTTGAAAGAATTTATGATTATGCTTTGCTTTTTGATAACTTCTTGATAACTTTGAAAAACTGAAGAAAAAATGTCACACTGTTGAAAATAGAGGACAAATAGGTTCTTTGCTTTAGGGACTTGTCCTAATAAGTTATATACATGATTACGCAGAGAAAACAAGGTTATAGAGATGTTTTAATATTTCATTAAATTTCATCATAACATAAACATATACAATGAAATGAAGCATCAAAAAGCTTCATAAATTGCTGGATATTTGGTGAGACACTACATGATGTGTGTCTCATTACCATTAGTCTGTTATTTTTCTAATATGTGTTCAAATTGATTCATAAACTTACTTAACAAAATGAGGAGTTAAAAATGTTTAAAAATTGCAAAATTACCTCTTACTGAGAATGAACTAGAGTAAATTAAACCATTACTTGTACAACAAATAAAATCCCTAAACCTTATACTTTTCATAATTATTATTTAAATAATTTAATGTTGACATTCTGTTAAAACTTTCATCTATGATATTTTTGTTTATAGATCCCAAGAAAAGTCAATCCTTTTTAAGGTTTCAAGGCTAATAAAAATTTAATGAATTATTTCAAGGCATAGGAATTTTTATCACAAGAAATTATATACTATTATAAACACAGATGATTCCACCCACAATCAAACTTGTATATCCTGATCACAGTGTGCACCTCTCCAACCAGCAAAACACTTGCACACATAATCATCAAAATCATAAACATTGCCTGAATGTGTCCACACTGTTGGAATCACCAGCTTCTCCCACATTTCTGGACTGTCTTTACCCTTCAAGTATTTCTCAACATCAAAATATGTATGGCACCTAGTCTGATCAACAACTTCTTCATTCTTTAACTTGGATTCCATTAGGGGAATCCCTTGCCAACTTTCCCAAGCTTCCTTTCCTGGAACATTTTGATTTTGACCACCTTGCCCTGAATCACTGCCATTCTGGGAATAACTCTTCCTCATCTTACTTTTCAAAATCAATTTGTCCTGAGAAATCCTGCAGTGTTTATTATGCCCAGATTTGGACAGGTAATATTGATATACCTCTTCATAATCTTTTTTCACACACCTCCCATGTCTGCTGCACAGCGAGAGTGAGCAGTTGTTGAAGAAGTTGGTGACGTCTAGAGCATAAGGCCCGAGGGTGGAGTTGACGTATTGCTGTAGGACAAGACATTCATTCTTGGCTCTCATGTCATCGGAGGATCCCCACAGGACGACTCCAGATGCCCCCATGTCAGCAGGTTGGCGAATGGCGTTGTAAAGGTCAGACTGTCAGAGAGATCAAAAAAGGAGCTGAAGGTTATACGCTGCTATAAGGATATTGAGTTGATAGGGAAAAAACATTATGAGCAACAAATAAAAGTTGGCAGGCAACCAATTAATGTTTAACTTATAAGAACTAGTTAATCTTTACACAAAATTGTGTGATATTTTATAATTTATAGTGTTGTCAGTGTGTATTCATATATATAAAGTTTTAGTATAGGAGTTTCAGTATATAAATAACTAAGTTAGCTGGGTTTGCCAGTTGTCAGTTCAATTATAATTATCTTAAAATTAAACAACAGATTAAATTAATAAATTCTTGTTAATTTCAATTTTTAAAAACAAGCTTTTGGTCAAACAATAAAATATTGTAAACAAAAAAAATATTGAATAAGCAAAGTAAAGGCTTGCATGAAGTTAAAATAACATTTTAATATTAAAAAAATATTTATTTAAACTTCTGCTTGACAAAAGTACTAACTGGGGCAAACATATTGTAGGATCCCTCCTGAGACCAAGCATAGGGCAGTATCTCGCTGTCTTGTGGGGCCCACGTGGCCTTCAACCGAAGGGTCTCTTTCACTAGCTCCTCTATCCTGGCCGCTCTAACACTAGGTGGAACTTTCAGCTGAAAGTAGATGGATGGGTAAAGGCCACTGCTCATGTTGTAAATGTAATTTAACCTGTGGAAAAGTAAGGCAAATTTTAGTCTCAGAGATGGTTTGGTATTTTAAAAAAAAATTAAATTACACAAGAAAATCAAACAAAACAGCAATGGCTGCTGAAAACAACCCACCTAATCATAGCATCTGATAATAACATGCCGGACAGTTACACTAAAAATGACACAAAACTATACTTATTTTTTATGTCCGAACCCCAATTTACACCATAGATTTATCAGATTACTTGAGATCCAGCAGAAAATCTTGAAACTTCCAATCTACTAAAACAACTTGACAAAAATGAATTCAACTAAATATATTTTGTCTATAAAAAATCCCAATTAGTGATTCACTCATATCTGTAAAACCATAGAATTTTTCACGACCCTAAAACTTCTAAGAATCTCATAGTTTGCAGTTATCTGATATTGTATCCCTTATTTTTTTGTGGACTTTAACTTTTACAGTTGAATGAAAATGTTAATTAAATAATTTAGTGATTACTTAGATTAAGAAATCATTAATATTAAGGTGGTCTAGTTGGTGAAGAAATATTTTGATGTCTTGCATTTCTAGTTGTCATCTAAGGATCTAAGGGAACGTTATCTTATCTTAAATTTTGGAACTCCTTAAGTAAACATATTCTAAAACATGCATGGCATTCAATGTGAGTATTTAGCCATAAATGTTTGACTGTTTCAGAGCTCAAATTTGCACATACATCAGGGCATATTCTTTATATAGATCAAATATTTATGATAATCATACATTCAAACCATTGCGCTAATATTGTATTCTCTTGATGACACTTGTAATTGTATTGAATGGGTTTTAAGTTTTAAGGAAAATTAATGTTTTCAATATTTTAAGATCATTAGACTTATTAATTAAATAGACTTAAACTGTAGAAATCAAAATGCTGCAAATTTCCTTGTAAACTTAAATGAACTGAATCAAGATAAAGGATTTATCTTGAACTTTGTTGCAAACAATTATTTTTCAAATCTAATCAAAGCTCTTTTTAAAAATATAAATAGCTAAAGCATAAAATAAAGTATCATATATATAATGAACCATTAAGGTTCTGAAGTTTCCATAATGCAAAAAGTATATCAAGCCGTGAAAAACAACATTTGAATGATTTCAGTATACAATTATCTTAATCAATATACATTATTCCCATTGTCTGTATGTATGGATGTAACTAGGTGGGGCTGCAAAATTTGTAATGCTGTTAGGTAGCGCTGCGATCGATTTTGTTTTATAGTGCTGCACCAAAAATAACACTTTTCAAAAGTTCCGCATAAAATTGTTCAATATGATAATAAATGAATCAAATAAAAATAAATAAAATAAATTAAAGTTCTGTATTACGTTATTTTTGTATCTGATGTGTATTTATTTTGAAAATTTCCGTCATTTTTGACGGGTGATAAAATTCTAGTAATAATACTAACTTACTGGTCATTGATTCGTATAGTAGAATCATTACAGTAATTGTCCCAACAACGAGGATAGCCATAGAATCCCCATTTACCAATGGGTCTCAGTTGTCTGGCAAGATCAAGGGTTTTACCAATGATGGATCTGTCAAGAGTAGAAGAAAATTTGACATTGATGAAAATGTTTGTGTTTACTTTCTTATGTTAAATGACTCCAAAGGATACAATTATATTGCCTACAATTGATAATTCTGTGGTGACATGTTTACATATTGCCTTCAACTTCTACCAAACTCAAATCTTAATAATGATATTTAAAACTTTTTTTAGCATTGTATTTTCTTTTAAGAATAGTAAATTTAATTTCTTTTTGATGTGTGTACTTGGTTATATTTGATCAATTTTTAAATATAAATATTTATTCTTTGAAAAAATGCTTTAAAAAAAAATTTGTTTTAAAACTTTCAGATTTAAATTTAGTAGCTAGTTAACAATCACTATTATTGATGAAAACAGTCAAATTCATATGTTCCCTATTTATCTGTTGCTTTTGAGGAATATAAATTAGGGAGTTTTTGCCTTCACATGAACAATTTGCAACTGTGCTAATTTATATTTTAATATATTTAGTGTGTTTGGAAAAGGCAATGAATATATATGTAAATGTATCAAACAATAATTTATATAAAGATGAACTGAAAAAAATCTTTAATAAATACTTTGTTTTCAACTTGTTAATTCCCACTTGTTATTTATTTAAATTATTGACAAAAAACCAACAACTTTACCTAGCAGCCGTTTCAAACTCCTCTGTTGCTTCCTTCAGTAAAGCATCTTTATCATAATCTGGAAACTTTTCTTTTGCAAGCTCCAGTGATTTTTTCTGGTAGATTTGTAGTGAATCAAAGTTGAGGACAAAGATGGGCCTCCAGGATTCAAAATCAATGACCGCAAGCCCTGAGAAGTTCTTATCTGGCAAGATAGTTTTAATATCTATCTGTGCTTTGTAGAGATGGTTAGTTAAATTGGCCAGCTACAGTTTGGAGAAAAATTAAGGGAAAAGATAAATAAGATTATAAGTTATATAGACAGCTATGAATTGACTAATGCATTAACAGCACAAAATAAGGACCAATAAAAACAAAAAATATTTACATTTATTTCTAGTCTTTCAAATTGTAATAGATCAGGGCTTTAAACTCAATAGTTTAATTGGCCAAAACAAATCACAATTAATGTTGTAGGAATTTCTAAAAAAAAATTAATAGAAATTAAATAAAAATAAGTTATACTTAAAAAGATGTATGCATACTTTTTTTACTCTTATGTCTATTTTTCAGAGCTAAAATATCGTATGTATTTAGAGTAACATTATGTGTCAATGAGATTCTTATGATCGACTGCATGTGTTCAACAGTGATGTTTTGTTAATGTTAATTTGGGAAAAAAACCTATTTACACTAATATGTGTTCTTGGACATGCACATTTCAGAAATGTAATTAATGAACAGTGAAGACCCCACTTTGTTGTACTTTACTTTTCATGACCGTATATAGCAGGGGTTCCCAACCTTTTTGTACTCTAGAGCACATTCTAAAATATCGGTATGGTGGCGGGCACCACCTATTTTTAATCGACAAACACCTTCCATAACTTCTCATTTTCCCATAATTGATTTTCTTATATTCATAATTTATTAATAAATAATAAACATTGTATTTAATAAACCTAGGCACTCAAAAAGATTAAAACTCTAACTAATAAATAAAAATAATTCACAGTTTTAACTAATTTTTCTGAAAACATTCTGTCTCTATCGAATAGTGGCGGGCACATACCAATCATTCCGCGGGCGCCATGGTGCCAGCGGGCACGGGGTTGAGAACCCCTGCCCTATAGGATATTCTTTTCAACCAAATATTAAAGTTGTTTGATCTTTAGTGATATTTTTTTTTAAATTTTAAAAAAATATATTTTTTTTACCTGTGGTATACCTCCATTAATGCTAAGATTTCCACTGAAACTAGGCCATGTCCCAAGATTATAAAACAGGCTTATTTGTTCTCCGAGAAAGTTGTCTTTGTTGTTATCAACAATACCCCCATTTTTCAAAGTTCAAATGTTGTCCACGGGCCTCACAAGCACCACTAGGATGGTTCCACACAACATAGAATGCAGTATTTGGAAGAACCAAAGGGGCAGAGCAACCAGTTTGTATGGCAGTTGTGTTAACACAAATGTGGCTTACAAGAACATGAAGGCTGAATAGAACATAAATCTTGCACATCTTGGAATTGGTTTGCAGAATAAAAACTTGATGACATGGAAGCACTTTTATTGTCGCTAATCAGCAGAAAAGGATGTAAAAAAATGTTAAATATAATAACAATTAAAACTTGTATGGCAGGTGTTAAATTTAAATGTTTAGCTTTCTTTAGGCAAATCTCTGATCCAATTAACACAGCTGAAGCCTTATAATATGCAAACGGTTTTTCTCTTAAAAACTTTTGGCCAGTTAACATTTTTAAATAAAAATCTTTAAACTTTTGGGTATGAACCAAGTTGTCATGTATGTACATGTAATTAGAAGTTTCATAGGAATGTTGTTTAAATTTTTAGAGATGCATTATTATAATCATAATAATAAAATATTTCCTTCTCTCTGTCATAATCTTATGCAAAAATAGAAAAACAAATTGCACAGTCAAATGCTTAGAGGTTTTTGCACCCATGTCAAAAATTAATGATAAACCCCACTCTATACACCTTTTACTTTTCAGCAATTAATAAAATTAAAGTACATTTTCGCATCTTAGCTATATTTAAAAATATCCTACAGGCATTATTGTGCAGCTTAAAATTTTCTTAATCATTAATCCTCTTCTACAGCCACATAACCCAATAGACCAAATAAAAAAATCAACAAAATTAACATTGTGACTATTACTTTGTCATTATCACATCACATTATATTTACATTGGTCACTGGTTAATATTTAATGAGCTCACGAGCTGGATGCGGCTCTTTTTTGTTCACATTGCGGCTCAGGTACAATTTATGAAAGATATACTACAATAATTACTGGAAGATTTCCAAGCCAGGTTTAATAAACCCATAGTGCTGCAATGCAGCTCTCAGCAATGTTTTTATATTTTAAAATGGCTCTCAGTTACTATTGGTATAGCCATCATCCCTGCTATAGCTGCTATACTAAAACTATGTCTATATACTATAACTAAAGCTTAAATTTAAATACTAGATAAGATTGCATTAACTAACTCTAAAATAAATCAGTTCATTTTTCTTTTTAAAACCATTAATTTTTTATATATACTGTGTTTAAACTGTGTCAAAGCCAAGGCAAGGACTGTTTGGAAAATGACTTTGGGATGATGAAATAAACAACCACTCAAACCTCAGTTGCCAATGGTCATCATTATTGCACATTTATTATTAGTATTAATATCAGGGGCGGATTAAGACTGCACAGGGCCCCTGGCTGCAATTCAAACTGGGGCCCTATTTAGAAGCCAGTGTCCCTTTAAATAAAAATTATTGCTAGCAGCTAATATAAGACTGTAACTATAGTCCATTGGTTCCTTGCTCATGCTTTGTCTGTACTACGGGATCTGCCTTCCCAGCCAAAAAGATTATTCATGAAAAAACCAAACACGAAGAAATAACTGTTTGCCGACTGTTTGCCAGTATTCTAAAATTGAGTGTAAAAAGACAAATGGAAAAAAAAATTCAACCACTGGGAAAAGATCCCTACATCGCTTGCCCCACAAGCCTACACCTACACACTTCCATACGACCAGGAGAGCTTAATGACAATCATTAGATTAATTTAAAGAATATAAACAATATTCTTTAATATTATCCCTTATTTAAGTTATTAAGCCTATCAAATCAGGTTTTTCGATTACTAAGACTATCGGGTCCAAATAGCGATCAGATTAATAGATTAGATAAGATTTTTTTTATTAATGTATGATATTTTCAGGGATTCATGCAAACATTTGTCAACCTTTATTACAAAATATACTAAGTTTTGAGGGCCCTTAAATTTAAACCATTGGGGGCCCCTGGCTTTGGCCAATTCAGCCCCCCCCTCTCAATCAGCCATAGAATTAATATTTTAGTTTAGGACTAATAAAGTTAAAGTCTAAGTTACTAAGTTAAAGTTAACTAAGACTAAGGCTTTAAGTTTAAGGCAAGGCCAAGGCCTTAGACTTAGGCTAAGACAAAGTTAGGAGTCTTTAAATTTAACTGTAATTCTAGACTTTGACTTTTGAGAACTTTGACATAGTCTGACATACTGACATTAAGCTCTAGCCCTAGCTATTACTATTACTAATTAAAATTAATATGCCAGACTATGACTATTCACTAGGCCTAGGCTACATTTACATTATTCATTATAATTATTATGACTTATACAAAATAAAATGTATAAGTAGTATAACTATATAAGTATATATAATTTCTATCAACATTGAATGAAAAAGATTCTAGTTAAATTAGTTTAATTTGTAAAATTTGTTAAATCATAAATAAATCTAATTTACTAATCCTAGTTAGCCTAGTTGTAGTTAAGTTAGTTTCAGTTAGTAACTTAGTTACGTTAGTGTTGCCAGTCTTGGCCTAGTTCTTGATTTAATGACAAAATATACATTCAGTTGATTGTTACAACAATTATATTAAAAGCAATACTTTAAAATGCAATGTAGTATAAAAGTTATTACTTTTAAGCTGACGAGGAACTACATTAATTCATCCAATATGAAATAAGCATCTTAACATAATTAAAGCCTGGATGAATCATGTGACCTGGTTATAAATAGAAAACATTAACAAACTACTTTTAACACTTTAAAAGTATCGTTCTTTTAAATATAAATTGTTTGTTATTTATTTTCAAATATTTGAAAAATTATAAATTGGCGTGTTTGGATGCTTTTAAAATGTGTATCATTATTAGGGGTGTACCGGATTTTGGCTCCAACTCAGGCAAATCCGGAATCCGGCAATGTTTTACAAACCCGGCTCCGGCAAAATTTTACATCATAAATCCGGCAAACTCCGGCTGGCCGGTAGACGGTAGAACCATAAAATATACATGAACATATAATCATAATAATAATAGAGCTCCGGCTCCTGCAAATCCGGAATCCGGCCATTTTTACAAATCTGTCTCCCGCCGGATTGCACTTTATAAATCCGGCAAAATCGGGGATCTGATTGGATTATAAAATTTGAATTCACTATAGCTTTAATGTAAATAAATATAATTTTTTCATAGTAAAAATTGATGAGAATGTGACTTTACCAATTTAAAAAAAAAGTATGTTTCAATCTATGTAATTGATTAAGCAAATCTGATTTATTTTAACTGAAAAAAAAAGATGTATATAAAAGCAAATTGAATTAAAGTAAAAGGTGAATTGTACATTCTCTTTTGGGTCGAGCGCCGTTAAGCTCTTAGGACCCGGTGTAACAGGCCAGATTAAACCCCTGACCAGAATATACCCGGGTATAATCTGGCCTAGGCCAGAGTATAACCCCCTCAGGCCAGAGAATATCCCCTTTGACAACATGGGGATATATAGTAAAAAATTGATGATTGAATTTTTAGACTTTCTCTTCAAGACTTCATGTTTTAGCCCTGTCAGAGAAATTTAAACCTTTTTCTTAAGTAGCAAAATTGTTTTAATTAAAATAAAATTGATTAAAATAAAATAATAATTATAAAATATTTTACGATGATTACATTTTAATTGAAAATGATGATGTCGCTGTCTCGTTTTTTAATAAATATGAAATCTTATATAATTTCGACGATTCAAGATCAAAAGTTACAGTCTATGCAAATATAATATACATGTATATTGAATCAGCATTTTTCTATTTTTTTTAATTAACAATAACTTTTAATCAAGCACTACACGATTATTTTAAAACAATACTTTAAGAATGGTTATATTTGTTGCTTTTCAAAGGCATGCGAGAACTTTAGATTCCTTACCCTTATCTTATATTATCATTTATAGACGCTCCTGCTATACAGAAGATTATTACTTCCTACGCTTATCATTGGTTTATGTCTAATCTTGCATTTTTATTTGAGTTTTAAATGTTGAAAGTTGGTTTTCCTGGTTTCCTCAGGCAAACTATTCCAAATTTTGATTCAAGTAGTAATCATGTAGTTATGTAGTAGTCATGTAGTAGTCATGTAGTAGTCATGTAGTAGTCATGTAGTAGTCATGTAGTAGTCATGTAGTAGTCATGTAGTAGTCATGTAGTAGTCATGTAGTAGTCATGTAGTAGTCATGTAGTAGTCATGTAGTAGTCATGTAGTAGTCATGTAGTAGTCATGTAGTAGTCATGTAGTAGTCATGTAGTAGTCATGTAGTAGTCATGTAGTAGTCATGTAGTAGTCATGTAGTAGTCATGTAGTAGTCATGTAGTAGTCATGTAGTAGTCATGTAGTAGTCATGTAGTAGTCATGTAGTAGTCATGTAGTAGTCATGTAGTAGTCATGTAGTAGTCATGTAGTAGTCATGTAGTAGTCATGTAGTAGTCATGTAGTAGTCATGTAGTAGTCATGTAGTAGTCATGTAGTAGTCATGTAGTAGTAGTCATGTAGTAGTCATGTAGTAGTCATGTAGTAGTCATGTAGTAGTCATGTAGTAGTAGTAGTCATGTAGTAGTCATGTAGTAGTCATGTAGTAGTCATGTAGTAGTCATGTAGTAGTCATGTAGTAGTCATGTAGTAGTCATGTAGTAGTCATGTAGTAGTCATGTAGTAGTCATGTAGTAGTCATGTAGTAGTCAGTATAGTCATGTAGTAGTCATGTAGTAGTCATGTAGTAGTCATGTAGTAGTCATGTAGTAGTCATGTAGTAGTCATGTAGTAGTCATGTAGTAGTCATGTATAGTCATGTAGTAGTCATGTAGTAGTCATGTAGTAGTCATGTAGTAGTAGTCATGTAGTAGTAGTCATGTAGTAGTAGTCATGTAGTAGTAGTCATGTAGTAGTCATGTAGTAGTAGTCATGTAGTAGTCATGTAGTAGTCATGTAGTAGTCATGTAGTAGTCATGTAGTAGTCATGTAGTAGTCATGTAGTAGTCATGTAGTAGTCATGTAGTAGTCATGTAGTAGTCATGTAGTAGTCATGTAGTAGTCATGTAGTAGTCATGTAGTTGTCATGTAGTAGTCATGTAGTTGTCATGTAGTAGTCATGTAGTTGTCATATAGTAGTTATGTAGTTGTCATATAGTAGTTATGTAGTTGTCATATAGTAGTTATGTAGTTGTCATATAGTAGTTATGTAGTTGTCATATAGTAGTTATGTAGTTGTCATATAGTAGTTATGTAGTTGTCATATAGTAGTTATGTAGTTGTCATATAGTAGTTATGTAGTTATCATATAGTAGTTATGTAGTTGTCATATAGTAAGTTGTCATATATCATCGTCATCAGCATCCTTAATGGTAAAACTTTTCCATCTTCTGCAGGCCTGAGATTCCTAGGTAGCTTGGCTTTTCGTCCATACATAATTTCAAAAGGAGTGCACCTGGTTGCAGCATGTACAGATGTGGTATGCACTGGTATATTGTTCAGTGGTGGTGTCTTCTTGCTGGTTTTTGGCTTTAGGACAAACCATTTTTGACAGGCTTTGATATATGTGTGCAGAGGCGTAACTAGGTTTTTGGCGCCCTTGGCTAATTGATTTGATAAATTGACAAGTTTCAGCTTTGCGATTTTTTTTCATTTGTTAGAAAAATAAATGAATTTTTCTTATTTTATTTATAACAATAATTACGTAGTCTGACAGTGACAGTCATACAACGGAAATATAAAAAATGCATAAGATAGGAACAATACTAATTTTCAGTTTATTATTTACTAAATAATACCAAATAAATTGATTGATCAAACGAAACATTTTTGCGACAATAAAGAATACAGCAAAACTTGAAGTATCATGTCATTGTATTATACATAAAAGCAATAGTATCAATGTGTCATACTCTTTATCTGATACATAACGATAGAAACTCACAATTAAAAGTAAATTTAAGAAACAATCCACTGACTACAGCCAAGCAATTATGTTAGCTTGCGTATTGGCGTAATACAGTTGGACCTCAACGCTGACGCGCACTCACGCACTCCCACCCTCTCGCACTCCCGCCCACGCGCTCGAGCATTCCCGCTCACTCTCGCGCGCGCACTCACACACTCTCGCGCGCGCACTCACACACTCTCGCACGCGCACTCACACACTCTCGCGCGCGCACTCACACACTCTCGCGCGCGCTCTCACACACACGCGCGCGCTCTCACACTCTCGCTCTCACACTTTCGCTCGCGCCCGTCCCTCTCCCTCGCGCCCGCCCCTCTCCCTCGCGCCCGCCCCTCTCCCTCGCGCCCGCCCGCCCGCCCCTTGCCCTCGCGTCCGCCCCTCCCCCTCGCCCGCCCGCCCCTCCCTCGCACCCGCCCCTCCCCCTCTCGCCCGCCCGCCCCGCCCCGCCCCTCCCCCTCTCGCCCCTCCCACACGCACACACAAAACACGCACACACACGCACGCGCACACGGACAACACACACACGCGCACACACACACACACGCGCACAACACACACGCGCACACGGACAACACCCACACGCGCACACGGACAACACGCGCACACGGACAACACACGCGCACACGCACACACGGACAACACACGCGCACACGCATACACGGACAACACACGCGCACACGGACAACACACGCGCACACACGGACAACACACGCGCACACGCACACACGGACAACACACGCGCACACGCACACACGGACAACACACGCGCACACACGGACAACACACGCGCACAACACACGCTCACACGCACACACGGACAACACACGCGCACACGGACAACACACGCGCACACGGACAACACACGCGCACACGCACACACGGACAACACACGCGCACACGGACAACACACGCGCGCACACGCACACACGGACAAACACACACACACACGGACAACACACACACACACACACACACACACGGACAACACACACACGGACAACACACACACACACACGGACAACACACACACGGACAACACACACACACACACACACACACACACACTAGTTACTAGACCTATATTGTGATATCTCAACTATAAACATAGAAAAACAAGTTCTCTCAAACTTTTTTTTCTCTCTCTGGACAAAATATGTGATAGAAAAAAATTTGCGATAATTCAATTTTTTTACACTAAAACTAAGATTTACTACATATAGATTTATAACTTTAGATAAGCATTTTAATTAATTTGAGCCCTGATTTATATCCATTATTTAGGAAATCTTGAATCCACTGTAGGGGCCAGGAAGCCACCCCCCCCCCAAACTGTACTTTTAAAATTAAACTAGAATGGTGAAATTTATGAAAAACATTTGACAAGTTATTAATATTGTGTATAGATCTAAATGTGATTATCAAAATTATTCAAAATCCTTTTGACAAATCAACTATTAGGCCTCTTTGCACCTATCGAACAATTTATGAAATAAAAACTTTTCATTTGAAATTTACAAAATTAAAAAAAATTAACCTTTTAAAAAATTGACGGAAACAAAGGGTTGAAACTGAATTAGGCTTGATTTTAAGTTTAAAAGTTATAAGGAGCGATTGGTTCTGATTGGTTGGTGATTAATTCGAATTTTGAAGTACAGTATTGACCTTTACTGTTGCTAGTTTTACTAAAGTTGATAATTTATTATTTAAAATGTTATATCCAAGAAGAACATAAAAGTTTTCTATAAGAATGATAAGAGGACTTAGCGGTTTTATCGATAAAGACAGTAATCCATTTCGTCTATCCTGCCAAATACCTGAAAATTACGAAGTTAGCAATTTGAATCGACACTGTGAATAAAGTAAAGAAGAGTTTGCATCGTGGTATCCAAATGCAATCTGAATTAAGAAAAGGCAAGCTTGATAAGTTAAAGTCCGGAATATGTCAACAGGTGACTATTGAAAACTGAGGCAAGAATTGCTCGAGCTTAACGAACTTATTCTAAAGGCCAATTTATTAAAAGGAGTATAGAGGAAGTATTTCAATAATAGATCCAAATAACTCCAGACACAAATTCCAATGAATCTTTGTACTTAATGATGGAACTCATAATATCAAAGCATCGCGCAGTAACTAGTAATCGGCATCTGACAGAACCTCTCCGTACCACATTTACTAGATACCAACCAGATTTTTTTTTAAAAGGTGCAAGGTCAAACCAAAGCTTTTCTGCAGAATCATAATCATAACATTTAATGTTCACCATAATCATGAGTCTATATGTAGCATGGTTTCTATTCATATAGTGTTAAAACAGTTGAAAAATTAAAATAAATTCACAAAAAATCATTTTTTAATTTTTAAAAAAAATTCATAAAAGGAATCGTTCAGTTCATCGCAAGCGTGGTGCTTCAACGCGACTCTAAACAAGTTTTTTTTTAACTGCATGATTATGTGTTTACATTTACTCTATATCGGCAGCTTCAATCCAAATAATGGCCTGATTTATTATATACTGCATGATTATGTGTACATGTGGTATTATTTATATAATGCATGATTATGGATACACAATGACACTATATTAGCAGCTTCAGTCCAACAAAGGGCATTATTTATATACCGCATGATTATGTGTACACATTGACACTATAAGCAGCTTCAGTCCAACAAAGGGCTTTATTTATATACTGCATGATGATGTGTACACATTGACACTATATTAGCAGTTTCAGTCCAAAAAGGGCTGTATTTATATACTGCATGATTATTTGTACACATTGACACTATAAGCAGCTTCAGTCCAACAAAGGTCTTTATTAATATACTGCATGATTATTTGTACACATTGACACTATAAGCAGCTTCAGTCCAACAAAGGTCTTTATTAATATACTGAATGATTGTGTGTACACATTGACACTATAAGCAGCTTCAGTCCAACAAAGGGCTTTATTTATATACTGCATGATGATGTGTACACATTGACACTATATTAGCAGTTTTAGTCCAAAAGGGGCTTTATTTATATACTGCTTGATTATGCGTACACATTAACATTATATTAGCAGCTTCAGTGCAACAAAGGGCTTTATTTACATACTGCTTGATTATGTGTACAGGTGGCATACTTTATATACTTCATGATTATGTGTATACACTGACACTATATTATCAGTCCAACAAATGATACATGTCTGAAATATGTGACGTTTTTTTTCTTGTGGAAACCATTCAATGAGTATTTTATTTCTGTACAATTTGTCTTGTGTATACCTGACCCATTTGTAGTGACGCCTTCATTGCCGAAAGCAGAAAGTAGTATCTGCTTCTGACACATTCCAGACTTTAACTCAGCAAGTTTGCTTTTTCTTAATTCCGATAGCAGCATATACCGTGATGCAAACTCTTCATGACATTTTCATAGTGTCACTTCAAATTGCCGGCTTTGTAATTTGCTAGCCATGTTTGGCAGATGAGACATATTCGCTTACCGTCTTTATATATATTTGCAGTCTTCTTCCCATTCTAAAAAGATATCTTCATTTTTCAGAATTTTTATTTCCTGCAAATTTTTGCAATATTTGATGTAAACTTATCAATAATAAGTTACTAACTTTAGTAGGACTAACAGACCGGGGATTCCATGAAATGGGTATTTTTACCGGAACTATAACAAGAAAAATAGTTGTTAACATCACAAAAACAATCAGAAATTAATAGCTTCATTCAAATAAAAAAAAATTCATTTAATGTTTATATTAAATATTTCAAACCAAAAGATTTAATATTATAAAGTGTTCGTGAGCAGCAAGGTGAACATGGAAGAGTCTCAGCAAGGTGAACATGGAAGAGTCTCAGCAAGGTGAACATGGAAGAGTCTCAGCAAGGTGAACATGGAAGAGTCTCAGCAAGGTGAACATGGAAGAGTCTCACTAGAAAGCCTGTCAACGGGAGCCCGTTGCCGAGGTATTACCCGGGTAGTAAGATTGCGCCCGGGTACCCGTTGCCGAGGAATTACCAGGGTAGTAAAATTGTGCCCGGGTACCCGTTGCCGAGGAATTACCCGGGTGGTAAAATTGCGCCCGGGTACCCGTGAAAATTTTACTCCGATGTCTACCACCAGTGCTGTCCAACCTGCGACCCGCAGACCTGTCCAAAATGGCCCGCCAGATCTTGGTACAATTTACTTTTTTTTTAATTTAAAAACAAAAATTGGAAAAAGACCTTGAGTGATTCAGTATTTTTGAGAATTTAGTACAGGCTAGGTGTGAAAATTGTTGCATTTTTAATAAGACGGGGTGGTTGCTGCAAAGGAGGCGGTGGTTTGGTAGATTTATGTTCACTTAAGTCAACAATGGGGAAACTTCCTGTAATCTGTTTTGGGATAATAGCAGTCTCCTTTTTGCTGCTTTGGCCAGAGCGCGGGGGGGTAACGGTGCAACTAAGGCCTATAATTACCAACCACGGTTGGAATGATGCATGGCTAATGGTCAAAGGGTTTGAAGCTACCTGGTCATCGTAAAAATGCCTGTGTCTTTCAAGATTGGCTTTGATTTTATAGATAGGCAACCACGGCGAGTTAAGGTCCGTTGTTGAAGGAATGTTAATAATAGAACGAGGGTATTCAAAATGGCACTGAGGGTACTATAATACTCGCAGATAACTGATGAGGAATGTTAATGAGTTGAAATTAAACCTGTCTGGGTTCGGGGGGGGGGAGCGGTGTCCATCCTGTATTTTTTAAATCCTTTATATTAACTCGTGGTGTCTGCGGCCGCCCGCCCGCCCGACCGCCCACCCTTGTCGCCAAAACTTTTGATCGATTTTTAACCCACTTGCTCGTAAGCTAGCGAGCTGAATTTTTGCAGGCAGTTTCGTACCGATAATAAAAACAATGTATCAAAAGTTCAGATCGATCGCATGTACCGTAATTAAATTATTGAATTTTTTAGATTATTTTATTTATTCCTATATATCATGCTATTTTTTGAGATAGAGCGTCGCGGTGCGTATTATATTGAACAACCTTTCTGTCGCGCAATAAGGTGCGTATTTTATTGACAACTCTTTTTATAAACATATTCCTGATCGGTGCGCATTATATTAAACATGTTTTACGACACAACTGCAATTTTGTATTTCTGGATGGTCTGGCGCTGCGTATTATAATGAACATTCTTTTAGTTACGTCTCGTACATAAAGGATTTATAGTGAAAAACTTGTTTTTTTACGGTTTTTTAAAAAAATATAAAGACCAGTAACTGGTTTTTAGTTCATGAATATGATTTATTCTGGGAGTAGAGAGCAGAATTAAAAGATGTGTTTGTGGTAGTGCAATTCACTCAAGAAGAAATTATGAGAGACAACAGGTACGATTTTTCAAAGGACATTTGTTTCTCAAATGAGAAAGCCAATATGACGAGAAGGAAACGAGAAGTTATAGAAGATAATCGCACTTTTAACTCTTCGTAAGAACTCGAATTTTTGTTTTCTTTGTTTAATGAAAAGCCGGTGTGTTTGATTTGTCATGCTAATATGTCTGTTATCAAAAGGGCAAATCTGCAGAGACACCACAAGTAGTGCATGACGATTTTGGTAACAAATTATCCGAAAGGAACAAAGCTAAGAGAAGACAAAGTTAGTTCTTTAAAGAAGAATTTAAATGGCCGGCGAAATGTTCTCCGTCGAATTTTGAATTCAAGTGATTGTGCTACTGAAGCTTCTTTTAATATTAGTTGGTTGTTAGCAAAGAAACAAAAATCGTATCTAGATGGTGAGACAGTTAAACTTTGTTTTTAAGAATGTGCTGATTCATTATTTTCTGAGTTTAAAAACAATGAAAAAATAAAGAAACAAATATCTTATCTCCAGATTTCCCACCAGACTTGCAAAGCGTGTCGAAAGTATGTCCGGTAATATATTGGAGCAGTTGCTTACGGATTTAATAATAATAATAAATAATAAATTGATTATTTATAAAACGCTGTATCCCAGTAAGGAACTGGGCTCACAGCGCTTTACATGAAAGAAATAACATACCTATAAGTATTAAATTAACTTTCATATCATAACAAACACAAAAATTACAGTACATTATATATAAGCTAAGTTAATCATTTACAAGAAATGTTGTTTCATTAATTTTGAAAATAAATTTTGAAAAGATGTGTCTTAAGTGAAGTCTTGAAGGACTTGGTTGTTTGAATACTAAGTATGTGTAATGGTAGAGAATTCCATTGTTTGGCTGCATAAAAAGAGAACGACCTTTCACCATATGTTTTGGTGCGTGTCTTAGGAACACAGAGAACGCGTGTGTCTGCAGAGGATCGTAGCTGGCGAGGGGGTGAGTAGATCGACAAAAGTTCAGTAAGATACGATGGGCATGAGTCCGAAAAGAAGTTGTGACAGAGAACGGCCAGTTTGTAATCAATACGGGCTTGTATAGACAACCAATGAAGTGAGTGAAGAAGTGGAGTAACATGGTCATGTTTTTTTGCCTTGAGCACCAGTCTGGCAGCTGAATTTTGAACTTTCTGTAGTTTTTCAATGCATTGTTTTGGCGCACCTGACAGAAGGGAATTGCAGTAATCCATATGAGCTAGTACAAGAGCACAGACTAGAGTTTTTGTTGCACTAACTGTTAAGTAATGACGAATTGAGCTGATCTGACGAATGGCAGTATAGGCAGAGCGACAGATGTGATTGATGAAGTTGTTAATAGACATGTTGTCAGAAATAATGTAGCCAAGATTCCTAGTCGATGTTGTGAACAGAATATCCGAACTGGCTACGTGAATTGACTTCGGAAGAGACAAAGTACTGCGTGATTTATTGTTGCAAAATAGAAGTGATTCAGTCTTGTCATCATTCAGCTTGAGTTTGCTGAACGTCATCCAAGACTTTACCTCACCAATGCACTCTTACATCAATTGGACAGCGGAGTCCATATTAGAGGTATCAGTGTGAGTATATAGCTGAGTATCATCTGCAAATGATTGGCGTTTAACTGAATGCTTTTCGAGCAGTAGAAGTAGTGGCCTTGTATACAGTACAAAAAGTAAGGGACCCAAAACAGAGCCCTGAGGCACACCATAAAGCAAGTCAGCTTTGTGAGAGATACAGCCATCTACTGATACTACCTGTGATCTGTTAGATAAGTATGATTGAAACCAAGCCAGAACTGAGCCAGAAACTCCAAAATAATTTTGCATGGTTTTCAGCAGTGTTTGATGGTCGACAGTGTCAAAGGCTGCACTAAGATCTAAGAGGACCAATATAGAAATTTTCCCACTGTCCAGTGCGAGTAGGAGGTCATTTGTTACCTTCAACAGGGTGGTCTCTGTGCTGTGAGAAGGTCTGTAGGCCGACTGATTAGGACTTAGAAGAGTGTGGTCATTTAGATAAGCAAAAAGTTGTTTTAAGTCTAGTTTTTCAATGACTTTCGACAAAAATGAAATATTAGACACAGGTCGATAGTTGTTTAAATTGTTTTGGTCTAACCCTTGTTTTTTCAGCAAGGGTTTTATAATAGCAGATTTACATAATGAGGGAAATGTGCCAGATTTTAGACTTTCATTAACTATATTAGTAACTGTTGGGAGTAAATGATCTAATGACTCAACCAATCGTGGAGTGGGGATGGGATCAAGAGGACAGGACGTTGGTTTCGATTTTAGAATAATACTTTTGACCTCATTTTCCGTAACAGGCTGGAACATGTCAAAGCTTGACCTCACAGCAAAAGAAGGAGATAAATCATGTGGTGGCAATAACGTTCTGTCAAGTTCACCACGAATTTTAGCAATTTTGTTGATAAAAAAAATATTTAAAAAATAAAAAATGCTCCTGGTTTCAGTCTGGCATTGGATGAATCATGGGATATCACTGACGCGTCCAACTCATTGTTTGGGTTATGTATGACAAAGGGCAGACATTTAAAGAAGAATATTTACACTAATTCAATTGAAAAATACAACCCGTGGTGAGGATGTTTATAAGGCACTAAAGGAATTTCTTTTAAAGAACAACATTGATTTGAGGAAGCTTATTTCTGTTACAATAGATGGTGCTACAGCAATGGTAGGAAGGGTAGATGGTGCTCCAGTAATGGTAGGAAGGGTAGATGGTGCTCCAGCAATGGTAGGAAGGGTAGATGGTGCTCCAGCAATGGTAGAAAGGGTAGATGGTACTCCAGCAATGGTAGGAAGGGTAGATGGTGCTCCAGCAATGGTAGGAAAGGTAGATGGTGCTCCAGCAATGGTAGGAAGTGTAGATGGTGCTCCAGCAATGGTAGGAATGGGTAGATGGTGTTCCAGCAATGGTAGGAAGGGTAGATGGTGTTCCAGCAATGGTAGGAAGGGTAGATGGTGTTCCAGCAATGGTAGGAAGGGTAGTTGGCCTCATTGGTTTGCTGATGGCTGACAATGATTTTCCTGACATTCCTCCCTTTATCTTTATAAGACTTTGTTTAGCGCCCCCCCCCAAAAGAAAAATCACTTTGGCACCCCCCTGCGCATTGTTTTTACACCACTGAACTATAGAAGTATTTCAATGTCATCATTTTTACATCACTGATTCATTACATATAAATTTGAATTTACATAATAAACAAAAAATTAAAAGGCTAATAGCGGGCAAAACGGCGAAAATTTTGAGGCTTTTCGAAAGGGTAACCCGGGTACCCGATTTCAAAGTATGGACTGGTACCGGGCAGCTTTTTTCAACATTATTGACAGCCCTACTAACTAGTGAGATAGATCATGATTTCCACTCGTAAAAGTAGATATATTCGAGAACTATTATCAACTAGTTAGGTAGAAGTATTGAAATTCACCAGTGAGGTAGATTTTGTTGCATGGTATTAACTATTGAGTTAGATTCTGTTGTAAGCACTAATGAGGTATATTTGTGATATCCCCTGATGGGGAAGGAGCTGATTGTTTTGGTAGAGTTAATGAACTTGGTGCAGTTAAAGAACTCAGTGCAGTAAGTGCAATCCCTCTCCATTACCTAAGGTGTAAGGTGTTGCACACCCGTATTATGTTATAAAATAAAATGTTAAGCGGAAAGGTAAATAAAAATACGTGTTAATAGGTAAATTTAAAAAATGAATCTTACCTGAATTAATGCCAACACAGCTTGGACAGCTACAAAAGTGACAGCTACACATCATTAACATCTACATCTGTTCCAGTGTTCATCTTTCTACATGGTCATCTACACCCATGGCAGTAAGACAACTTGGACTTCTGTTGATGTTCTAGTAGGGGCACGTGTACGGTGATCCATCAGAGCAAACTGTCCATAACATCGTCAGTGTTGTATTTATAAGGCTGTCAAACTGGAAACGTGAATGGTTGATCCATTAAGTTTTATCCAATAGTGACGTAAATGATGTGTTATCCATTAAAGGTGTAATTTAATTGCCTTTACTTTTGTTGTTTCTGCAGTTTGTGTTGAACGCTAAACCTATGCCAAACCCTAAACTTGTGTATTGAACCATGGCTGATGACTTATGGATAGGATGAAGGTTTTAGTCTTGTTTCTCTGCAAAGGAAAAAAAACTGTTTTAGAGGACATACATTTCGGAGAGTCTATGAACAAAGATATTAAAGCTTAGAAGATAAACCATTACTGAACCTGTACTAGGTACTTAATAGGTGAAAATAGCATTCTATTCTTAGCTTAGAGTTAGAAAGTGGGCTTATAATGCTAAAAATAAGTCAAATTAAATATTCTTAGATTTTTTAAAGAATTAAATTGAAAACAAATACATAACAGACACATGCCGACAAAAATTGTCGTGATGAAATCCTAGACACATCATTCCACTTAACTTTGTCTAAATATAATGAACGTTCAATTAGCACATCTTTAAAAGAACTGCTATTTACTATAAAAAAAATTCACCCAGTTCATTGACATGCGAGGTACACACCAAGTGACAGAACCGCCCCAACCCCCAACATCGTGCGGGGTTACAGGCCGTTACCGCCCCATCCCCAACATCGTGCGGGGTTACAGGCCGTTACCGCCCCATCCCCCAACATCGTGCGGGGGTTACAGGCCGTTTGGTCTTGGCTTCAGAGGAGATGACGTATGACAACAATCTCGTTGTTTCAAACACGA
>CALYLW010000741.1:0-306236 GCA_944989445.1 Ampullaceana balthica | reverse complement strand
GAGCATCCAGCTAGCGGCCGACACCGGTAATATTAGGGGGATGTATGACGGCATTAAAAAAGCCATGGGGCCTTGTAAGAAAGTCATAGCCCCACTGAAGTCCTCAACTGGAGAAATAATTCGCGACAGGGCTAAACAGATGGACAGATGGGTGGAGCACTATTCAGAACTTTACTCCCAACAAAATCATGTAACCCAAGATGCCATCGATGCCATCCAAAGCTTCCCCCACATGGCAGAACTGGACGACATACCCACCCTAGCAGAACTAAAAAAAGCTATTGAGCGATTACCAATAGCCAAGGCCCCCGGTCAGGACGGAATACCACCAGAGATCATCAAGTGCGGCAGTAGTGTATTGCTGGAACACCTGCATGGCCTCCTCTGCCAGTGCTGGGAAGAAGGAGCTGTACCAGAGGATATGAGAAATGCCAATATTATCACGCTGTATAAAAATAAAGGAGACAGAAGTGACTGTAACAACTACAGAGGCATTTCTCTCCTTAGCATCGTGGGTAAAGTCTTTGCACGCGTTGTTTTAAATAAACTGCAAAGACTTGCTGAAAGAGTATATCCTGAATCACAGTGCGGTTTCCGGGCAGAAAGGTCAACAATCGACATGATCTTTTCTTTAAGACAACTTCAAGAAAAGTGCCGAGAGCAACACATGCCCCTTTACCTGGCCTTCATTGATTTAACAAAGGCTTTTGACCTGGTCAGCAGAGATGGTCTGTTTACAGTCTTGGCAAAAGTTGGCTGCCCACCAAAACTGCTTAGCATTATACAGTCATTCCACGATGGTATGAAAGGCACGGTGCAGTATGACGGTTCAACTTCCCCTCAATTTGATATCCTCAGTGGAGTCAAACAGGGCTGCGTCCTCGCCCCGACACTCTTTGGTCATCTTTTTTGCCTGCCTGTTGAAACATGCCTTTGGATCCTCAACCGAGGGGATCTATCTCCATACACGTTCTGATGGTAAACTATTTAATCTGGCCAGGCTGAAGGCAAAGACGAAGATCCGAGAAACGGTCATCAGGGACATGCTTTTTGCAGACGACGCTGCCATTGCAACTCACAACGAAGCTGATTTGCAAAGCCTGATGGACCGCTTTGCCAAGGCCGCCAGGGACTTCGGACTAACCATCAGCCTCAAAAAGACCAACGTGATGGCCCAAGACGCTGACCCACCCAACATCACCATCGATGGCTGCCAACTTGAGGCCGTGGAACGTTTTACATACCTTGGCTCCAACATCACCAACAACCTGTCCCTTGATTCCCACCTAGACGTAAGTATCGGCAAGGCCTCCACAACCATGGCCAGGCTCTCAAAAAGAGTATGGAGCAACAAAAAGCTGACCATCAATACCAAAATTTCTGTCTACAGGGCACGTGTGCTAAGCACCCTCCTTTATGCCAGTGAATCCTGGACCCTATACTCCAGACAAGAAAGGAGATTAAGCGCTTTCCACGTGCGCTGTCTACGGCGCATCCTGGGAATCACCAGGCAGGACCATGTTACCAACAATGAGGTGCTACAACGGGCAAAAATCCAAAGCATGACAACTCTTCTTCGCCAGCGTCGGCTTATGTGGTTGGGACATGTGCGCAGATTGGAGGATGGCAGAATCCCAAAGGACATCCTCTATTCTGAGCTAGCCAAAGGAAAGAGGACCACAGGCCGGCCTCACCTCCGTTACAAAGATGTGTGCAAGAGAGACATCAAAGCTATTGGCATTGACATAAATAGCTGGGAGGAACTCGTTGGGGACAGGTGCAGTTGGAGGCAGGCATTGACTGCTGGGCTAAAAGCAGGAGAAAGAAACCTGCAACAGTTCGAGACGAAACTCGCCTAAAGAGGAAAAGCAGAGCAATTCAGCCAACCACTAGCACTAGCACTACCTTTAAGTGTCAGAAGTGCAGCAAAGGCTGCCATTCGCGAGTGGGATTTTACAGCCACAGCAGAAGCTGCAAGATCATGTGCGTAAATCCCACAGGAGCACAGAAAATTCCGTCGTCTCACGAGACTTAAGGAAGCCAAACAAACAAACATCACATACTTCAGGGGTGTCCAAAGTCCGACCCGCTGGCCAAAACCGGCCTGCGAAGCAATTTTAACTGGCTCGCGGTCTCATCTTAAATACGTAATTAACGGACGTATTATTTCTGTAATGACTTTATATTTATTTTCAAAAGTCGAAATTTTGTACTGTTTTGAATACCTCAAAGGATGGCAAAAATCGATAACATTTTATTGTTTACTAATTACTAGACTTTCAGTCTTAAGGCCAAACAAGGGGAAACAATTTTGTTGCTTCTGTTTGTTCTGCTATTAATGACGTTGAATTGCCAAGAAAACAATCTCTGTATTTATTACCCATGATGTCCTTGCCATGACTGGTGAGCAGAGTTAACTACCAAAACTTGTCTGTAATAACGTCAGCAAAGATACTGGCAAAGCTTTTAAACTTCACTGTATCATTCATCAAGTTATTTGTGTGCAAAACACCTTATAGATGTGACGTGTCCTTGAGCCAGTGATAAAAGCCATAAACTCTATTAGCTCTAAAGCCCTGTTTCACAGCCAGTTTCAGCAGTTGCTTATTAACATCCAGGGAGAATACAAAGATGTTGTGTATCACAATGATGTAAGATGATCAGTCGGGGAACAACACTTCAGCGCATCTACACACTTAAAAAGAAAATGGGCATTTCATAGAAAATAAGGATTAACTAATTCCAGAACTATCTGAAGCTGCTTGTCAGGCAGATTTTGCATTTTTAGTTGATGCGACAAGACATCTAAACGTTCTTAACACATATCTTCAAGGGCACAATGCATTGGTAATCCAATTATATTCACATATCAAGGGATGTGGGAACAAGCTGCAACTTTTTCAAAGGCAACTGTCTCAATTTCAGCCTTATACCACACATTTCCCGTCACTACAGAAAGTCATTACATGTTTTACAGAAAGAAGAGTCAAACAGCAAATACAGAATTATGTTGTAGATGTCAAATCCATGACTGATAAATTTCAAGACTCTTTAAGGACTTTGCAACTATTGAAAATGGAATCATACGATTTTGTTACCCTTTCTCTGTTGGCCCTGAAAATGATACATGCCAGCTGCAAGTTGCAACTGGAACTAATTAAGTAGCAGAGCGTTGCTGAATGTCGTAACAGACAACATCTTTCTCGCATTGACTTTTACAGTCAGCTGGATAAAGAAAGATTCAAAACATTTGCTAACAAAATGCTCCGCTTGTTTGACTTGACATACTTGGGTGAGCAGACATTTTCAGTTATAAATTTAAACAAGAACCGTGTTAGGACGAAAGTAAGTGACTCTCACATACGTAGTAGTATTACGTATCAAAACATGAAGCATTGAGCTTGACCTCACCAAATTTACTACATTCAAGATCTTAGTTTCACTCTTTACATTAAAATTTTACTATAAAAACTTCACAACCTGCGTCATTTTTATAATATTATTTTAATCCGGCCCGCGAATATGTTTACTTAAATGAATATGGCCCGCCATGCAAAAAGTTTGGACGCCCCTGACATACTTGAACTTCACTAGATTTTTTTTACTTTTTTAGACAGGCCTTAGATATGAGCCTTAATGATCAAATAAAAATCAGTGATTCTGGCCCCTAAAGAAAAAAAAAGAACTACCGTAGATGATTTATCTTATCTTATCTTATCTATACAGACGCTCCTTCTATGCAGAAGATAGTTGCGTCCACAGACCATGACAGATGATCTGTTGGCAAGTGATGCAGCATTCACAGGCCACGGCTTTGTGGGTTCCACGCATTACCCAGCCGCCTAACTACATGTAGTGTTAGGTACCCATTCAGAGCGGGGTGACTCAGGGACGCCCTAGGCCCCGGGAACAAACCCTTGCCTTCGCACGGATTCGAACCCGTGACCATCGGTACGACAGTCCAGTGCGCTGCCACTCGACCACAGTAAGATAATATGGTTACAGTAAGATTATCTAGCTTCAGTAATATATCTTGACTCAGTAAGATATCTGGCACAGAAAGATTATCTGACCACGGTAACTAGCGGGCAGACCTGGTTAGATTTCTNTTACCTTTATTGTGACATATAATTCACCATAATACCGTGCAGATCTGGACCATTTAAACTTGTTGGCTGATTCACACTTGTACCGTCTCCAGTTCAGTTAGTCAACCCTTTGAACGATTATTGTCAAACTAGAAATAACCCGCCAAAGGACGCGGTGGTCGAGTGGCAGCACGCTCGACTGGCGTACCGATGGTCACGGGTTCGAATCCATGTGAAGGCAAGGATTTGTTCCCGGGGCCTAGGGCGTCCCTGAGTCACCCAGCTCCGAATGGGTACCTAACACTAGTTAGGCGGCTGGGTAATGCGTGGAACCCACAAAGCCGTGGCATTTGAACGCTGCATCACTTGCCAACAGATCATCTGTCATGGTCTGTGGACGCAATTATCTTCTGCATATAAGGAGCGTCTGTATAGATAAGATAAGATAAGAAAAGATAAGGAATCTTTTTTGGTTCAAACAGCACTATAAAACAAAATCGATCGCAGCGCCACCTAACAGCACTACATCCATACAGATAACGGGAATCAATAACATAGGTAACTTATCCTTGTTTGATAAATACAAAATATTAAACTTGCTGAAATGTACACAAAGTATTTCATAATTATAAATCCTCATATCCTATTTTTACATCGTTCCCTTTTCAAAAATTAAAATATAAGCTAAAACAATGACGTCATATAATTTTTTTTTACAGCGCGTCTTTAATTTATAATTATTTTGCACACCTTTTTGCGCGCCTTCCGATGCACGCCTTGTATTAAAATATAAGCTCAAACTTTTATAATAAAGGCGAAAAGGAATTGAATGGGTAAGCCCGAAAAAAACCCATCAAGAGAATAAAACAAAATCGATCGCAGCGCCACCTAACAGCATTATATTTACATCCATACATACATGACATACAGACAACGGGAATTATGTATATTGTTTGAGGTTTGTCCGGAAATCTCAAGACTTTACTCAATTTCTTTGTCATGATCATGAATTTAATTAACAGAAATTTAGCAGCCGCTGGATACATTGATTATGATTGCTAAAAATGCGTTTGAGATAATTTTAGTGTGGCCATATATATCTTACTGTAGCTCTATAATCTTACTCTGACCAGATAACCTTATTGTATTCAGATAATCTTACCGTGGTCAGATAATCTTTCTGTGCCAGATATCTTACTGAGGCAAGATATCTTACTGAAGCTAGATAATCTTACTGTAACCATAGTATCTACTGTGGTCATATATATTTATGTAGCAAGTTAATCTTACTGTAGCTAGATAACCTTACTGTAGCTATAATCTCACTGTAGCTAGATAATCTTACTGTAGCTAGATAATCTTACTGTAGCCAGATAATTTTACTGTCTGTGACCAGATAATCTTACTTTGGCCAGCAATGTTCGGTTTAAGCTGCGCGGCCGCGCAGATATCTGACCGACGCCGCGCAGCTGTTTAGAATTACCGCGCAGCAAATTTAGTGAAAATATAGATTAAAAATCGATGCTGTGCAGCTTTGCACACACGTTTTTTTTACTTTGCACACAAGCCAACGAACCTTAGAGGGAATATTGGTGACCAGATAATATTACTTATTACCACCATGTCCTGATAATCTTACGGTACACAAATAATCTCGTTTTGGCCAGTCATTTGGACGACTCTTGATACCAAACCACAGAACAACTTATAAAGTAAGCTAAAGGGGTTCATCGCTGACATAAACTAAAGCTGGTGTTGAAAGGCTTTCTAACACTGTTACTGGGGGGATCCAAGGCCAAGGAAAATGCCTAGGTCCAGGGCACAGCAAAGGGGCGCCACTGCATTGTATTACGTGTTGAAAATGAAAGCTACTTTTCATCAATCGGAGCCCTGGCTTCCCCCCCCCCTTCCCTCTTGTTCAGTTAGATTTGTTTAAATATGCGTACTGTTTGTACCAATGAAGGGAAGAGGCATTCCCACAGTGACTTTAGTGCTAATCAGTGCTATAGGACATCGACTAGGAGTGCGTCTGAAGCGTATCTCTTGCTGTCATTTATCTTATATAACTACGGAATACCGACAACGTTTTGAAAGAAGTAATGATAATAAAATATAAATTTGGAGACATTCCTCAATGAATGACGCAGACTTCGCTCAATTAGAGGAATTACAGTTTCCCTGCCCCCACTTTTTTTTCCTGCGGTCGGCGCGCACACTTGTATGTGGACCATTGGCCGCCATGATGTTTGCTGGCAAGTGAGGTCTGTCAACAGCCTCGAAGTGGCCGTGTTGACAACTGGCTCTATTCAGCCAATCCACGCCATTCGATGCGGGTAAGACAAACATAGGCTAAAATTGCTGGGCTTGAAGCTTAGGCTCAGATACACTCACTTTTTAAAAAAAATTCTAAGGGAGGGGGGGCGCTTCATTGTGACATCTAGAAATAGGACAAGCGGGCCAAAAAATGAGTCTACTTATAGAAAATCTGGGCACATACCTGCAGATAGGTGTCAAGTCTCACGATATTGACATAAGGCTGGATTGAATGAGATGATACCCACTATACGTATTTAATGGATGGATGATACCCACTATACGTGTTTAATGGATGGATGATACCCACTATACGTATTTAATGGATGGATGATACCCACTATACGTATTTAATGGATGATGATACCCACTATACGTATTTAATGGATAGAATGGTACTCACTATACGTATTTAATGGATGGATGATACCCACTATACGTATTTAACGGATGAATTATACCCACTATACGTATTTAATGGATGGATGATATCCACTATACGTATTTAATGGATGGATGATACCCACTATGCGTATTTAATGGATGGATGATATCCTTCATAGATCTAACAAAGGCATTTGACCTGGTCAGCCGCAAGGGTCTGTTATGTATATTGGAAAAAATAGGATGTCCGCCGCGGCTTCTCTCCATCATCGAGTCCTTCCACACCAATATGCACAGCACAGTGCTCTTCGATGGTGCCACCTCAGAACCCTTCCCAGTTTGTAGCGGAGTCAAACAGGGCTGTGTACTGGCTCCAACACTCTTCGGTATCTTTTTCTCGATGCTACTGCGTCATGCTTTCGAGGAATGCTTCGAGAGTGTAAACATCCATACCAGGACGGATGGAAATCTATACAACATCAGCCGTCTCCGTGCAAAGAGAAAAATGGAAAATGTTTTAATTAGAGAGTTGCTCTTCGCGGATGACGCAGCCCTTACCTCACATTCAGAGATGGGTCTCCAACTTTTGGTCAATAAGTTCTCAGAGGCATGCAAGGATTTTGGTATAACGATAAGCCTCAAAAAAGACCAACATTATGAGACAAGGAACAGACTGCTTCCTAGCAATCTCCATTGCAGGAAACACCTTGGATGTCGTCGAGTATTTTACCTACCTTGGCAGTAACATCACAAGCACACTCTCCCTGGAAAAGGAAATTGAAACCAGAATCGGCAAGGCTGCATCATTAATGGCTAGGCTGAATCAAAGAGTGTGGAATGCACAGCTCACTGATAGGACGAAAATCACTGTGTACCAGGCCTGCGTGCTCAGCACACTCCTCTATGGCAGCGAGAGCTGGACGACCTATGCCAAACAAACAAAGCAACGCAACAGCTTCCACTTACGATGCTTGCGCAGGATTCTGCACATCAAGTGGCAGGACAAGATCACGAATGTCGAGGTACTCAGAAGGAGTCATATGCTGAGCATGCACTCAATCCTGAGTGAGAGGTGCCTGCGGTGGTTGGGTTGGGACATGTCCGCAGGATGAGCTCGGAGCGCATTCCAAGAGTTGATTTACGGCGAGCTGGCAACTGGTATGCGGAAGAGAGGACGCCCCTGCTTGCGCTTCAAGGATGTCTGCAAGAAAGACATGACTCTGGCGCAGATTGACCATAAAACGTGGGAGACCATTGCTGAGGAGCGCACCTCCTGGCGGGCAAAAGTACGCGAGGGCATTCAAGTCGCGGAAGCTTCCCTTACAGACAGGAGCGAGGAGAAAAGAGCCAGGAGAAAGTGGAAGGGGGGTAGAGGAGCAGGAGGAAACGCCATAATCCCATGAGGATAGACGGATGCCATAGAAGGATATCCACTATATGAATTTAATGGATGGATTATACCCACTATACGCATTTAATGTATAATGATACCCACTAAAGGTATTTGATGGATGGATGATGCAGGCCTTGTTTAAATTACCTTACAGTAGTTACAGTAAGGCATGACTCGCATGTCTGAGTAAAGTATTTCATGCCATTACCTTACTCACATGGTTTAAGAAATTAATTATACGCAAACTTCATTAGGGTAAATTTATCTATAAGGCCGCAACACTGACGTGGCTGTGTAAATTACCCAACATGTACGGCTTCTTACTCATGAGTAAATGATTGCATATACGACAGGCTGGGTAGATTACCTTGTATGCACAGTTATTGTTTTGGTAGATAACCCTGTAGGTACAGTTGGTTTGGTAGATTACCTTGTATGCACAGCTAGCTGCATGGGTAGATTACCCTGTATGCACGGCTAGCTGTGTAAATTATCATGTATGCACATTTGCACAGCTGCCTGGGTTATAGATAACCCTGTATTCACGGCCACGGCTATAGCTGCACATGGGTACGTTATCCTGTGTGTACAGCTGGCTGGGTGCCATATTCACCTCAAATATTTCCAATATTTATGGATATGCAAGCCAAGAGTTCACGTGTGATGTCTTCTAGTCAAGTTAAGAAGATTCCATCTTGTTCTTGGCCTTGTCCTAGTGGCGATGCCTTAAAGCTCCTCCCTCTGGCTGTCATGTCAGACATAGAAAACATCAAGTCCCTGGAGAGACTCGTGTCTAATAGAAACCGTGTCGTAAGAGTGATATGGAGATGATCACACGAGATGTCGTCTTAAAAGTGCAATGAAAAGTCAGTTTTCATGCAATTAAAGGTGTTTATTTGTTGTTTTAATATATAGACGGGAAGTTTTGGAATAGATTTCAGCAATTCTTCGACTGTGAAGTACGGGAAATAAAATTCTTTAACAGTGAGGTTTTGAAAAAAATAATAATATGAGGTTTAGGAAATACAAAAATCTTTATTTGTGAAGTATAGACACGGGAAATAACTTCAGGGTTAATCTATCTCCCCTTCCCTAACTATTTATACATAGGGAACTGAAGTTTGATAATTGGGCTGAAATGTGTGAAAGGGATGCGGCATGTGAGCCAAGGAGTGGGGATTACTGTGTTAGTGCCGCATATATCTTGTTGTTGTTAAATCACAGATTCTGTTAGTTTCTCAAAGATCTACTTAGTCTCGCAAAGATCTTGTTGGTAAATCGCATATCTTGTTAGTCTCGCAAAGAACTTGTTGGTAAATACACATATCCTGATCGTTTCTCAAAGATCTTATTAGTGTCGCAAAAATATTGTTAGTAAATCACATATCCCGTAGGTTCCGAAAAGGTCTTGTTAGTAAATCACGGATCCCGTTAGTACCTCAAAGATCTTGGTAAATTACATATCCCGTTAGTGTCGCAAAGATCTTGTTGGTAAATCACAGATCCCGTTAGTACCACACACATCTTGAAATTATCACATATATAATAATGTAGTTGCTACAGGTTTGGGTTCGGGGCCGCTTACATGTGCGGTGCTAACCAGTGCAAAGATAAGATGTCTGCATGACCACGATTGGCGGTTATATTAGACCTGATATCTGGTGAGAAAACTGTTTTCCCTTATACCAAACACCAAACACCGTAAATTCGGGGCAAAGAGGTCAGTAGTCAAAATGTGTGGGACACACGGAGTGCACTCACATATCCAGACGGATCAACTCGGACATATGTAATATTCTTCGCCACCATCTTATGGATTACACACACTGACAACGGGATTTGCACGTCTTTCATGCACTTATGTTCAGGGCCATGTTTTACAAACGTTTGTGTTGCTGATCGTCTGTGTTATTAGTTACGTCATAAAGTTTTTCAAATACCGGTAGTCCTTTTTTCGTACATATATATGCAGTATTTTTTTTACATGCACACCTGAAATAGTTACTTTAACCCAGAATTATATTAAATTCTTTGATCGCATTGAAGTTGTTTTTTGTTTTTTTCTAACGGGCCTAATCTTCCTTTCTCGACGGGCCTAATCTTCATTTCTCGACGGGCCTAATCTTCATTTCTCGGGCAGATCCTCGGGAAAATCCCGGTTTTAGCTCGATGTTGTAAGTAGCTGTTAAAATTATAAGCTCATCATTCCAAAAGGCCCTCGCCGTCGCATCAATAAATTGATAGTCGTGGCTGACGATGAATTTAAGATGCTCGATAGGGGCCACGAGCTGGAGAGCTCTGGTCGGGGAGCGCGGGCCGCAGATAGATGCAACTGGCCGATTGATTTATTGAGTGTATGAAGCAACGCCTAGGAGCAGCTGTTGCGGGGAAATATTTTGAGGCGTTTACAGCAAGCGATGAGTGGCCCAACTGGGGCATATAATGTCGGTAAAAGAAATGGTATTATAATACCACTTTCTGGGAATATTTCGAAATACGTGCGATTTTTAACGCAAACGTATACATAAATTTGTTCGCATGTGAACAGTGGGCCAAAGATATCAAACATTGTTAACAGGTGGCGACCTCAACGTTTTAGATTGCATGTCTCCGACTCTGGTCAGTCTCGAATTCTCGGGACATTCATCAACAGCCGGTGGGATTACGCCCTGCTGCTCGATTTGATGTCTCAACTGTTTGAGGGGGATTTCTCAATAACAAGTAATACGGTGTCTTGGGATGTATGAGGTGTAGTGTTATCAGCGGATGCATTGTGTTAGTGGTGACTTTTATATCAGTGGTGTCCGGCGCATTTCCGGTCAGATACGGGGATACTCTCTAACACCAGCACGCTTTGATATCAACACCTGAGAGAAAGGGATGTTGGACAGACTAGAGTTTAGAGTTGGAGTCATAAAATAGGGTTTGGATTCTCGGATTAGCGTATGGAACACAGAATAACACGCTGGACACTCAGAATAGCGTGTTGGACACAGCCTAGCGGTTTGGACATAGTATGGCGTGTTGGATATGATTTATTTTATTATTTAAATTTTAGAACCAACCATCAGATCAACAATTAATTAAAGCATTATCAGGTCAGGATTGACTGATCCGTGATTTGTGCTTAAATATAATACTTAGAAATTAAGAGTAAATTCATGTTTTTTCAACCAAAAAAAAAGTTAAATTTAGAATATTGTGTTGTGTAAAAAGCCATTAGAAGGAACGGTTTGCTAAAATCAACACGCTCGCCTTTCCCCGATCATTATCACCATTAGAACAATCATCACATGTTTGCATTGTAAGCGTGGCAGACGAGAGATGATCCCAGTAATTATAGTGTGCTCAAATGGCCACCAACACACAGCGACATGTTGGAGTTTTCTGGACATCGTGGAGCAAACGTGATATTGGTAATTTATTGCTTTATTGTGTTATAAACAAGTTAATCATCCTGGCAAAAGTTCTTCCTAACTTTATTGATTGGTTATACAGCATTGCGTCACGCTTTGAACCCCCAACTGTTTGTTCAGAGAGTAAAAGAAATAAAATAACATTTTAAAATGACATCATCAGAAACTGAGCATAATCTTTTAATAGGCTGTTCCTACTTCGCCACATAGTTCAACTATGAGTCATTTCTTTGGAATTATTCAAGTGTGACTAAGGAGTTATTAATTTTCTTCTACTGGTGAGGCAGTATTACATCACCATTTGTAAGGAAGTATAACATTACTATTGGTAAGGAGGTTTTACGTAGCTACACGCCCGCTCTAGGTGTGCCAATATAAACCATGAATAAGCCGAATAACATTTTGCGGCGAAAGTCGTCACTTCAGATCAAAGAGAGACAACTCGTGGCCGCACGTGATAACGCCAGTCAGGGACGGTTCCGATACCTTGAAGATCACGGCCCGGTGCCTGCCAACAGCAGACGATCACCCGAACCCGGAGCGGTTGGGACTTGTCGGCCTGCGTTTACGTCAAATATGAATCCTGAAAAAGAACGAACGGCGAGAATCCCAGGTCGACCTGATGACGGTAACAAGTCGGGTGCGGCGGTTCGCTCATCTTCAGCCGAGATTATCGCTGCCAACAGTCGGAGGGGTGACGCCTTTCGACCCGGGAAGGGGACCCCGAAACAAACGACGGCGAAGACCGTACAGCTGACGCGACCCATGCTGGTCAGACAGAGCAGCTACGAGCTGGACCTGGCCGAACTGAAGGCGTTCTACCACCAGCAGACGGCGACTGGCCAGATGTCGCCTCGCCAGATGTCGCCTCGCCGTCCCGTGGTGCAGCTCGACCGGGTGGCTGCCCCACAAGAGTACGACCGCGTCAGGGAGTGGCTCCACCGAAGCGACTTCAGTCAGGATCCCGACGGAGTCAAGACAGAAGGAGGGGAGCGCGGGGCCGCCGTGGTCAGTGAGAAATCAGACGCCGGTCAGAGAACCAAGTCTTTTCTCGCCCCTCCTCCTCCTCCACCCCCACCACCCCCCTTCACTGTACAGAAAAGTTCCAGTTTGCGCGAGCCGTCTCCTAAACCAGACCACAAAATGGTGAACGTGGAGCGAAACAACACGCGCCCTGACGACAGAACGGCTCTGATGCGGGAACTCCGAGAGAAGATCCAGTCACGTGATGTGCAAGACTTGGGCCATGAGTGTCGTGACTCTGACCCTAATGACGTGGGTAAGGAAACAAGACCTGCTACTGTCGGTGGTGCCGCTCACGAAGGACGCGGCAACTTGACCCAAACAGGATCGCGCGTGCCAGGTCCTAAATCAAAACAGCTGCCTGCGTCTTTTTTGTCCGAGTTGAATGCCACCATTTCTCGAGCGCCATCTCAGCGGTCAATAGCGAATCAGAAAGCAGCTTCATTTTCGAACAGTTCTGATTGGCCATCTCAGGTTCCTGCATTCCTAACAACGTCAACGTTCGCTGACGATAATAGACATCCTCTACAAACCGAACGTAGCCCACCTCCTCCACCACCTCTGCTGTCAAATATACCACCTCCCCTACCACCTCTTTCATCAAGTATACCACCTCCCCCGCCACCCCCTCTTCCTTCAAATATACCACCACCCCCGCCTCCTCTCCCATCAAATATACCACCACCACCACCATCAAATATGCCACCTCCCCCGCCTCCTCTTCCATCAAATATACCACCACCCCCACCCCATGTCTCAGTTCACCGTCAGACACCCTCAACATTCCCACCCCACTCATTGATCACCGTCCCTCACATCAAGCCTGACTTACCTGCACCTGAAACACGATCGAATCCAGTGGTCACTGAACATGCCGCAATGACCGCTGGTCAAGACAGCGCTCAAGGTCATCGTCTAGACGTCCAGTGTTTGACCCCAACAAGCCGGGATGAATCACTCTTATTCCAACACTCGCCATCTACGCCCGACATACGGGTAGGAGGTCGACGGGTCACTGAGTCACCCCACCCATTCACACCCCTGCATTCCGCGGTGAGGCGAAGCGAGGGCGGCAGCCCCGAGATTTCTTCCAGCGGGTTAACGACACCCGGTGCCGCCGTCACCAAATCCAACCCGCCCTCGCTGCAGTCAGCAGGGAGCCCCCGTCTCAAATTCGGCTTGCAGGGGGACGCCTCTGGCTCGCCGTGGAATGTAGAGCAAAGTGGGGCAGGTAAGGGGGAAGACAGAGCAACAGGTAGTGGGACCCGCGGCGAGTGCAATACGATAAACACGACACTCGAGGGAAGGGAAGGCGGTATATCTGATAGAGGGGGACAAGGGAGCCGATTCGAGCCTGAGCTACGAGATTCGACTAAAACTATCGACACCTCGAGGGACAATTCAGTACAGAATCACGAGATTACAAGGGGCCTGGTCGTTACTATTCTTCCCCAGCAAGAGTTCATCGACGATTGTTCAACGGGAAATAACGTGATTTCGTCTGCGGTTAAATCCAGTTCCAAGGATCGGACCGACGGAGAACACACCATCGAACTCAGTGGTAATGGGGCCAGTAGTGACGACTGGTCATACGGCAGTGGCATTCCGAGGCCAATACTTAACACAAGCGCACCGTTCCCCACCGAGTTAGGCAGTGGCGCTTGTGTTGTAGGCCCAGGTAACAACGAGGAGTCGCGGGGTCCACTGTCACCCGTGAGGTCAGCGGAGCGTAGGTACGGCGCTAATCAGCCACCACCAGTCTCGCATCAGGTGGGGTTAATTAAAGCCACCGGCGAGCCCTCGGATAACGGAAATCGGGACGAGAGATGCCGCGAGAAACAAGGTGACCACGAGTGTGGTACGGGACACGGACCAGGCGAGAACAGCGGTGTGTCGTTATTAGCCGTGCAGGAGAGCGGTGTGTTAGGTCGCGAGTGTTCTAGTTATGGATATGACGATTCTGTTGACACCACGCGAGGATTGGGCGAGGGAAACAACAAAACCGGGGGCCTGATCGGAACAAGTGACGCGACTGTTCTGAGCCAGACTTATTTCACCGAGCAGCGAGTGGAGTACAACAATCTGCGTACTCGCATTGTACCGTACACATCGTTCCCGCGAAAGCTGGTGAGTGTTACTTCTTTTACCGACAGCCCCAACGGTGACGAAGTTACAGACGGCGAACGGTCATTAGTAGATCAGTTGAGCCCTGCACCAGACGACCAGGCCAGGAGTGCTGTGCATGACAACCTTCTGTCTTACTGGGACACAGACTCCTCGTCCGAGTCGGAGCACGACTCCGACAGATTGAAATCAGACAACAACAGCAGCGAGTCGCTCACGGCCCTTTTCAGCCGGCACGCGACGTTGCGATACAAAGGAAGAGCAGATCGGACTCTGACCGGAAGTCACCACAATCTCGCCGATTCTCAGCGCCCCACGTCGTCTCAGTCGGCGCCCAACTCGTCTCGGAGGCAGAAATCCGGGGTGAAGTTTTTGGCGAGGGCTCTTTACAAAGACAAATCCGAGTCCATTTCAAACGTCACCTACGAAATTACCGAGACTCGCTTCGTCAATAGTCGCGGAGACTCCAGGCGCAATGGCAACTCTGCGTCTCCAGCAAGTCACGGGCTTGTTGATGGGCACCACGTAGTCCACGCCCGTGGTGAGCCCCCCGCGTCAGGCGCCGCCCCCGTCCACAACACAGTTACGCAAAACGACGAAGCCATGTTGAGCAGTCGTAATCACGACCACGAACTGTTGCCGCCGTCTGCCCTGGGCCCCCACGACGGTCGGAGCGGCCACTACGCCACTGGGTCCCTGGCCCGGTCCAAGTCCCTCTTCTCCAGCACACCGTCACTCTTCGTCAGATCCACGCCAGAGGATAAGTTCTGGAAGAAAGAGATGAAGAGAGAAAAGGAGGAGAGAAAGAGGCTGGAAGAGGAGAGAAAACGCCGCGAGAAGGAGGAGAAAAGGAGGTTGGAGGAGGAGAAAAAAATGAGGAAGATGTTAAAAAAGTCTGCGACCGTTTCGGGAAAAAGCACGCCCCGGGAAAGGGCGTACGTGGTCCGGCCAATAGAGAGCGTTTATTCTCAGCCTCAGTTCAGGATGAGGGCCGTGCACATCGACTATCAGGACGACCCACGTCTGCCGCCCCCGCACCAGCCCCCGCCCCCTCCCCCTGGACACTACGCCACCGCAAGGATGGCTCTGCGGGACGGGTACAGCATCTACGCCAGCACCCCGGACATGGCTCGGGTGGAGCAGGTGTATGGCACCACCACCCGGCGCCCCACCCCTGTCATCCCGCCCAGCTCACACTACGCTGCGCCCTATGGATATGTCGATGCTCACGCCAGGTCTGTAGTTCAGGGTCACGTGATCTGTGTGTTTTGTATTGTCCTCCTGTTGTTTTTTGTTGACGTGTTCAGTGAACTTTGGTTAATGGCTCCCACTCTCCAGTCCCGTACATTGATGGGAGATGCTTGATATTTAATATCTTCAATTACATAATTTTAGTTGAGCAGAAGGTCCGCCCCAATCCCATAATGACGTTAGCCGATGTTATGACCAATGGTGGTGAAATTCGTAGTGTAATATAGCCCAGACCTGATCTTTGTAAAGGGGAAGACATGGTATCCCCATCCTGTGGCCTGTGGTCGCGACTAGCCAGTAGATCCAATGAATGCCCTTCAGTGGCTAAAGATTTCGACCACTAGTGATCATTCAGTTTGCGTTTGACCTGGGAGTACGACAATCTCCATATGCTGTTTTTTGTATGTTTAGTGTTATGGTAATAAGTCATACGTCTGTGATTTCAACGAATTGGTTTATATCGTTGGCATGGACGAGTCACTAAAAATGGTCACCTGTCAACAGAGCCAGGGTTTCGCTTCTCTTATGGCTTCCATTTGTCAACTTTGTTTTGTTGTGGTATAGATGGATAGTAGGAAGTCAACTTGTTTTTATGTGTCTCGTTTTTTTTGTTTTTTTTGAAATTTATTTTTTTATATATTTTTTTTGTTAAGACGTGATCACAACTGATGTGACGTGTTTACATAACATAAACTTTCATGTTTAAAACTATCTCCATCCTCCCCCCACACACAACCTTTCCCTTCCACCCCACCGCCCCCTAATCCTAAAAAGCCTATAATCTGCATAGTCGTTAATGACATTGACCTTCCAAAGGTGAACCAAATCCCAAATGACCCTAAGTCTAAGCCTTGTTTATGTTTCTCCTTGTGCAAGTTGGTGGGCCCCCGACCTCCTGGCGTGGACCAATGTCAATTGAACACACTGGTGACTCACCACCAGCCCAGGCGACCAACACATCATGCCCCCCCCCTTTTTTTTTCGTTGTTGTGTGTTCACCTGACCGTGTCGATGGCTGGATGTGTGTTTTCGCTATACAACGTTTGACACGTCCTTGACTTTTGTCCATTCACTTTCTGTGTCCACCAACTTTTGTTCTTGAACGTCCTTAAAATGAGAACAATGTTTGAGTCCTTTGATGTAAAGAGGGCGACACTCGGCGACTGTCATCATAAAAGAAGAGGAACCTTTAATAGTGGACTGGATACGAAATGACATGATAATAAATACATTTTAACACCTTCCGCATTGCAGCTCAGCGTTATGATTAAAATTGTATATTGTTGTTACTGTTCGCTTATTGCCAACACGTCCGTTGTCTTTTCAAAAGATTTCCCGGTATTACTTTAAATACAATGTAATGACTTGAAAGGGGGGGGGGTGAAGGTATTTGACATCTCAACTAAACCGTTTCATCCAGAAAGATCCAACCATGACGTTAGCTTAGTGAGATGTAGATGGCAGAGTAATAAGAATAAGCAAATTGTTGGTGCGGTATTTCTTTAGAAACTACACCATGAAGTTGTATTACATACAAAACCTCCCCCCATATATCTTAAATGTAAATCCTCATATGTTCCTAAACACGTACCAAAAAATTCTTGTTTTAAAAATTAATATGAAATAATTTTATATTCAGATAATTTGAGGGTGTGACGTATGCGGGTGGTGGAAACGGCACTTTTTCTCTTTGCACTTGAGAAATTTCCCCCGGCACTTTGACGGGGGAATTTTCGAAAATCAAACCCAAGCCCCAGAGCTGTGAACGGCTCAATTGTTTGTTTGTTCATCCATGCCTGTCTGTAGACACCAAACAATTCTGTATTGTATTAGTCTCGCTATTGTGTACGTTAGTAACTTAAAATGTTTCAAGACTGATATTCTTCTTCTAGTCTTTTAGTTAGTCTTCATATTTGTTAAATTGAGAGTGTTAACCAGAAAACTCGGTGACCCGTCAAAACGGCCCCGGACAAAACGGCCCCGGTCAAAACGGCCCCACACAAATTAATATTTTTCAACAAAACTTTAATATTTTTTTTCATTTTAAGCTTTCATCAACTTTTTCACCCTTAAATAAAGTGGTAAAATTGTAAAAAAATATATCTTGTGATGTTATTATATTGTTTCTTGTAAAAAAACAGTCGCGATTGGTACCGTTTCGCGTAAAGGCTATTAAATTCACTATTGTGATTTCATTATTATTTCTTATTATTAGCAAAACCTGACACTGAATAGGTGAGTAAAAATACGAATTTAATGTTTGATTGAACAATTTACTTTTAGTCCATCAATTAGTCCGGGGCCGTTATGTCGGGGCCGTTTTGTCGGTGAACCATAAAACTCTTACATGTCAGGATGTTAACCATTAAACTACTATTGTCAAAGATGTTTTATCTTAAATTCCTACTTGTCAGGATATTAACTATTAAAACTCCTTTTTGTCAAAGATGTTTACCATTAAAACTCCTGTTTGTCAAAGATATTAACCTTTAAACTCATATGTGTCAAAGATGTTAACCATTAAACTCCCATGGGTCAGGATGTTCAACATTACACTCCCATGTGTCAGACACACTTGGGCCCACACCCCCAACCAAGGCGTGTATCACATAACGGCGCATTGTTTGCCTACAATGACAGTGCTGACATTTGAGGTGGAGATTATCAAAGGGAACTCGGTGCTACACGGTCACGTTTTTTTGTGTTTTTTTTGGTCATGTTTTTGTTTCAGTTTATCCCATAACGTGACGAATGTGCTAAAGTTGTATCACCGACTGGCGTCAGCCCCGTTGTTCGTCAGCATTGTTAAGTAAGGACATGCAGTCACTGATAACATGCGTATTGTTCGCGTATACATTACACCTTGTACCATTGTGCGGTTGATATGCTCTATCCGAGTCTATCCTATAAGGTTTAGATATCAAACAAGTCACGTCGTGTAACTGAAAAGTAATTTAAAGATATGAACGTTGTTTTAAAGCGTTCCGAGCTCCGTGAGAATAGCAAGCTGCGCCTGAGGCTATTCCCACCAAAAATGGCATCCCACTCCATACCATCAATATGTTCTCAAAATTGTTAGCATAGTAAAATTACGAAACTGTTTTCCTTTTTCAAGTCCATACAGATGCATTATACATATATAAGTTACATAAGTACGGATAGTTCTCGATTTTTTCGCCCTTTGATGTTGTTGGGGTGGAGGAGAGTGAGGAAAATGATTCCTTTACATTACATGGCCTTATACCACCCCATCTTTTTTGTTTCTTTCTCAAAACTTCAGAAACCTAATGTTTACAATAATATCATGAAGTGCGTTTAGAGACTCACATCAGACAGATATGCACAACTGACCTCAATACGACTTTCTTGAGTGGTGATAAACTCAATTATTTGGGGGTCCAGTTAATGTAGTTCAATGGACAAGAATTTTTGTTTTGTTTGATAACATTGTAATCCGTCCACTGACTTGTCCCATTTTAACTCTTCAAGCTCCATAGAATAGTTCTGCATATTTCTTTATTAATTTGAAACCTTTTTAAAAAACCAAATAATGTAGTTTTGTTATGAAGGTTTGTGTCATTTGTGTAACAATTTGACGTAATGAAGCATTATATAAATCGTGTGTTAATAAAGATATTTTCCCAAAAAAATTGTGTCAACCATCATAAAATAAATATAATACCCCCATTGCGAAACTCCCGACATCTTCATCTTCAGTGCCGTGTGCTAACAATTATGACGCCCATTGTTGCTTGATGTCGGGAAGGAATAATTAACCTTAGGGTCTCATGCCCGATGGAAAAATCTCTTCTTGTCCCGATGGCACAATCTCTTCTTGTCCCGATGGCACAATCTCTTCTTGTCGCGATAGCACAATCTCTTCTTGTCCCGATGGCCCAATCTCTTCTTGTCCCGATGGCACAATCTCTTCTTGTCCCGATGGCACAATCTCTTCTTATCGCGATAGCACAATCTCTTCTTGTCCCGATGGCACAATCTCTTCTTGTCCCGATAGCACAATCTCTTCTTGTCCCGATGGCACAATCTCTTCTTGTCCCGATGGCACAATCTCTTCTTGTCCCGATGGCACAATCTCTTCTTGTCCCGATGGCACAATCTCTTCTTGTCCCGATGGCACAATCTCTTCTTGTCCCGATGGCACAATCTCTTCTTGTCCCGATGGCACAATCTCTTCTTGTCCCGATGGCACAATCTCTTCTTGTCCCGATGGCACACTCTCCTCTTATCCCGATGACCGAGGTCACCGTTGGCCTATTGATTACAATGGCTTGTGTTGTAATGGACGGGTGGCTAGATCAAAAGATTAAGTAAGATCAGGAAGTTATTAAAATTGGCATGCAAGGATGGTCAGCAAGGGATCTCTCTAGGGCCAGGGTAATCTATAATCTACTGATAATCATAGAATATATATATCGTCATCGGGGTGATTAAGTGTAGGAAGTTTCAGCTCACTGGAAATCGGGAAATGGGTCAAAGAAAAATGCAAACATCAACTACATTCATTCTATAACAAACGTATACATAACATAGACTTTTGAAAACCAATATTATTTATTTGTTTAATGATTTCAGCACCCCTTCCGACTCACAAACACAAACTCCCTATCCCGATATCATCTATTTATAGTCTACTACAATCTCTACTAAAAAACCCATCTACTCATAAATACATCATCTCTCAACATTCATTTATAGTTCTTTAGTAGATCCAATCCCTAACTAAATGACATGCCATTAGCCCGTGTTTTACTTACTCCCTCACTTCCCCCCGTCCTCCCTCCATCAGTTTTCTCTCTGTCCTCCCTCCCTCACTTCTCCCCTCTGTCCTCCCTCCCTTACTTTTAGTTCAGTGGCGATTCCTTTAAGATGGAATGTTCCGTGGTGCAGTGACTAACAGTGACTAACAGTGACTAACAGTCAGATAGCACTGGAGGAAATCAGCGAGTCATTTAGCAGGGGCCTCATACTCATAGCCATTAGAAATTAAATTCGTGCTTCTACATATATCAAAAGATAACAAAATTATTATAATGCTAAAATTAAATCAAAATGAATATATAGCCAGTAGTGATCAGTGATAAATGATTTTTTAGCAAAAACTGTATCGTATATTTTAGGACATGTAATGGACATGTAAAGTCTGTAACTATAATTTGAATATTTTTTTTACAACTACTTCAAAACGCCGCTCTGATATCTCGATCGTTGGACGCCATTGAGAGTCTGTGTAAAATTGTCTCACGTATCTGTCCATGACTGTACATATTTTTTTTTAAAGTGTTGGAGCGTTCAGGTTCATGTATTCTATAGTTATTTATTATTTTAGTATCAAATCTGGCTTCATGAACACGAAGATACATAAATCTATTTCAGACACCGGAATTACACTGCTGAAATCTGATCTTATTACACAAGATCCTTTACGTGTCTTAAGTAACGAGAGAGGGTCTAGGTTTTAATAAAAACGCATTTTGTGCGTGTGTGTGTGTTATTCTTAATTCATGGCCTGAATCAAGTCAAATTTGTTTTCCATTATTTCGTGACTCGTTAAAAAAAATAATTCTTTTTGAGTTGTGGGGAGTATTGACTAACCGCCGGTACATGGCAGTATTACTTTGTGAAAACTAAGTGTATGCAGTCTGCCCTATAATTATATAATGTGCAGGGCCGGATTTCTGCCTAGGCCTAAAAGGCCCTGCCTAAGGGCACAGCCAGCTGCCTAGGGGCCCCGTTGGCGGAATGTTTACATAAGCTCAAAAGCCTGGCTTGCATTTTCGAAAAGCTTTATCGAAAATAATAATATAATAAATATTTTTAATGCATTTTGCCGAAACAGGACGCTCATGTCGATTAAAAATTTTGTGTTCTGTACTAGTACTAGTGCATTTAATTTGCTGAATTTCCAAAAATAGCTTCGAGATGGTTTGGGGGGGCCCAAATGTCAAGCGCCTAGTGACCCTGGGTCTCTAAGTCTGGGCCTGCCTATGTGTGGTTCATTCATTGCTGAAGTCAGCCATAGAGGAACGGTTCATACACTTGAGTTTTAACAGCGTCCAAGTTATCAGTTTTAGAAAATCTGCTAGTTCAACGTATGTGGGGCTGCATGCTCTGGTCCGGCTTACAGGGGCGGGTCTAAGTTTTCAATAATGAGCTCGAGTATTGTCCTTCCTTTGAATTTCGTTTCATATTACGAGACCAAAAGCTGCGGAGCTGGTATCAGCCACAAAGGATTTATAGAAAAGCATTAGTCTGTAGTCTGTAGTTTAAAAAAATAATTTGTGTACCTTCTCTAACATGGGTTTCGCATACTCACCACATTGCGTTTCTACTCTGGTCTGTTTTAAAAGTTTACATGCATTACTCAAATAATATAGGTCTGATGATGAATGAGAGAAATGCAATAAAAAAAAGGTGGTAAGTAGTAGGAAACCCTGGCAAATAAAAGACACCACAAAATGGCAAAGTGTGGACAAGAAGCCTAATGCTACACGCAAATCTATAGGCTAAACTTATACGTTGCCCCCTGCTCCCCGCGCACAGTCAACTTCAATCGCCCCAACAAAGCACGCAGGCCCCCATTTAAGACATCAACCCCTCTGTGCGGCCAAACCTGGGTCATGCCTTGTATAAAAAAAAAGCCTGTAAGAATCAGGCGCTGACATGCGGAATCCTCTTAAGCTCCGGTTAAGGCACCCACCTCTGGCCTATAACATAACAATCTGTTCTTGATGGCATGTCAACGCCAAGTTGTATATAGTGGCAAGGGTAAACCATGAAGCACCAGTTGTCTCCTTCCAACCATACAACAAACATCTCCGGATCCCTTATGCTTGCTGACTGGACTGTCTCTATATTTCATCTCATGGCACAATGAGTGACTAGAGTGGATACTTTCACTCTAATTCATAAATAATGACGGAAAAGATAATTCTTCTTTCTTCCTCTGTCTGATATTACTTCTGCAAAATAAACTTTTACATGGTCCTAATAAAAATGAATTAAGGTTTGCAATACGTGTATGCATACATATCCCCCCCTCACCCAATGTTCCCTCTAAGATTCGTTGGTCCATGTGCAAAGTAAAAAAAGCTTGTGTGCAAAGTTGCACTGCATCCATTTTGGGGGCAATATTTTACAAAATTTGCTGCGCGGTAATTGTAAACTGCCGCGCAGCTTAAAGGGAATATTGCCCCCCCCCCAACACCCAATCAGACATTTCTTCGCTCACCAATGACACCCATATAAGATCTACACGGTATAACATATTTCTTTATCACCCCCAAATCTGCATATATACCATGACAGCACACACAATGCCTCAATGCGTGAATCTAGCATTAGTGCTGGTTTTATTGTCATCACAATTGTCACGTGCCAGGCGTAACAAAATCTTCACCTTCAGACGATAGGGGCAATTACTCCATTTTGATATACTTCCTTTTGCACCTCTCTAACACATACGCAATTGTCAAATACACATTTACGACTTTACCTTGTGGTATCTTGTTGGTATTGAAAAGATATATTTTTTTTTGTGATTTATATTTTGAAAACTATTTCCTAGGCCTAGGTCATTACGAATACAGCTTTATTTATTATTGACTTATCTAAAGCGAGAAGACAAAACACTGGACATTCTGAAAGTGTCTTTACCTCAGATTGTCAGCCACGCCTTGTTTACCCCACATCATCTCCCCGGTGATGGCCCCGAGCATAGAATGTTCTCCTGCGTGACATGTGACATGTCTGGAGAGTGGGTGTATAATGGGAAAAGGTGTCAAAAACAGCGATGTTTGAAGCCTTACTTCCCCCCTAGTAGCAGCTTTACTTCCCGTGATACCAGCCTCTCTTCCCCTGGTTGCAGCCTCACTTCCCCTGGTTTTAGCCTTACTTCCCCTGGTTGCAACCTCACTTCCCCTGGAGCCAGCCTTACTTCCCCTAGTTACAGCCTTACTTCCCCTGGCATCCGTACCAACATGAACAATTCGCTAGTCTGTGCACGTTAACTTCGGTATTAAATTGATGAAAGATCTGCTATTGGTTTTATACATTTAAGTGATCTGTAAGGCAGACTTAATCTTCGTATTGACACTAAATATAAATATAGTAAATACATTCAGGTGTGTGTATACGCCCCTGCAATCGCCCTTATCTCCACCGTAACTTCAGAAAAGGATAAATTTAAAAAAACCCAGTTAAAATGTAGGTCCAAATATTCGTATTTTAAAAAAAAATTACCAAAATGAGGTCAAGCCATATAGTACACTAACCCACCAGGTTGAAACAAGGGGGCGAGATGTTTCACAGCGCCACCACTCCCCCATCAGCTACTGTTTGTTTGTTTTAAAAAATAAATAAAAAATCCAGACATGCGTAGTTGTCCAGTGGCATCGTATCCTCATTTTTTTTATAACAAGACGCTGATATTGTTGAAAATAATGGAGTCGGGGCAGGAATGCGGACCACAAACGCCAGAACGTGGTAACAAGCCCAACAAAAACGAAACAAAACAACATATACTATACTATTACTTAATGCAGATGGCCTGCTGAAGTAAAATATGAAACAAGAGATCGTGAAAAGGAAACGGGCAGCATTTTTAGGATCCTAGTCTGAGCATACGCATTTCGTTTTTGCTTTTAAATGGATTTATTTTTTAAATTATATTTATCCACATCTAAAGGCTTTTACTGCGATAATCATACTTTGAGACACGTTGTCCGGGTCGTATGCTTGAGGTTCCTCAAAATGTTAATGCAATACTATTATTCCACGAGACAAAACCAAGTTAAACCATGTAACGATTTCTTTTGTTCGTGATGAGAGGAAGCTGGTCAATAATGAGTTATCGGAATTTCAAACAAACAAGATTCAACTAAAGTCAATAGAAAAGTGACGGAACTCGCTTTAGATAATAACGGAAGTTGTCGATTGTCGCTTCTCTTGTTCCTTTTGCGATAAGTCGTAGGGACCTTACGTGTTATGGTGAGTTGCGTTGGGGTAGCTTAACAGAGATTTGTAGCAGTAGCATTGTGTGTGCTGTCTCTCTACATACTATACAGAGTGGCATACAATCCCTCTGTTTAGGATATACATATTGCTCTAAAAAACGATGTTTATACATAATAACCCTCATTTTTTTCAAATAAACATTAAAAAATTGCGGCTTCCCTTCAAATATATTTAATTGAAATATTTATTATGGTAACCAATTTTGTGTACCATCAGGACAGCTCTTTATAGAATCACTAAACCTTGGAGACTTGTCACTAGCTAAGCCGTTTAACAATAATTGTCATCCAATACTGGTTCCTTTAAAAGTTACAAACGCGCCGCCTTTAAAATATTACAAGACATTAATTATTCCCTGACAGCTTACTGTGTCCGAAGAAAAAATCTAAAAGTGAAAGCGTCTTTATTGTACGAAAATTTCTGCCGACCCGGAGCACTTAATTTACCAGTGGCGTAACTTGGAACCGCGTGGGAAAATGTCAAGGGAACAAATAACAAGTCTTGCTAGGAAATAGTCAATGAAATAAGTCGCAGAACAAACGTCACAGAAATTTTTTTATAACATAACATTTTATTATGTACTACTTTGATGAACTCAACATTAGCAATGGAGGTGATCCAGTAGGCAGTAGGCAGTTGTTGGATAGTTGTGGATCAGTTGTGTGTTACCTGTTATACAATGTGTTTTAAGTTATAGTTATAGGTGTTACCTGTTATACAATGTGTTTTAATAAAGTTATAGTTATAGGTGTCATCCGTACACACAGCTTGAAAGTCGATCTCTTTGTGGACCTTCCTCTCCCATCCCCTCCCATTTTCCTGCTCCCCCTGGGCACTTGGTCCAATCGGAAAACAAATGTTCCAAGCAGCGTTCAGACTCCGACTCCGAACTTCTCTTTTCGCATATTGTCCTTTTGATGAAATTATACAGGTATTGTTTTAAAATTTAAATTTCAAATGCTTCTTTAAAATGATTACTTTCGATTAATTTTGTTCTTTCGTCAGTTTGTTTATCAATATAGGTAATGATCCGCGTTACATCTCACGTCGAAATTGCGCACATGTACCTGGAATCAATACCGAGCTATTTTCTCAACTCCGGAATTTTCAATGGCTGTTAAACTAACAGCAGATGATCTGCTCTAGTTCGGAATTTGACAGAAAATAATTCTTAGAGCCGTAACTTGACTAGTACATCAACATGCACACAAATTTCAATCAGCCTACTGCTTATTTTCTGGTGGTAAATTATAAAATTATACTCGGCAAGCAAAGGAGACCTCGTCCCCCCCCCCAAACCCCATAGTTTGTTTTTATGTGTTTTCTTTTGCCTTAAGGGTTCCTCAACTGATTGATTGTGTCCCTTTGGGGGAAAAAATCGAACATACAATATTCTCCTTGAAAAAAACAAAACAATGTATCAACTCAGAAGGATGGTTTGTTTCTTTGTATTTATTTGACTCTTTATCTGGTCACTCAACGACTTAATAAAAATAGAATGAAAACGCTGCCAAACAGATATCTGCGTTTTCAGCGGTTCCATTCCGATGTGGCTGCCTGCTTTCCTCTTGTGTTGGAAGGATACACATTTTCAGAAGTAACCTACCTGCTCCCGTTGTCAGGGCCGTTTCTTAGATATTTTGTGTCGAATTAGGACCTGTTTCCCCATTATCCCCCCGTAATTAATTTCCCACGGTAGTCGCAGATCTGAATTTTAGAAGCGCTGCTGAGCGAGCTGGTTGTAAATACCGGTACATTACGTATCAGCTACACCAGGCATCGTTAGGTGACTCGATTGTACCGTCGCGTACCTTGTTAGCCGAGGCCCAGTGACCTTGACTTTCACTGTCACCGCCGTGCTTTAGGCCTTCAGGAAATAAAATATGATATGTCACACCTGATGACCGACGCGCATGTTTTCTAAGTGACCAGTTTTACAACCGCGTCATCCAAACACCAAACAGTTACCTTACACCTTAAATCTCCCAAACACCAAACAGTTACCTTACACCTTAAATCTCCCAAACACCAAACAGTTACCTTACACCTTAAGTCTCCCAAACACCAAGCAGTTACCTTACACCTTAAGTCATCCAAACAGTTACCTTACACCTTAAGTCATCCAAACACCAAACAGTTACCTTACACCTTAAGTCATCCAAACACCAAACTTTTATTAGGAATCAGATATTTAGCCACTGAAATAAATAAATATATATCCACACTTAAAACATGGCATAATGTTGGGGGCAGCCACGATAGATATGAAACTTGTTAAAAGTTTGCTATTGTTAACTCTCTGTTATTCACAGCCTGTAGCTATTGTTATTCTTTGTGTGCACTGCTATGAAGCTATTGTTATTCTTCGTTATTCACTATCCGTAGCTGTTGTAATTCTTTGTTATTAGCTGTCTCTAGCTATTGTTAGTATTAATTTTTTTATTGCCTGTAGCTATTGTTATCATTTGTTGTTAACTATATGCGGCTATTGTTATGTTTTTGTATGAGCGTATTCACTGTCTTCGAATTATACATCAGTTATGAACGGTATCCATATGTCATACAAGTAAATCCCGAATACTCTCGGGCTAGGAAAGCCTTGAAACAGAAAATCAATGTTAATTCCTCACTCTAGTAAAAAGTCTACCCCCCCCCTCCTCAAAGCATTTCAATGGAAGATATAAATTAAACCCTTTAGGTGCGTAGAGTCTAAAATAAAATATTTTAAACGCTGCTTTGGTTAGAATTTATTAAAGAAATGTCTGACAATTATTCATTGAAAGCCTACTGTGTCCTAAAAAATAAAAGTAAAAGTGTCTTTATTCGACGACAATGTCCTGCTGACCCGGGGCACTTTTAAAACAAAGGATTCTTGCAGTTCCAGTGCTTGACTTTTTAACCTAAATTTACTTCATTCAGAATTCATAGGGGCAGTAACCTACTATTTCGTGAAGCCCCTAGCGCCCTCTTCTTTTTGTTATATTGGTAAATGAGTTCACTCCCTTGTCTAGTTTCCCCAAAAGGCCGCCTATCACATATCCTGATATCGATCACTTAAGAATGCTCTCCCCCAATGTTTATGGCCCCAGTAGTGGGAGATAAGACAACACACCTTTCTCATACCCCGGCTTGAACAGAAGCCAACGGCCACGTCGTCTGTTGTTCACGAAGGTTCTCATCTCATTGGTCATGTCGTCATTTCGGGGAATGAATACGTATGCGATTTTTATGGAGGGCAACCAACAAAATTAATGGACAAAAGGGGCCACCCACAAACTACCAATAAACAATGTCCCCTTAAGGCTGTTCGGACGCGCAGATATCTGACCGACGCCGCGCAGAAGTTTGGAATTATTGCGCATCAAATTTTGAGAAAGATAATATAAAATTAGTGGCTGATGTTGTGGGGCATAACATTTTGCATAAAAAATGTGGATGCTGTGCAACTATGCACACGAGTTTGTTATTTTGCACACGGACCAACGAGGCTTGGGGGGGGGGAATATTGCCAAATTGAACCATGTACTCAGCAGGGGTGTAATGATAGAAGATATATAACACAGACACACACGCACAAATAAACAGCCATTATTGAGGTCCCCCAGTTCTTGTTGCTAATCATGTTTTTGACGTTATATTCAATACCGTACAACTGGATGTTGTTTCTTTATGTTAAACATCTTGTAATTATGCGAGATCAGATGATCTGAATGCTAATTGTGTAAATAGTGAATGGGGTGCCTGCATTGCGATTAGAAAAACAAGAAGAAAAAAAAACTAGCAATACTGCACTGTATTGTAAAGATGGCAGAGGTTGAATGAAGTTCAGTAGTCACTTTTTTTTCCCTTCAGTGTTTTCTGATTTGAATGGAAAGGCTTTCGGAAGTATGACCTGGTAATAGAAATAACAACCCTTTCTACCCCCGCCCCCAGCCCCCCCCAAAAAAAATCATGGTGTCCAGGTTATGCAGTAATTGATTGTGTTGATGGATTTCAATGTGAATGTATCACGTAATTGATATTTTATGTCCAGTTTGTCATGGCCGGAGGGGGGGTGGGTAATATATATTTAAAAATATAATGGGATGCTTTCACTTTCCATGTGAACATGTTTTGTTAGCTATTTTTTAAATCCCTTATATTAACTTCACGACCGTCTCATCTCATGGGCGGGCGGAAAAACAAAAGTAAAAAATGACACTCTTCCCGTGATGCGATCGAGCTGAAATTTGGCACATAGACTCGTGTCACCTAATAATGCATCGTATAAAAATTTCAGCTGGATCGAACTTCACGTAATTAAATTAATGCATTTTTAGTTAATCTCTATACAACATATAAATTCAATTTCACAGTTTGTTATTGTTTTTCTTCCACGTGCCAGTTGAGTTCACGCGTTGACGCCACCCGTCAATGTCCACACCCCCTCTCCCCTTCCCCCGGTTTTAAAGCCAGGGGAGATCATTCGGTTTCAGTCTGTAAATGTTTTGTCGTGTTTGAAAATAATCAATACGTTTAGTTATGTCTCATATATAAGGGATTTATAGTCAAAAACTTTGTTTTTACGGGGTTGTTTCATTTAAAGACTTTCTATGTGTACATGTCTACTTCCCCCTTGTTTAATGCGGTCTCTTGTCCGTCTTACTCGAATAAACTTGATACGTGAGCATTGAAGTATGCATTACGGTACTTGCGAACAGGAATTGCTAACATTACCCCGTCCCCGGCATCTTCCGCGATAGCCGCCTCTGTCTGAACAAGCCATACAACCCCCCCCCCATCTTTAGTCTCCATTACTGTTTCACTGCTTCCCTTTTAGCAGGCTGGATTTCTCTTTTACTTGTACAACCATATCAGCATCCGCTTTCTTAATTTATGTTAATTTATGTTCGAAGTATGCTTTCAAACCTTTTTTTAAACTAATAGAGTTATATTGGCAACTATATCTGTTCACTGATGAAAACTGGTATCCTATAGTCCTTTCTTTTTCGTACTCCCGCATCACTCTGGAAGTCAAATGTTCTGCTCCTGAAACGGCAAAGCCGAAAATATGACTTTAGGATAATGAAAATGATCGGAGACTTTTTTAGATCACTTATTCCTAATATCGTTGTCGTTAGTAGCAAATTCTTTCATTTGATGAAGTGATACGTTAAATAAAGTATTTCCGTTTTCTTTATATGTCTACCTGTCTCTATGTCTGTTAATACTTTTGTAGTATATCCCTAAAGTCGTGACTTTAAACCACTACAATTAACCACTACAATGACAGGTTACGATTACTTTTGTAGACAGTATATCCCTTAAGTCGTGACTTTAAACCACAACAATTACAGGTTAAAACTTCAATTAACCGGAATAGCTGATATTTGCACCTATAAATAAATAAAACAACCAAAAAAAAACGTATTTGAGAGTTCAAATAAGAAAAATTCTTTTTTTTTGAAACCTTTCCCAGTTAGATGAGTCCACTTTGTGAATCATAATCAGTTTTTAAAAAAAAATATTATACCTGTAGCTCCAGGGTTTTAATTGTTTTCAATTACATTGTTTTCTTAAAATTGGGTGGAAACTTTTTACAAATAATTGTTTATATATACCCCGGTAATAATAATTTGATAACTTATATAGCACGTTACTCCAGATAACAGCTGGGCTCACTGCGCTTTCCTTTAAAAAAATCGTAACACATGCATTTGTAAATGCATTAAATGTAAAACATTTATATTGTAATTAAACAAAACATGCAATGATATGATGGCACACAGAAATTAAGTTAATATGCGTCAGAGAAATGTTTCAAATATTTTATGTATTTTATTTTAATTTCCAGAGAACAGAGACCCCGTGTGGTATTGTTACATCGCAGTGCTGAAGGCTATGGCTTTGTTCTTCGCGGAGCTAAATGTAAGTACATGTACTGGTAGCAACTTTAGTTATGCCTGAATGATCTGAATACTCTGTTATTAAGACTGTCCATTTTTACTTTGTGACTCTGAACATACAATATTCACACCCTATTTTTGTTATCAACAAATGAAAGATTCACAGACAGCTCAGTTCTTCCAACTGGCACTGGCAATGCTCCAAAGTTTGCCAAAGGATTTGTTTTATATCAAATCTCCATTCTTTCGATAGTCGATAAGATACTTGACCTCAAGGAATATGGTAATACTGATAGACTGTAGGTCAGGTAGAGACTGTAGGTCGGGCCTAATCTTAAAGCAGCATGAGTATTTAAATGTTTTTGAATATAAATTGTAATAAAAAGTAGTAATAAGTTTAAGTTAAGCTATTTTGGGATTAAATTGTTTTATTTTAATGTGATTTGTTTGGAATGATTTACTATCGTAATCGTATGGGATACATGCAATGAGTAAAACGCACAATCAATGAAAACCATTCAATGAGAAATGCATGGCTCATAAATCATTAAATGAGGAATACATGGCTCATAAACAATTCAAAGGAGAAATACATGGCTCATAAATCATTAAATGAGAAATACATGGCGCACAAACCATTCAAAAAAGAAATATATGGTTTCAATGAGGAATATATGCATCATAAACCATTCAATAAGGAATATATCCATCATAAACCACTCAATAAGGAATACATGCATCATAAACCATTCAATGAGGAATACGTGGTTCATGAACCATTCAATAAGAAATACATGGCTCATAAATCATTCAATGAGAAATACATGGCTCATGAACCCTTCAATGAGTAATACATGGCTCATCAACCATTCAATAAGAAATACATGGCTCATAAATCATTCAATGAGAAATACATGGCTCATGAACGATGCAAGTATTGCAACTTGCCATAACCAGGCCATCATTGATTTCAATGGGACACATGTTTAAAGGGCTTCAAACAGTTTCCATGATGAATCTCAAGAACCATAGGAATGTGAGATTGTGATAAATGCTTTTATGGAGCGTTTTAAACAATTCCGTGGTCTGCTGATGTCATTCACCCCTACTGAGTTTACAGAATCAGAAATAGTTTGACCTGGAATAACATTCAAACACCTGACACCAAACACAATTTTCAGAAAAATTAAACTCAAACTCATTCTAACTTTGAACATTTGAATTAAACCACGACAAGTCTAAACATTGGATTGCCAAAAGATCTCTTCTTATGTCCAACCAAAAAATCAGATTAATCTATTAGTTAACAGACCTGTCCCTTCCCTGGGGGCAAGTAGCAATTATACATGATTGATTGGGGGGCAAGGCAGGTGCACTGCTACACCCTAACATTACTAACATAAGCCCTTCAATTTTTGTCTAGCCCCAGGTTTTAGTGACACATGTGCTTATATTTTTTAAAAATAAAATGTTGATTGATAACCATTTTCAGGGGATCTTTAAAATCATCTTTTACAATCACGATCATCTCTATCAATATTTTAAGCAAAAACAAAAACAAAAAAAAGAAAGAAAAATGGATGTAGCAAAACTGCTTTAAGAGTTTTTGAAAATAATAATTCAATGTGAAAGGAAATAAATTTACTGATACATTTTTAAAATCCATTAAAATTGGCACAACTAATTTTATGTGTGTGTCAGGAAAGGTTGCACAAAATATTACTGTTTGTGTTCATCAACAGCATATCTTTATCATAGTTCAACCATGGGCCAAAAAGATAATTTTATTTTGGCTGCCTCATTATCAGGATGTAGGAACTATTAATAAATTTTGGGCATGCTAAAGTAATTTTTTAATAAAATAACTCACCTCAACCAACTGATAACAATTAGTAAGTCCATCAAAACATCTATTTTTGGCACAGAACATTTTTTGGTAAAAACAAGAGTAGGGTGATTGCAACTTGGAATAGATTTTTTTAAAAATTACAGCAAAAATGTTAATTCAAAGAGGCTCTTTCTAAAAAGATTAAATGATTGCTGGATAGGCAGTGTAATTTATAATTTCAATTTTCAACAATCATATGTCATTTCTTTCAGCCAAAATTCCAACTGGGGGAGGATTCAATGATTTCGCACCAACACCTGAGTACCCGGCTCTGCAGTATCTTGACAGCGTTGATCCAGGTTCTCAAGCTGACAGGGCAGGACTCAAGGGTGGGGATTTCATTATTGAGGTGAGAGAAAAAATAGTTGCTTTTAATCAACATTTTATTTGGCCTAAATGAACTTGGGAGGAGGGATGGGTAAAGTAAGCATCAGCACCAAAAAATGTTCATCATTTTGTAGACCTTTATTAACTTTATAAATATTTATGTATATACATGTAATATAAACTGGTCAGTTCTGCATTCGAATAAATGTTCAACTCCTCTTCTTGTTGTGATCCTCAAATTCAGTTTCATCAAAGAAACTTTGACATCCTTCAGCTTAGTATTGAATTGATATCCTATTATAATTTAACTCTCTGTTGTTTAGTTCAGTTGCTATCAAATAGTTCATTGCCCATACCTTATTTTACACGCTTTTATTTAAGTCACACTGTTTGTATGTTGTATCCATCCATCCATCCATCCTTCCTTCAAATCTTGAAACGTAAAATTAAACCACTTCTGATGGTCCTAGAGATCTCAAAATTTTACCACAAATAGATCTTGGATGACAAAATGATCAAAATTTCAGATCGATCGTACCGTATTGAAATTATTGCATTTTTAGATTATTTTTATGTAAGCATCGGTACCCGTCTGCTTTGTTGACATCCATGAGTTCACCACGTGAACACATCACCGTGGTATAAAACGTTGGGCGGGCGCTTATGAGGTGTTTGGTATAAAAAAAAATAGAGGTAAAAAAAGATGTGTGAGCGTCAGACGTGAATTGTAAAGAGTTTTTATTATAAGTTTTAAAAAATAGCTGTAAAAACAAAGTTTTTGACTATAAATCCCTTATATATGAGACATAACTAAAAGTAGTGATTATGTTAAAAGCGTGTCCTTTTAAAAAAAGATTTTTTAAATATTTAATTATTTCTAGCTTAGGAACCTTAAATTCTGATTGTTAACTTGAAAACAAGAGCACCCTCCTTGCTTTCCCATTCACTGTATTTCAACCTGTGCTTATTGTCCAGACTGATGTGAAAAGACAGAGGTCAGCCTGATCCCTCTGTTAAAAATATCCCTTTCTCTTTGTAGAGTAAATTTATTGTGTAAACACGTCCACTTTTGGGGGCAAAGTCTGTCTGTGATAAGGAAATCAGAGCCTGTTGGAAGTGTGAGGTCAGTTTTTGTTAAAAGTGGTGGTCATCAATTGCTGAAATTGTGAGGGGGGGGTCAGCTCTCATTGAGATCCTACATGTGGAAGAAAATCAGAAGCCCCGAGCCTAATGCTCTTCATGGGGTCTTCCCGGAAGACCCCCTCAGCTATCTGGCCCTCAAAGGGACGTAACAGCTGAGAAACCTCATTGAGATTGAGTAGCCGACCTTCATTAGAATCATAAAAGTGAGGGGTCCACCCTTGACAGGTATGACTCCAACATTGGCTAAGAATGAAAAGTCATCCTCCACCAAGTGAAGGGTTAAGTTCAACCTTGTTACCAGACCAGGGTCAGTCCTACTCAGAAGTGAAGACTGAGTCCATGTCAGAAAATTTTTGTTGTCACTATGAATTCAGAAACCTTTACTTTTCTCTCCTGTTTGGGTTCTTGATTTATTTTTTAATGCATACATTTTTAATTTTAACAAAATAAAGACTCTTACTTTAAAATATGTGGAGTGGGGAGGCTAATTACCGACTTTTCTATAAGAATATTTTAAAAGCAGACATTACTCATTTGAAGTGCTAGCTATTAGTTTCATTACCTGGTCATAACAAGTTCCTATTGTACAGTTAAGTTATCTGGTCAACAAGTCAAAAGCTGTGCTTGTTTCACATTCCAACGACGTCAGTTACCCAGGTGTTCAAATTTTGTTTGGACATTGTGTGGACTCGACTTCCACTTCCTTTCATATTAGTTCATCTAATGTCAGAAGGAAGAGATTTCTTTCACATAAATTGTTGGATAAAAACATAATTCATTCCTCAGTCAGCTTTGTTAAATAATTTAAAGATGTTATATTTTTTAAAATTGGAAGTTTGTAACCAACTTTTCAAGCAGCTCTTGGTTGAATTGTATTCCCTTTTCGTTCTGATTGTTTATCTTTAAATAAAACAACAAATAAACAACTACATGACAGTTGATTTAACAGTGTGTGATTTATCGATTGTACATTTGTGATGTTTTTTAAAATATAATTGCAACAACTTATTCTTTCTTTAATCTCCAATAACTCTTGCAGACTCAGCCACACATTCCTTTAAATGTATGCTTGAAAAAGAATCACACAGTAAAAAATGGAAACTCTTAGAATAAATAGCAGTTGTTTTCTTGCCATAGTGTGTGCTTTTGTTTGCCATGTTATTGTTCTTGCTTGCCAGATTGTCAATATTATTCTACAATGTTGGCCAATGCTCAGGGCACGGCTTCCCATAAATTTTGTGTCAAACCTGTCCACTTTAAGAAGACTCAGTGTCTAGATTCCTCTCTTTAAACCGAGAAATCATATTGGTGACAACATACCTTTTGCTTTGTGACTTTGTGTTTTTACAAATTACTGCTAATTTATTTAATTTAAAAAAAGAAATAATTAAAATTTACAAAAATATTCATTTCTTTTATAAACAAAGATAAAATTTATAAAAACTAACAAACTTTCTTTTAGAAGCGAATTACTTTTTTCCTGGGGTTTTACCAAATTTTAACTCTCAATGGGCAAGATATTTTAGAATATTGCAATATGATTATTATGTTAGTATAAATCATCATATGGTGTAAATGAGCATGTTTATATGACCTATATAGTGGAATTGAGTTTGTGCCAGCCAATAACCAACTAACCAGAGAAATTATTTAAAGAATGTTTACTTAGTTTTAATAATGCAGAATATAATATTAGTCAGCTCACTACATTTTACTAAACGACCCACTTTAATCAAATGTGCCATATGCAATAAAATGGAAAAGGCATATTTGCTTGAGTGGCAAACTGCCAAGGTTTCTGCCATTAATGTTAGATTTTTACTGCCTGCACATTGCAATACTCGGTACAATCTCAAGTGGTTTAATCAAAAATGGCCTGAATAGTTCTTAACACATCTCATTTTGAAGTTCATATACAAATTTCTATGCAGAATTATATTATTATTCACATGCACTGTAATTTAGTTATTAACATAAATGTGAAAAGAGTATCAATGAGTAAATGTGATGATGCTTATTCTAGTTTATGGTGACAAGTTCACTTGCCACTGGAGAATAGTGGAACACCTTATGCTTAAAAATGTATGTTCTTGGTCTAATTGTGGGCTTTGCACAGCACAATAGAAATTGCAGAAAACAAATAAAGTTGCATCTGGTTAGTAATCTAATTTATGATTTGAAATTTCAACTTTAATCCAAATTTTTGGCTACCCACTGACTAATCTGGAAAACTACTTGGTTAATTTGTACCCACTATTTAATAATTTTATGTCGCACTAATTTTACAAAAAAAATTTCAAACCACACCTTAAAAATAACAAAAATGTATTTAATTCCATTAACATGGAGACTGACAAATTATTTTTAAAATTTTTTACAGATTAATGGGGAAAATGTTGTGCGGTCATCACATGAACACGTGGTTCACTTGATTCGTTCTTCTAGTGACATTCTCACCCTTAAAGTGATCACTGTCACACCAAATGATAGGAATTCTTCTGATTGGCTCATGCATGCTGATGGTGCAATGACACTTCCAGCACGTAAAAAACAAGGTGTGATAATAATTGACCATTAGCTGTATATACATGTAAATGAAAATTTTAACTATAATTGATGAACAAGCTAAAAACATTTCTTCATTTGAAGGAATCGGGTTGATTTTATTTAGCCTTATCTATACTGAAATATGAGCTGCTGGCCGAGAAATCTGCTTCATTTTACTTTTTTACCATAAGGATGCAAAGTGGGATTTATGTGATCTGTATAAGCAATCATAAGGCTTATTATGCAGGAACAAGGTGGATTTTCAAGACAAACTTTCTAAACTGACTAAAACTACTAAGAATAGTGAATTTAGGATGGGTAAACAATTTTTCTCATTTTATTTTTTTTATGTTTAGCTGCACCTCTGCCACCCCAACGGGATCCACGCACATCGCTGTCATTTAGCAAGGCAAGTTCCAAATCAATGACAGAAGGATTGGCAGAAATAGGTAAGTAAATAATAAGCTTTTATTTTTTTTTATGTGATGTCTATTTTAGGAGAATATATTTCATAATTGCTGAAATGGCTGGTACATTATTATTTTTAAAAATAAATAATAACCTTGCTATGAAAAAGAATTTGACTTGATGCTGGAATATTTTTTAATTGTGACAGAAAAACTTGATGCTGCTATAGCAGAGTTTGAGGGTCAGGAATCCATACGGCGCCATTCACTGCATGGCCTTCAAGCAGCAGATGACCCTAAAGTAGCATCCATTCGGGGTTCTCACACCGTCAAGCGTGTATCAGTTGTGGACTATGAAAGTCTCATTTCAGGGGAGCCTAGCAGAGTGGGAGACAAAGAGCATGTGAGTCCTGCGGAGGCTCGTATCAAGAAATATCACAAGAAGTCAGCTTCTCAGGTATGAGTCTATTACACCAGTGGTTCTCAAACTTTTTAGTATGGCGGACCAGCACAAATTTTTTCCATTGCACCAGGGACAGGTGCACTATTTTCTCTGTACTTACATGGTAGCGAAATGTATTTTATTTCACTTTTATTTCTTTCATTTATTATCGTATTGTCAAAAAATGACAAAATCTATAGGGTTAGTATTATTGGTAGCAAATGAAGGATTATAATTATCCTTTTCTGTCCTTTCTTGATAACCTCCCATGGATAATTTTGGAGAAAATTTTCAGCATAACTTGTGTCCAATAGACTCATTGCCATCATTCATATTTTATATTGCCTCTCTGATCGAACCATTTGGTCCAATGTCCTAATTTCAATAAAATTAATTTCACCGAGGCAATACACTTTCAATGTAAAATTTGAATTTGAATTTAATTTTTTAAAATTTGACTAATCTCAAGTTCTCATTTTGACATAAGTATTTTTAAGTCACATTAGGGTAATCAGGATTAATTAAATTTATGCGTAAACATTTAATGCAAGTAATTATTAATTATATTTTTCCTTCTCAGAGCATGGAACGTTCCAAGAGCACACCAGACATTATATCAGCATTAGAAAGCCAATATGATAGCCAGTATGCCATGACTGGAATACACACAGGAAATCATCTGGGAGGGAAGACCTCTGGGACATGGACAAAGAACCGAGCTCCTCCACCCCCACCTCATGCCACAGCTTACACCGGAAATCTGCAAGCTTCTTCATCGGAGCTGCCGTACGTAATGGCCGCAGTGGGTAGTGGAAGTGGTGCTTATGGCAGGGCTTATACTGCCGCACCAGAGATACCAGACAGGCGACCAGGTAATCAAGGAACAGCCCCTACCACGCCTGAGGTTGTGAGGATTAACACTGGTGTGAAAAGTTCAAACTACGCGAACGTACGGTCAGATATTGAAAGTGGCGCCTCAAAGGAGTCTTCCTATGAGTCCAGCTTTAGACCAGGGGCCAACGCCAAACTGGTGGATGGCAGTAAAGGATCACTCCAGCCCAAGAAAAACTCTCCGAATTTGGACAGGACCATTACATTTGCTGATGACCGGGTGATGGAGAATGCCCAAAAATTTATCCAGAAGCATCCAAATGCCACATTGCTGGTTACGGCTGATATCCACTTGGATGACCCTGTGTCTGGGAAGAAAAACAGAGAGGATCAGACCTTGTATGAGCCTGAACCAGATTACGACAGCGGTGATGAAAAGTCTTCGCCCGCCAAATTCCAAAAAATTGTGTCAGCCGGTTCTGGTGTCGATGTGATAAATACGACAAATGTTGTCCGCCAGAATAAATCCTCAGTCACAGTGATATCAATAAGCAGTGATGGCAGCAAGGGGGCCAACAAGCAGCCCGCACCCCATTCATCCCCAGGCTCTGGCTCAAGTCGCAAATCCTCTCCAATATTCAATAGAATGCAAGACAAGCCGATAACCAACATCTCAGGCCAGAGGTCACAGCCCTCAAGTGCAGAGAGTTCCAGGAGGTCATCTGTTCAATCCAATCTGAGCTCCGAGGGAACTGTGGACAGAAATGGAAGGATGCAGATCTCAAGTGCACCCCCTCCCCCTCCACCCCCGGGCCCACCACCACCTCCCCCTCCACCCATCCAGCCATTGCTGGGTCCATCTCCTACTGGGAGCGCCACTTCTACTTTATCGAGACGTCACCAGAGTGATGTGGCTGCTAACCTCCCAGGTCGAATATCTGCAGAAGACATCATGGCTGCTGTGGCAGAGAGAAAATCTCGACTAGAGATGGAAGGTCCGAGGTTATCAGATGTCAAACCTATTTCAACAAGTGAGCATTTTTGTGTTTTCATTGATCATAATGATTACTTTGATATTTTTTTTTATTATGATTTCTTTGATACTTTCTTTAAATTAAAAATTCAAAGTGACTTATATTTAAAGTTTATTTGATAAATTAGAATGTAATCTTTGAAATTATAAAATCTATTTTAAAAAATCTATTTCTAACAATTTATTTAAAATAAAGGTATTTTTATTAGTCAAGTGTTTATTTCTAATGTATAAAAAATTTAATGGCCTTAAAATAATATGAATTCTATTTTAATAGGTTTTATTTAGATATCTATATATATATTTAAACCGGGTGGTGCAAAAAAGGGATCATTTTATTACTCTTTCCTTATAAATTTATCAGAAGGTATTTGGGAGGCTTTTAAACTGAAACAATATTCACATATATTAACTCAATATCTGAAATCCCCAAAAAGTTCATTTTCAGTTGCCATCTTTTTATTAAATCGTTTTTTTTACTTTTGACTTTTTAAAAAATAAATTACAACTTTAAAAGCAGCAGTTTCTATTCTGCAAGGCAAATGAATCTATTTTTTTCTGAATAAGGAATGGATTTTTAAAAATGTATAGACGTGGAAGTCATTTTAAAAAAAGTGAAAGCAATGGTGTTATTGTCACACAAAAACATAAGGAGCAGCAGTTTTGAGTCAGAACAATGTGAAACACTCTGCATCTCAGTGAGGTGATTGGCAGTCAGATTGGTGATCCTCACTGTCACCACAGAAAATTGAAAGACAAAGTAGCATATCATACAGAACATTGCAAGCAATGTCTTCAACTTCAAACACACAAAAGCCTAAAGGGGAATTAAGGGGAGTGTTAAACAGGGGTAAAGCTGTAACAAAGGAGTAGCACACTGGTTTGAAGTTTTGATTATAATAAATTAGCTATTAATATTGTTAAAAATTATTACCACCCTATCCTCGGCAATAAAATTTTTTTACTTGACTGTCCGTCCCAGTGCCCCCATTTTTTATGCATTTAAAATTTAATTTTAAAAAAGTAGACATAAAATAAATTTGAATTTTTGGATAGATTTTAAAAAGAAATCTCTGCTTAAAGTTACTGTTCTTTGTTCCCCCCCCAGGCAAATCTACCCATGAACTCAACCAGGAAGCTCTCAAAGCGGCTGTGGCTTTGCGCAAGTCTCGGCTTGAACAAAATGAGGACAAGTCAGTTTTGGATGAAATTGAAGCTCGCCTCAATCGAAACAAAAAACTCCAGGCAGCCAAGTTCTTAGGTGGTGATGTCAAGAGAAGCAGTGAGACTCCAAAAAAGGAGGAGCCCAAAGCCAACGCTGGCCCATCTGTGACTTCCCCTGGCAAAAGTGAGGATCATCCTGATAGCAGCACTCAAAAACCAAAAGATATCGCACCTGGTTTGGAGCCTGGCACCACAGCAGCTCCGGGCAAAGTCTCCCCAATGACGAGTCTAAAATCTACAAGTAACAATGAGAAATCCTCCGCAGCTCCAAAACCAACTGTCAACGCAGAGATCGGAGGCACTATTGATTTTAGATCACACCTCAAACCAGTGGCTGTTAAATCCTCTAATTCTTCAGTGTCTCTGCAACCTAAGAGCAGTGCATCAGCTTCTCCCACCACACAGATAACTGCAACCACAGCCGCAACTATTAAGACATCCCCTGCTGTGTCGCTGTTGCCGGTTGGCCAGAAATCCAACACATCTGCAGTGAGTGACACCAGCACTTTGATAAAAACTTCTAAAGCTCCCAGCCCTCCCCAAGTGAAGGCGTCTGTTTCAGCCCCACCGCCCCATCCAGTTCAAGTTTCCTTGGCCTCCAGCATCAAACCTCCAATGAACACGACAGTCATCAATGCTGGGGTCGCGAAGCCGCAGGACACAGTTCCTCCCGCTGCCACGTCCAGCTCTGCAGACTACATTGCTCTGGCAGAAAAAGCCAGGCAGGAATATTTAAAGAAGAAGGCATCCGGCAATCTTCAAAGCCACATTGAGAAGAAAGGCCCTGTGGAAATCACCCCGAGCAAAAAGAACTCTGCTAATTCCCCGGGGTCTCCCACAGCAGTTGTAGCATCGAAACCAACAGGTATGACTCTCATTGATGTCAAACCAGTTAAGCAATCTGGTGAGAAGGTGCAAGTCACCAAGCTTGACAATAAGGATTTATCCAATGGTAAAGCGAATGTGGCTCTGATTGGAGTCACCGAGGACCATTCTCACACTGAGCAGTCCCTGAGCAACGGTACAATGAAAAAACCCAAAGCAAATGGTAACATATCTCCACCCCCTGGCCTAATTCCTGCCCCTCATCATGGAACACAGACTATGGTGGCCCCACCACCTGCGGGATTTAACGATGATTTGAGCAACGGGAAAATTATGAAAACTGTCGTCTTGGATATAATACCTCCGCCCTCGTCGTTTAGCAGTGTAAACAATAGCCCTGAACATGGAAACCACATGCCAGCTTTTGGTCAGGAGGACAATGCAAGCTTTGTGTCCTCAGTTTCCTCACTTAGCACTCTGTCCAGTGAACCAGGAGATGGAGGTCACCACGACGGCCGGAGCATTGAAGATCTGATTGCACCCCCACCTCCCCCACCCCTGGACTTTGATGACCTGGGTGACCAGGATGCATTCATCCCACCCCCGCCACAATTCCTGGAAATCGACTCCAACGCTAATGAGAGCCAGACGATGGACAAAAATTCAAAGCCTTTTGCCACAAAGTCTGTTTCCACCTGGTCATGTTTGGATGTCCTGGATTGGCTGGATAGTCTGGGGCTGCCCCAGTACAGGGTAAGCTTTGCTAAAGCTTGTGTGGATGGGTCAAAACTCGTGGACATGGGCAGAAATGAATTCATCAATTTGGGGGTCACGCAAGTGGGGCATCGCATGAGCCTTGAGCGATCTGTGAAAAAACTCAACTTGGGAGCATCTACTAATTTATAACTTCATATTTCCTTTGTGTTCTTGTAAAATCGTTCAGATTTGTGATACATTCTTGTGTATTTGTCCACAGATATGATGCATACCCTTAATGTTCTCATGAAAATAAGATTAACATAAAATGTATTCAATGATAGAATCATTTCTCCGATAGTCTCACTGATAGCAATAGTTCTGCAGCTACATTTCAATGCAAAAGAGGAATTAAATATTTAATAATAGTAAATCTTAACGAAACTTTTGTAAAAAGGCTTCAATTTCTCATTTTCTTCATAGAATTTATACTGCAACCATATATTTTGGTATTGTTTTAAATTTAAGATAATATCTTATTTAAGCATTTCTTATTTCTTTCCCCGCAATTAATAAACATTTATCTAGTTTTCTGAAAATTTGTTGTAGAAATGAAATTAAAGAATACCAATCCCCTATTGCAGTGGTGGGATTTTGCAGGTTTGTAATTTGTATATATTCTTGTAGAAAGGCTCTTAAAACGTTGTGAATGACTAATTATTTCGTTTTTTGTGATTCTCCATAGAAATGTATTAGGCTTACATTTAGTGTTTGTTATGTCGCAAGAGTATGAGTTAGTTTGGTCAATTTATTTGTTTCCCACCACTAAAGCATAGAGTTTATGTCCTAAGCACTGCTAATAAGTGAATTTCTTTACAAGGATACATAGTCTCATTGAGACTTTAAAAATTTTTTAAGCGGTGCTAAGTTTCTTTCTTTTATCTTACAATGTTATTATAAATATCTGTTAGTTGATAGCAAGTCAGAATGTACTTCGTATGAAAACGTTATTCTCTGTAATTGTTGCTATTACTTACATGCTTTCATTTTGTTCTAGTCTTGTGTCCTGTTAATATTTAAATTATTTAATTTTAACAAAAGGAAAAGAGTTATACATGTACTAAAGAATATTTAACATTTTAAAAGAAATTGTAATAATGTTTATTTAATTTCAACTCAAAGAATCTTTTATAACTTGATTTTTTTCCAATTATGGACATTTTAATTTCTGTCATGACCATTAATTTCTTGGTTAAATATCTAACCTTATTTTAAAATATCTTGTTAATGTGAATATCTTACTCTTTTGTATTTGGAAAATACTTTTTTTAAAAAAACATTATTAAAAATAAATTGTTACCATGATATTCATAATTTGTTTGTAAATATCCAAATTCACATTCTTAAAGCAACCTTATTTTTTTCCTCAATATATTTCTTTTAGTAGAGAAAAATAAGGTGGGGTGGGAGTAAAATTAAATCTCTTCCAATGATATTTCCATTTTTTTCTATTGCATTCAGTAAAAGAAATCTCTATTAATTATATTTTATTTAAACTCTTCATGTTGGGTTCAGATTTATCACACACCTACATCTGCCTCATGTTTAAAAAGCATTTACTTGTCTTCTGTAAATAACAGTAAATTCGTATTTGTAATAAATAAGTTTGTATTAAATTTACTATTTTTCTTGTTTTTTGTCATCTTATAAAGACGTAAAGCATTTGGTTCATAAAATAATTATTGCTTTTTCTTAAGTATAATTCATATCCTTATTATGATGGTTGTTAAGTGAAATGGCACCTAATCATTTAATTTTACAGCCTATAAATTGAAATGTATATGGTGCCATGATATATTTTTATGTCATTAATTTATTAAAATTTAATGTTTAATTTTTTTTTATAAAAGAGGAACCTGGATAAATAAAATTTGCACCTGTGGTTGTGAGCCAGTAGCTTTTGCTGGACTAACTTTACAGACACTGAGCTGCACTTCAGCTACTGCAGTTATTGTTTGACTACTGTTGTAAATTTCTTTGTTTCTTATTTAACACTAGTTTTGTATGTTACATTAAATACAAGTATGTAGCTGGACATTTTTTTAAAAAAATCTTGTGATATGGTTGTGAAACATTTTTTATGTAAATGTAATGGGCCATTACAAAATAAAAATAAGATGTACACATTTCGTACTTTCTACTGCTAAGAGGGAAGTAAATAAACATAATTAAGAAATTTAAAGATTAAGTCTAAAATATATTTTTTTAATAAAAATATTTTACTTAGTTTTTTTTTAGTATGCATGAGCTGAGCCAAAACATTCCAAAGCTATTTTTTAAAATCTGAAATTTGTAATTGCTCATGTTAAAATGTATATATATATTATTCCTAGAGCGCTGTATCATGATGGTGGAGTTCAGGTTGAATGTTCCAAGGTGTTTTATTTTATTCGCCTTTACTTGTTTACATTCCTTATAACTCACATTCCAACTGATAGTGTATTAAATTGTATTCAACATATCAATTAATAAAAGGTACTTCTAAAAATTAATCTTTCATTTATTTTTTAATATTAATTAATTATAGTACTGAAACGATTCATTCCAAAAATAAAACTGAAACACATTTTCATAAAAGAATAAGCTTCAAATTTTGTATTCTAGATTTACAGTAATATAATTTATTTTACCTTTTTAAAATAAATCCCATGTTACTAATACATGATCATACCTTGACATAGGTATCCAGGGTTTCATTTAGGTTTTTAAAACATTGTCTAATATTAAAAATTTAGATTTAAAAGATGTACTGAAATTTAATGTAAAATTTTTAATAATTTAAATTACAGGGTTTAAAAATCAGCTTTTACAATTTTATTTCTTCTGATTTTGGATTCTTTTAAAAGGCTGCGTCTTTCAAGCACTATAGGCGCCTGTTAGGTAAAATTAAACTTGGTGAATGAGATATTTTTTGTCTGTACATAATTAATTAAAAATATTTAAGGACTCAAAACAATCAACTTTGAATAGCAACAAAGGGAAAAGTGGATTCTAAAACTGGAATATCCTAGTAATTTCTCCATTTCAAAAGCAACTACATGGACTCTTTATTGATGTATTATTCATGATATGTTGTAAATAATCATGAATTCTGGAATTTATTGATAACAAATACAGTATATCTAATTTCCAAACATCTGCAGGCCTGATGAAAAATTTGATAACTTAAATTTTTGTGACCATATTTGTGAAAAACATGTCTTTTAATCTATTTCTAGAACTCATCAATCATTTTAAAGCAATGGATGACAGTAAAATGGGTGTTTCTTTAAAAGTTGCTTCAATAAAATAAAACTGAATGATGAAAATAAATATACTTAAGTCGTCATTTAATTTTTGTTTGTTTGATAGATACAGTAAAAACTACAACACATGTAATTGTCTATTGAATTTTAAAAAAATTTAACTGTTTTTTATATTTTCTTGGGCAAGGTATCACAAAGATTTTTTATTTTAAAATTAACAAATTTTATTACCCTAAACCAAGTCACTTGATAAAAATTCTCACATTGATTCAGATATCTTAAAATCAACATATTTAATATAATATTTATAAATTTTTGTACTTCTTTTTATGGAGTAAAGATTTTGTAGAGTAACTCTTCTAGTTGAATTCAATATGCAATTGCACACATCACTTTAAACATTCTTCATGACCTATGTGCAAAATCAAGATTTTTTTAAATTTGAAAAACATGAATTTGTCAAATACAAATAAGGCCAAGGCACAGAAATCAACTTATGCAGTAATTTCTTCCACCCTTCAGGGAACACAAAGTTCTTTCATGATCACTGACATCTCCATCTCTTATGTTTTACTACAGTAAATATCAGGATGATTTAACTAAATTAACCAAATAGTTTAATGTGCATGCCCAACAATATCAAGATTAATCAGAACAAATGACTCGATCAAAAGTTTAAAATTACTAAATGTTTATTTTGTTCACATCATGCACCTTTACACTTGCAGACCTGATGCCAAATCATTTATCATTCATAAATCCCATGGTATATGCAAACTTGAGTGAAATGACATAAAGGTATACTTAAAAGTGAACTTAACTGAGTAGGGAGAGATTTATTTTTTCAGAAAGATGACCAAGGCCAGCCTCTGACTCTCTAACCCAGGGACATAGATAACATCTGTCTCTAAAATTAAGAATGAAAACCAGATTGGAACCTTTTCCGCTAAATTTCATGATCTTTGAAAGGGTCCGAATTTAAAGATTCATAGCATTTTTTAGATTTATTTACATAAAATAATAATTAAACCTGATTGCTAATTTCTTAAATGAATGCTAAATTTTCCTTCTTTTAAAAAAATTATTTTAAGTTCCTAAAATTCATTAACATAAATTTAAAAAATAATTGTTGAGTTCTCTTTACATTTTAAAAAATACTACCAAATGACAGAATGAAGGGGAAAGGGGTAAACATTCAAAAAAATTTATATTTTTTTTAGTTTGACTGTGCTCAAGAAAGTCAAACAATTTGTTGTGCATGTTTAAAAAAACAATTTAAAAAACTGGTAATTTAAAAATACCATATAACTTCTACTTTTGTATCAGAATTTATACCTAAAAACAACTAAAATTTAACATACACACTTTAAACAGATAAGATATTTGAACTACTCACTACCAACCCAGACAAAATAAATAAACAGTAAGTATCACAGTCTCTTTGATGTTTCAACTAAGAAACAGAGTATAAGTATATTTTTTATATAAAAAAAGAATTATTTTTTCCAAATAACTAGGTTAAGTAAAAGTCCTTGTATAAAATCAAATGCAGAGAGTAAAACATATTATGTCAAGCAAATCTATAGAAAAAATGGGCTTCAATTCTGCAATAGATTATGATTTTAAAAATAAAATCACATACAGGCCTAACATATAATTTAGGTGCCATTATTATATTTGTATCTTAAACTTTTGGTTTTCTTGGTGAAATTTTTTTAATGTATGTCAGATTATTCATACATTTTGAAAGATTTAAATTTAATTATTTATTTTTTTCGGGGGGAAATTTACCCAGTATGTTTCCTCTATCATTTAAAGAAACATGGGCCCTTTAATATATATTTCAGCTAATTTAATAACAATAATTGGCATGATTTTTTTTTAAAGTGATTTGTTTCTGAATGCGCCCAGATAACTTTGAAATGTACAAACTTCAGTCAATTTGGTCTTCAAATTATTCTTTAGAAAAACTACACATGAACAAAAAGTCTACTTTTATTCAAATAACCATCACATTTTTATCTGCTCAATACATTATGAACAGGTAGGTTCATTTTATAATATTTTTTAGCTATTATATCTTGCATTATTATTAGTTTTAATGACTAGCAAAAAAATAAACCCAGCAAAATAATTATAATGCTTTTCAAATTAAGTATAGAAAATAGTATAGATGAAAATTGGATGTAATAAACAAACTTAATTCTTTGTGCGAGTTTATACTGTCTTTGGTAAATGAATTTTTACAGTTTTGTAAAAGGTTTTTTAAAAATTGTGGTTAAATCGATATTAATTGGTCTAGCAATTAAAAAAAAGAGTAAAGTTTCATAACATTAATCTGTTGAGTCATAAACAATTTCATTTTATTAAAGTTTATTTTTGATACACAAAACAAGACAAATATCAGTACAAGGTTTGACTCCATGGAATTTGAACATGTTCATCTATGATGAAACTAATTTTACAAAATAAAGAGAATGGAAAATTGTAAGAAATAATAAGATAAATGATCAGTGATGCTCTTCATATAATCTGTAAAGAAGAACCTGCAATTATGCTGTTGATATCACATAAACCAAAATAATAGACTCTTCTTAAATAAGTTGAGACAATCAATAAAGTTATATTTAATAAGTGTCACCCAGCAAGTTCCTGACACAAACCCCTAAACTAACTAATCTCCCCAGCGACTATTTACAGTCATTATCAGCTAGTGGTGATGATTTTCTTATCCTCCTCTGTGTCTTGAGGTTTGTTGTCTTTTGCTTTACTTGGGATCGGATCCAACTCAAAGTTCTGAATAAAAGAACAAAGGATAATATCATTATGCTGGTGAATGTTTTATAAATATATAAACTTGTCAGATGTTGCTGCCTTTCTAAAAAGTGTATGCCTTATTAAACCTAGTTCGCCTCTGAATAACAAGCAGTAGAAGACATGAAACAGAATTACTCTATTAATAGGGTTGTAAATTGCACTAACTCCTCCTGAGGTCTGAACATCTAGTAATCCCATTTTAAGAGAAAACTTTTAAATTCAATCTAAAGTGGCCTTTCTGAGCTATTTTCATATAACAAAGAAAATACATGTACCAAAAAAATGTCCTTAAATTTGAAACACATTCTACTTCAAGAAATCTGTAGCGTCTATGTATTATTTACATCATTATTTTACATACGGGTGTCCAAAAATTTTATATTTGCTCCTGAACTATATCTAAAAAATATTTGCAACCAATATTTGAACTTGAAACTCTAGTCTAAACCAATGTTCACGTAATTATGTAAATATATAATTTAATTCAGTTTAAATAAAAATGTATAACTAAAATTAAATTTCAAATTTCAGTGGATATGGATATAATTTTTAGCAGGACACAATGTCCTATACCTATTTTCCTCACAGTTATCATAATTTTTTTTAAACATATCTTAATACCAATAAGCACATCTGTAATGTTTGGGCTTGTGAAATTTACCTATAAAGGAATCATGTAATTCAAGTATATACAAACAATTCACGATGTTCCCCCTACATGGTGAATTCCCTCCCCCTTGAAGTGTAAAAAAAAATCCAGTTAAATTTTTTTTCTTCAAATTATTGTATTATTATATAGCTTGATTTCAGTAACAGAATTACATAGATAATCATTGTTTGCTATTGAAAAGACGCACACATTCAAGAACTCTAAATACTTCTATAAGTGTTACATTAAAAATGATTTAAATTTATAATAAATCTTAAACATAAAAATTACATATTTTTAAATATGTCGATTATCTAAGCATTGATTTCCATCGATTCTAGGGGGAAAAAAGTGTGGTTTTAAGTCTAAAATAAATATTTTCTTAGCAGATGTGGACACCTTAGCTTCTTATATTTATAGGACTGTTAAATCTATTAGTTTCTTTGATAGAATCCAATCAAAAGAAAATTGTCCTAAAAATGTCACTTACCTCCAGCTCTTTCATAATCTCATCCATGAAATCTGTGGAATTATGTTTGTAGGCCAGTGCTGCTCTAATAGAATCTTTAAATAACTGTAAATAGATATTACTGAGTGTAGAGTAACACTTTAAGTAAGTTTATTTTATTCATTGAGTGTTTGCTGGGGCTTGACACATGGAACAAACAATTTTTAGCCATTTTAGAGTAACCCGTATAGTCAGAATTATATTCCACAGGCTAGTCTCTGTCTTTTTTTATATTTTTGCTCTTGGAGTTAGCAGTGTTTCATGTCATTGAAAATAAGTTTGGTAGCTTTTAACAAAAATGACCAAGCCACCTCCAACATTCACTGGTTCTTTATCAAGGACTCAGTTTTGCAATGTAAATAGTCTTTCACCAGAAGATTCTATAAATCAGCTGTAGGTGAATGGTCTTGAGTTTGAAATTTAGTCTAATAGTTTTACTATACTGTGATCTTAATATGACAATGCTTAAGACATTAGATTTTAAAGAGTTCCTATTTGGAGAGAGTGGTCAGATTACTTAGAGTTTGATATGAATTACCAAGCAATTTGATTTGGATATGAATCTGCACAATACTTTAAGCTAACAACTTCCAGAATAGATAATGCTGCTTTAATGACTAAATGGAAAAGATGTGATGACATTTCAATGTTTTTAAAACTGTGCTTTTAAAAATGAATTTTGAATATTTTTTAAAAATCAGGTTTATTTAAATTTTTATATTATTTAAGAAGTTAATCTTCATTAATGCAGTAACAATTATTAATAATTTTTAATAAAATAATTTATATCCCTTTTTACTATTTGACTTTAAAAAGAATGGTTGAGACATCAAACTTTGTTGCCCATAGTCATTGCAATTAATGTGATAGAGAGTTGCCTCGGTATGGATTCAAATTCAAAGAATTATTACAATGTTAAAAGTTTTAGCTGATTTAACCCCTCTTTTAAGATGGTACATGCTGCACTAAAAAGGAAAAAGGGGGGGGGCGCTGAGCAATAAACTTAGTTATTTAAAAACATTCAGCAAAAAGGCTATGAAAAAAAGTGTAGACTGTCATATCCTTCCAATGAGAGCTACTTACCCTAACAACATTAGTCCCATCCGCAGCTGATACATAGTAGAAAGGCATGTTATGTTTTTTGGCGAAGGCAAAGGATTTTTTGGTTGTATTCAAGTCCTCTAAAGAAACAGATTTTCAGCAAGAAGGTTCAAATTAATTATGACAAAACAATTGTAACTTTTCTATTAACTTTTCAACTTGAACATACCAAGACATGGCTACAAAAAGTGGCAGTGTGTGTTAATACAAAGTTAGGGGGGGGGGTCTCCTTTTTTAAATGTTTTATCCCCATCGAGATAAATGTAAAGTGAACGAATAGAGCCAAAATATCTACACAAATTTTATTCATATTACCCAGATTAAAAAAATAATAATAGAAAGAGGGTAATTAAATCAATAATTTTCTGTTAAATGCAGCCGCTTTAAAATTGTAATCCTATGTAGTGCTGAGACTGAGAGCAAAAAATATTGTAGAATAAGTGGAGTGATAATAAAGTTTTTAAAATAAAATAATTTTCTTTAAGTACATTAATTCTATCAAAATAAATAACCATTAAATTTATAAAGAGTGGAAGTGAACAGTATAGGCTTATTAATTTTAGTTTTTAAATCTTTTTAACTTAAATTATTTGTTATTAAAATCAAAATATTATTTGTTTATAAATTACCATCAATCTTATTTGCTGCACACAAACATGGTATCTCTGGTCTATAAGTTTTCAAGTCTTTCAGCCATTCTGATAAATTTTTATATGTTATTTTTCTTGTGCAGTCAAAAACCTGAAAGAATTTGAACTAAGATGAAGTCAGATCACATAAAATAGTTGCCTTTTATATTGAAAACTAAAGTAAGCCTTTGGATAATAATAGAATAAAATGGGAACTTATATAGCACTGTACCCAAGCCTGAGGCTTGGCTCACAGCACTTCACATAAAAATACTAGAGGAAAATACATTAAATATTAAAAAATTCGCATTGTAACTTTACTAAACATAGTGACATGTCAAGTGATTGACAACACACATAAGCTATGTTTGTCAATGATAGAAAGGTCAGATTGCCAGTTGTGAAAGTATAGTTTGAACAAAATTATCTTCAATGCAGTTTTGAAGGTCTGGCTGTAAGAATGTTATGAAAAGATTTAAAATGGGAGAGAATTGTATTAATTTGTAGCACAAAAAAGATGTTCACCAGATATTTTACTGCATGTCTTAAGAGCAGAAAGCATAATCATAACTAACAAGAGGGTGAATAGACAGAGAGAAGTTCATTAACATGGGAAAGGCAGGAGTCAGAGAAGAAGTTGTGACAGAGAACGGACAGTTAGAATGAAGAAGTCAGTGAAGAAATGATTTATATCCATTATGTTAGCCTTTTGAGATTATTTCAACACAAAATTATAGTTATTCAAAGAAAGCTAAATACAGTCGAAACCGGTAAAGTCGACGGCGTTGGGGTATGAAAAATGGCATCGAGATAACCGATGATCGAGTTAAAACAAAACCAATATGGCGGCAAAATATTAACATGCGCTTGAAATTTCTTTATATACGTGTTGTGCGTTAATTAGTGATGGGACGATTAATCAGAATCGTATCGGAATATACGAAATATCAATATAATGTTAAATTATGTGATATATTATATTATGCGAAATGGAATGTCCTTGCGAGTATGATTTATGTAAATGAATTAGTGACTCGGCTCTGACTGAGGCTCTCCCCCTCTAGTTCTAGTTCATTTGCTCGTTGGTCCTTGAACTTTATTATTTCATGCTATTTACTACTAATACTAATGATGTAATTATAATTAAAGTCATAATCTTAGTGTAAGTTTATTACTAATAAATACCAAGGCATTTATTTGTATAAGGACCAAGGAAAACAATCAATATTCAAATAAATATATTTGTAAATAATTGACTACTATTACGCTAGGACTAGTGTTTACCGTAGTTACGACTATCGAAAGACCGCTTACACTCATCTTTAAAAATGTTTAGGCTTATTTATATAAGTTTTAAGTCTTCGGAATTTAAATAATTTATTCAGCTGCAACTTCAATAAGCCGTAATAGCTTTTTACCCCAGAGTTCGTTATTGTTGTGTTGAGCAACGGTGACTTCAAATCGCTTTCTCCCTATTCCGGTATCTAAAAAATATACACGTCATCACTATAAGTCTACTTCGCCTACGGCAAAGGAATGCTTTTTAAAAAATTTTTTAATTTGCTTAGTTGTCGAGGCACTGTATGAGCGCTTCATGTTAACCACGGTCAAAGGTCACGGCTATTACTGCAGTCGGTGAACTCAAAGGGAGGGGGGGGGGCAAGTTACGGAGCTTTCTAGTTAGGGATGAGGATGGTGGGGGGAGGCTAGAAGGCTTGAAAGGTCTTTGATGTTTATATAAAAGGAAGCCTCTTGCTTTGATATACCAATACAAGACCGCGGGAATAGACACCTTCCCTCCCCTCCCACACTGTTATACATCTACAGTGGGTTGGGGGAAGGAACATTTTTCTTTTTAAATTGAGCCAAAGCATGCCTTGGTAAATGCCCAGTGTAGCTCAACCCCACCTAAACCCCACCCCAGGGGAGGGGAATCGGCGTGTGCGCTGCGAAATTCAATAATTCTGGCAAGTTGACGAGTGAAACATAATATGGTATTTAAATAAATTACATCTTATTATGACTGTTTACTCCGTTTTATCAGGACTTAGTCAGTATATTAGCTTATTACCCGGAGTTAATTTTTTGATGTGTTACGGCAGAATACCAGAGCCAAGACAACACGCGAGCGAACGTGACAGCAAAATCAAAGCGTTTTCTTAATAATAATAATATTCTGGTCTATAAATATAAAAATAGGCGTCATCACTGTTTGTGGAGTTCGCTAGAGACCGATTATTATTTTTAAAAATGTATTCGCTTAGTTACCGAAGCATAGTACCAGAAGTAACAGCGCTGAGCAAGCGGGCCGTGACGTCAGCAGCAGACCCTGGTGAGGCAGAAAATTGGTCCCTTCCCTTGGTTATAAAAAAATCATAGCTAACATTTTCAAAAGCTGGCGATTGGTCATGGGGATCGAGATAACCAACGTTAAGTGGCAAATTTGACCCTTTTTTGTGCTCGTGTTATGAGGTTTCGGCGACTTAAAAAATCGAATTAAACGACGAGAAAATGCTAAGACAAAGAGAGAATTTGGCTGTTCCAATAAAAAACGTCGACATAATGGGGTGGGCGAGTTAACCGAGCTCGAGGTAAGTGGGTTCGACTGTATTTCTAAAACATATTTTAGCTAGAAATGTTTGCTCTTACTAGAATGCATGCATTTGCCTGATGGTAATATGATGGATGCATACTATTAAATCGCTCTTGACCAGCAGTGTCCCAGAAATCTGCAATTATTGTTTAAAACAGAAAAATCCTTGTGATATAAGTTAAAATTAAATTTCAAATTGTATAAGATTACAAGAGCTTTTATATCATTTGTGCTATTAATTAAAATGAGCATTTAATTGAATAACTATAATTAGATAGTTAATTATCATTTTGTTTTGAAATTATATGTGGTGTAATGATAACAATGTAACTACATCATAATCAAAATAATAAAGTCTATTTAAACTAGATTTCTCACCAACTAAGACTGTTTTGCCATCTATCTGTGCTTTATGGTTGAATAGTGTTAGTGCATATGTTGACAACTGTTGTGGTTTACTTAATAAGTTAAGGCATTTAATGACTTAAGAGTTAGTTAAATTGGTATCTTAATGAATTTAATTCATTTCTTTACATATCTATGGAAGCTAGTCCCAATCATTTGAAACATATATTATTTTAATACACAAGAACAATATTAATTATATGAAAGGATACTATCCATCCATGAGGAACCTTTCAACAAGTCTGAAATGAGAAATTTAGTTAATTTTATTTTTCTAAAAAAATGCCTTAGAAATTATTTTAAAAAAATTTATTTAACTCTTTTATAGTTAAAACATAACATATATTAATGCATTTAATAAATTAATAACGTAAGATCTCAAGAGAAAATTAAAATTCGCCGCAAAATAATATATGCACCAAAACTGCACTTTTACCTATTTTCCGTAAAATTAGTCTATACTGACTATACCAGTGTTTTCAGACTTTTTAGTATGGCGGACCGGCATGAATTTTTACATTTCACCAGGGACCGGTGAACTATTTTCACTGTACTTATGTGGTATTGAAATGTTATTTATTCTATTAATTTTGTTTCATTTTATGTGCTTATTATTGCCGAAAAATTGACATATTCTATAGGGTTCGTATTAATGTTTGCAAATGGAGGATTATAATTATATTTTTCTTTCCTTTCATGATAACTTCTGCGGACCGGCAGCGGATAGCCCACGGACCGACACCGGTCCACGGACCACCACTTTGAGAAGCACTGGTCTATACAACTAATGTAAGGTGGAATTTTTAACGTAACAAAGTTTTTTAATAATAAGAATGGTTTCATATAATTTTTAGTGTTTATAAAAATATTTATAGAATTAATTCTACTCTTTCAATTTCTTTTAAATTGTAGAATTAAGGTGGTCCATGGGGGAAAAAAAAATTTCTATGTTTTTTTATTAAGGAAAAAAAAATATCACAGGCCAACAACAAACAATTAGAAAGAAGAAAAATGAAGAAAAAAATTTGAAATTTGAAACAAATAAAATTTTATTGCAAAAAAACGAAAATTTTCATTCAAATTTGACATTTGCGCAAAGTGTGATAAAAATTTATTCTTTCACAAAATCATAATGAAACTTTGTATACAGACTAAGAATGATATTTGTAAAAACTTAAAAAAGAGATATTTACAACTTATTTGTTTGAATTTTTACAAATCACATTCACGTGAGGTCACCGCACAATTGGTCAAATATTCAGGGGTAGCAATATAAAAAAAATTATTTAAAATTTCCAGAATGAAAAATTAAAAAAATGGCCATTTAAAATCATAGAGAATATCAATGGTAATATGCATGCAAAGTTTGAGGCTTGTAAGTATAATATTTTTCAACTTATCACATTTGGCGTTCCTAAAAAATGAGAAAAATGCAAAGTTGAGAAAAACGAAAAAGAAGTTGAAAAATTATATTTTCAAAAATTCTGAGGTAAACAAACAATATAGGATACATACATCTCATTCATACATCAACCATGAGTGAAAATAACTATTTAATAATACAGACGGGCAAAAATAATATATGATTCACATACTTTTTCTAACATCACCCTGCCAAAATAAAAAGTGGCAGACACATAAAAAAATTTTTTTTTAAATTTTCCATGACACTTTTAAAATAAAAACAATAAACAATGTATAAAGAATATCAATAGAAATAAACTTGTAAAGTTTGAGGCTTGTAACTATAATACTTTAAAACTTATCATATTTGGCATTCTTAAAAATGAGGAAACGCAAAGTTGAGAAAAACATAAAAAGATGTATAAGAATGATATTTTAAAAATTCTGAAGTATACAAACAATATAGGATACATGCATATCATTCATACATTATCCATGAGTAATAAAAGTGTTTAAAAATATAGACAGACTTTATAAATAAACTTTATCTCTCAAAATTTTTCAAACACCACCCCCCGAAATAAAAAGTACAAAATTTTAAAAAAAAACATTGTAGGACACATTTATGAAAGAAACAACAATAAACTGTGTAAAGAATATCAATAGAAATAGATTGCAAAGTAGAAGAGTGCAGCTACAATACTATTTCTCCTGTAACATCTGAAGACAAAAAATATAATTCCTGAACAATAATAAAATATGCACAAAAAAGTTTCAATACTTACATCTAATGACACTTTGTAATATTGACAACTAATGAATGAAATATTTCCATAAACAATGCATAAAAATAAAAGAATGTAAAGAAAGAAATATAAATAATAAAATTGATAAATAAATAATCATATCAATTTCAAATTATCCACTGCGAGCTCCAACAGCTTTTCCTCGTAGGTGCCAGACTTGGGTGATAACATGCAGGTTGAATGTATTCTGGTGTTTATTCATTTATAAAGAGCATCATAGGCTTATACAAAACATCCCCATAAGAGCATGGCCTGATCCAGTCACTAAGGCTTTGAGCCACAGCTCCTTTGCTGACATTCAAAAGTTGCAGTCGCATACAACTGATGAGTAAGAAGATGAGGTGACGAAGGCACGCATGCTGCATGAAAGTAAATAAATCCAGTTCAGTGTGTGTTTTTTACATTCATTTCGAATGAGGAAAGTCCCCCAGCATTCAGCGATGGAGGCTGAAAGGCATCGATCTGCATGAATGTTGAAGCAGAGAGCCCTTAGATGTACCGATGTGATGCCCTTAGATGTACCGATGTGATGCCCAGTGATTTTTCAGTTCTTGAAGCTGATGGCGGAGAGAAGTGACCACTGTTCATAGCTGGTGGTGAAGAGTTACCACAGTTCTTTGAAGATAGTACTGGTCTGCTCTTCATCAGTTGCCTGGCTCTTCTTATCCTGGAGGGGTTTTATCTCCTGCATTTTAGAAAATAGAAAAAGTTGTATTATTCAATTTTGAAGAATAACATAGGCTTATACTTATTCGATGCAAATGTAGGCAAAAAGTATTGAGTAATGATAATAGGATTATAACTATTTGTTATGATTTTTCTTCTTTGTATATATCTGTTTTTAATTTTAGGGTATTTAGGATTATTGCACTCAATTTTTCATTGATATTCATCATCATGCTTGTCATTGACTACATTTGTTGCCATTGACAACGAAATAATTTTGTTCATCGTCATTTCAAATTAGACACGTGTTACGAGCACAAACATAAGGAAATGAGAACTTGAATGTTTATTTCTATTAAAATATATAATTTTATATTTAAATTTAATATTACTTAGCACCGGTAGCTATTATTTAATTTGTTTGCCATTACACATAAGCGTATCATATCATGTATCATAAGATTCACGATGGCTAAGCCTAAAACTAATACTAGTAGTTAGTAGTAGTAGTAGTACTAGTATTACTACAACTGAAACTGCTTTGAAAACTAACTAACTAATTCATTCATGGTCTAAAATTACCAAAAAATATTTATTAAATACAAAATTAAATTCAACTTACCTATTCAACACAAGAAAATGTGTCCAAACTTGAACTTTTGTTTAGTCATCCAAAATAAAATTGTTCGATCGATAATTGGTTGTGCTTCTCGATCCAATGTTTCATGGCGAAATGAGGCAACGAAATGTTGCATGATGGGAATTTTAGTTCATTTCGAGAGTTGGACGAGTCCATTACACAGTGGGGTTGATAAGCTTTCCAACGATACCAAATATGCCTAGGTAGCTTTATAATTATGAATGTAAAAGCAAATGGGCGCCCTATAGGGTACATTTGGACGAATTTTCGCCCCCAAGTCAAAATGGTATCTCCCTATACCTCTTTCAAATACATTTTTAAACACTTTTTAATCAATTTTAATGAAAACGGTAAACGCCGAAGTATAGATAAATGGATAAACTAGTAGAATTCACCAAAATCTCATTTTTGATAAAAATTTGAGAAATACTGATATTTTGACCCGTGGACCACCTTAAATTAACGGAGTGGTTATCCCCAGAATTCTGCGAATAATTTTCAACGTTATCCCCAGAATTCTGTGGTTATAGAGACCCAGGGTCTCTATACTTTAAAAAGCTCATAATTCATCATGTCTTCGTGGCCGCATGGTAGAGTGAAGGACAGTTGACGTTGTGGTACAGGGTTCGATTTTCGCTAGTGGAATTTTTAAAAAAAATTATTTTTTTTTACAGGGTTCGATTTTTAGATGGGGAATCTTTTTTTATGTTTTCTTTTTAATTAATTTTTTTTTCTATTTTAAACCTTTTGTTATTGCATAATATTTAAATGATTCACGTTCATCCCACTGCGACGCGACCTTGGTAGCGGCGCAATTGAATATACTGCCAATATTGCTAACACTACTAGTACTACTACTACTACTAATAGTACTAATACCCTATCCTATACTATAAATTAATATATTGTCCTATATTCTCCAATAATACGTCATGGACTGTAAACCTATATTACTGCAGGACTGGTCTAAGGGAATTGGAGGCCCTTGGCGAAGTGAATTTGGTGGCCCTAAATAAAATGTAATAGAAAAATTAAAGAATAAATATAGAAAAATTCTTGTGCGAGGCCCCCATTAATGACAATAATGATGAAACTAATCGGAGGCCCTAGCCCTAGGCGGCTGCCTAGTTTGCCTAAGCCTAAAGCCTACATTACTATCACTACTACTACTAATAATAGTACTAATAGCCAATCCTATAATATATATATATATATATATATATATATATATATATATATATATATATATATATATATGACCCCCCTTTCCAGTCCATGATGGACTATGGGGCGTTCACAAGTAATGTAGCGTTCTCAAGTTTTTTAGCCACCACTAACGAGCAGGGGAATGTGTGGCCAGCACAATGCCCCAGAGGCCTTGCCAGTACCTGGGCTCGAACCCGCGACTCGGGATCTGCCTCGGTTCGATAGTCCAGTGCGCTACCACTTAGACCATCGCGCCCCTCATATATATATATATATATGATAATTATATTGTCCTATATGCCTATACCATATATCCAAAACGCAATGGACTTTACTTAGTTATACTAGTGAGCTAGATAAAAATAGCTCAGTGGACTGAACAGATTCTAAAATATAATTATAAACTTAAAATCAATATGAAAAACAATAAGGCTGGTACTGTTTTCTTATTCAGGTCAGATATAATTATTATAATCAACATGAATCATGAATTTACTTGATATACATTATACATGATATAATTTAATGATTTAATGCTAAATAATGCTCAAAATTAACTTTGAGAATTGTTCACTGAATTCTCCCATCAACGTGGAGAGTAATTCACAGAATTCTGGGGATAACGTTCAACGTTATTCGCAGAATTCTGTGGATAACGTTGAAAGTTATTCGCAGAATTCTGGGGATAACGCTTTCCTTAAATTAATTTATAAATAATAAAATATCTCACACCACTCGATAACTGGTGAGCGCCGGAAAACTACGTTGAAATAATTACTGCAATGAATTTAAGAAACTAAAAGGAAATTTTATTAATGATTTTAATTCATACTTTGATTTTCCTACAGCACTGTCACCAAGACAAATAATTTTCACCCGTTCTTCTCCTTCATCTCCCGGCTTATCATAGTCTGGCTGAACGTTGGTCGCCATCTTGTTGCTAAAGAATGCAAATAGGGCATTGTGGGATTTATTCCGACTGACCAAATGTAATTTTCACGCACAGCAACAAAATTCTTTACCTGACGTCATTATAACTTCAGTTTCAGAAGTTTAAATAAATAATTAAATAACAGGAAGTCAAACACTTTATCGCCAAACAAAACTATTTTTATCAAGTAGCATCAGAATCAGAGTATTTCTGCTGGTAATTGTGATTGTGATCTTTAAAATATTTAATGGGTATTTTGTGACAGTGACATGATTACTGATTATGATTGATTAGTGGCATGTTATTGACCCATCCACCAAAGAAAACATTGATGAACCAGAACAAAATCAAGATTCATAACTAATAATAAAAAAAATTAAAATTTAATATAATAATTTAATAATAAATAAAATAATTATACTAATGACACTGACTAATTCTAACAGTAATAATATTTAATAATAATAGTAATTAGTAGCAGTCTTAAGGTTAAGCCTTAAAATTAAACCTAGTCTAACACTAACCCGAAAATGAGAATTTTCATCTTAGTCTTATTTAGTAATAACCACACTACTTTTAAGGACATTATCATTAATATTAACGTCAACCAACAAACATCCTAAAAATAAGAGTAACATATCAATAATTATAAACCACCACAATACAAAGCACACTGACTACACCTCTATCTTAAGCACAATTAAGGAAATCTCCTTCAAACAATGGAAACATAAAATATGTAACATGTAGATATAGGCAAAAACACTTAATCCTAATTTTGCTCCTCTCAGGCCCAGTATCATCTAAATGTCAAATTTGTATTAAGGCATGCACTAGCAAACAAGGAAACATTCAGTGTGACACCTGCAATGAATGGTACCACATAGCATGCCTGCATACTAACACACCAAAGCACATAGCAGTAGGCCTAAGAAATAAATATGCATCTTGGCACTGCATACATTGTGGGTTGCCCCAAATCAGTTCAGATTTATTTAACTATACGGACCTGATCACCACAAACTCTTACAGTGTTTTGGCTAATAATTTTATAAATAAACCAATAGATAAAATGAAACCTACCACACAAACCCATAAAATTACCCATAAAAAACCTAATAATAATAATAATCAAAACATTCTCAAAACACTGATAGTTAATTTCCAAAGCATAAAAAATAAAATTCCAGATTTAGAACTACTTATAAAAACAGAAGAACCAGACATAATTGCTGGTTCTGAAACTTGGTTGAACCCCAACATATATAACTCTGAGATTTTAAACACCAATTATAATATTTTTAGGAAAGACAGACCAGACAATTATGGAGGAGTGCTACTTGCAATTAAATCAAATATCATAGCTGAAGAAATTACTACACAGCCAAATTTTAATATAGAGTCTATTTATTGTAAAATAATTACACCAAACTCATCCCCACTTATTGTAGGCAGTATATATAGACCTCCGAATACAAACCTAGAATACATGAACAATCTTTGTAGTCAATTAACTTTCATAAAAGAGAATAATAAAAATGCAGTTCTATGGATTATGGGGGACTTTAATCTTCCAGATATAAATTGGAAAAATTATACAATTGATAACCATCAAACTAACAAAGAAATTAATGAACACTTTTTAGACACTATAAACAACATAAACCTAGAACAGATAGTAAAAACAGCAACAAGGAAAAATAAAACACTAGATTTATTCCTAACAAATAGACCAGGACTAGTGTTAGACTATAAAATAATTCCAGGACTGTCCGACCATGATATTGTTAGGGTCACCAATACAATAAAAACTAAAATTAATAAGATACCTAGAAGAATAATCTATCTTTGGAATAAATGTAATTCAATAAAACTACACCAATCAGCGGCTAACTTCCAACAAACTTTCCTAAGTAAATTTAACACAAATAGCCCAGTAGAAGAAATTTGGAAAGATATAAAAACAAATCTAAAAACTATAATGGATGAGAATGTTCCAACAAAACTAACATCAAATAAAATTAACAAATGCTGGTTCAATTCTAGATTGAAAAAGCTATGCAAACTAAAAGAGAACTTATTTAAGAAATATAAAGCTACCTATTCATATAGGATACACAAAAAATACTTAAAGATTAAACACTTGACACAAAAACTTAGTCGAAACCTCCAAAATGAATATATAAACAATGTAATTACCAAAGATAACAATAAAAACTTATGGTCCTTTATCAAATCTAAAAAAATGGAACCTTCAGGAATAGCCACACTAAAAGGCTCAAATAATAAAACCTATAATGATAATGAAACTAAAGCTAATATCCTTAACACATATTTTGCATCATCTTTTTCTGCCTCAGGCGACAAGGAAGTTTTAATAAATTTAAATAAAATGGAGGAAATAGGTAACATAACTGTAGATGAGATAGGTATACATTCACTCCTAAAAAACTTAAAAATAAACAAAGCTACTGGCCCAGATGATTTGCCTGCAAGATTATTAAAAGAACTAAGCAATGAACTGTCCCCAATCCTTGTAGTTCTCTTTCAAGCCTCTCTAAACCAGGGTAAAGTGCCCCAGGATTGGAAATTAGCTAACGTAACTCCACTCTTTAAGAAAGGGGATAAATCAGACCCTGGTAATTACAGGCCTGTATCACTTACTAGTATCACCTGTAAATTACTAGAACACATAATATATAGTAGAATAGTTAACCACCTTGACAAATATAATGCCCTATGCCCACATCAACACGGCTTTAGAAAAAACAGATCATGTGAAACACAATTAATAGGTTTAATAGATGAACTATCAAAAGGCTTAGACAAAAATGATCAAATAGATACAATATTACTAGACTTCTCAAAAGCATTTGACAAAGTTCACCACCTTAGTTTACTTAAAAAACTTAACTACTTTGGAATCTCAGGTTCCTTACATCACTGGATCCAAGACTTCCTTTTGGGCAGGGAGCAAACTGTAATAATTAATGGATCTAAATCTGCACCAATAAAGGTTAACTCAGGAGTTCCACAAGGAACTGTGCTAGGTCCCTTACTCTTTTTAATTTATATAAATGATTTACCCAACAACATCTCAACAGGTACAAAAGTTAGGTTATTTGCTGATGATTGTATAATCTATAGAACAATTAAATCAGAACAAGATAGCAAAATTTTACAAAAAGACTTAGATGAATTGATAAAATGGGAAACTAACTGGAGTATGTCTTTCCACCCAGAAAAGTGTCAACTGTTAAGAGTAACAAAGAAAAAGAAACAAATAAATTCAAAATATTACATTCATGGAAAAGAACTGACCCAAACTAAAGATGCAAAATACTTAGGAGTCTTAATAAATGAGAAACTATCATGGAATCCCCATGTCAATGAAGTTATTAAAAAATCAAACAAAACCTTAGGCTTTATAAAAAGAAACTTTAACAAATGTAATAGAGATATAAAACTAAAATGCTACCTCACTTTGGTGAGACCTGTACTAGAATATGCATCTTCTGTATGGGACCCATCCACCAAAGAAAACATTGATAAACTAGAACAAATTCAAAAAAGAGCTGCCAGATTCATTACTGGAGAATATTCGAAAACTGACAAGAATAACACCATTAGTTAAATCATTAAACCTTGAAACACTAGAGGATAGAAGAACCAAGAGCAAAGTAGTAATCATACATAAAGCAATTAATTCTAATTTAGAAATACAACACAAAGATAACTTAATACAACCCTCAGATAGACATAAGGATAAAAACACCTTTCTTATTCCGTATGCAAGAACAAACACATACAAGTTTTCCTTCTTCCCGTCCGGAATTCGGGCGTGGAATGGGTTGCCTGAAGAATCCAGGAAAACCAACACTTTATCAACATTTAAATCTCTAATAAAAATGCAGGACTAAACACAAACCATAGATAAGCGTAGGACGCAATAATCTTCTGTATAGAAGGAGCGTCTGTAAACAGATAAGTAGTACTATGTAATAGTAGTAATACTTAGTAACTGAGAACTGGAGACTGGAGAATTCAGAATTTTCAAAACTGACAAGAGTAACACTGCCATTGCTATGGCCATGGCATTAGTGACTATACTATCACTATTAGTATTAGTTATTAGTATTAGTATTAGTGTTAGTTAAATCATTAAACCTTGAAACACTAGAGGATAGAAGAACAAAGAGTAAAGTACAGTAAAGTAATAATAATTCATAAGTATAAGACAATACATTATAATTAAATTCTAACTTGGAAATAAAACACAAAGATTAGTGGGAGCATCTAGAACAGATAAGATAAGATTAAGATATTTATATTAATATTGCATTATTATTGTGTCTCATTCAATTCAATATTCATTGTTACACATGATTCTGATCTGATTCATTCAAAATTCAAGTCATTGTTGTTGGACTCATTGATTCATAATGATTGTCAATGATTTAATTTATAATTTATAGCATGATTTTTTTTGTGGAAAATATTATTACATTGTATTTGTATTATAAATTATTATTTAAAGTATTATACTAATTATAGCCAATATTCATTGATAAATAATAGGCATTTGTATATCCACCGGGGTATTCATGGAGTCATGGAGTTAAGCCTACAGAACTATTTAAACTATTTTATAGGCTTTTTAATATTTAGCCTGTCAATCACTTTACTTTAGATTTTTATTTTACTGTCTCTTTCTTAAGTTTAGGTCACAAGGATCTAATAAATAATAAATGAAGATGATAATGATTTTTATAGATTGGCCAATCACCAATACTGATAGGCCTTTCTTGCAGTTTTTTACAGTACACACACTGCTACACTATTATTTTGTTTTGAAAATATCTGACTTTAAAATGTTTACCTTTCAGTCACCCTTTCACCTTGGCATCTGGCCCTAGTCTCTGGTTTCTAGTTAATTATTACATTGACAAGACCTATGAGTGTTTGTAAGATTTTTAAAACTTTCAAGGATAGAGCCAATGCTGTATTAAATAGTATTGTACTAAATTATATAAACATTAATTAAAATTATACTTATTTATTTAACTTTTATTTAATATAAAATCTAGATCATACAGAAAGTGACACCAGGTAGTTTCAACCATGTCAGGTTTCTTAGATAACTGTCATTGGCCTAGATGTGAGTGCATAGAACTTGGTGACAAAAGAAACCTTATCGTTTCAATCCTATCCGGCGTGATGGTAAGTGGAGTTATAAGTTACACCTCTAAAACTTAGCTTTGAGTGATTTTATTGAACTTGAATATTTTCTATTCATCACATGAGTATCATTAGTTTTATGTTTTAAAATTTAAAAAATTATGAATGTTGAACAAATGTATAAAACCTTGGCTAATGTTACAATAATTCCTTCTAGTTTTTTGCAGGTTGGTGGTTTGTGATTGATGCAGCAGCTATGTATCCGGATGGTGACAAATTTAACCATGCCTTCCAGACTCCTGGTGTCATATTAACTGTAGCTTTCTTCATGTAAGCTCAGTCTTTTTTTTTGTTTTTTTTTAAATCTTAAACTGTTATTCACAATTAATATTTATTTCAAGTTTATTTATTCAGAGCAAAGTTTTTAAAATCACACATCATCTTATCCTTTTTTTTTGGGTAAAAATGTTATCTGTGTTGAAAATAATAATTTCAACCCTTTTTCTCACCTTGTTTTTGCAGCCTAAAAATAAAAATTACAACTGGATTTTAAATGTGACTAAAATACATTGTAATAATTAAGATCTTAAGTCTGCTTAAAAATACTATGAAGGAGAAATAAAATGCAAAAGGAACTATAGATACAAAGAATAGAAATACTTAAAAAAAACTAACTGTGGACAGTTATATGTTCATTTATTTGTACTGCAAAAAGGCTGTGAAATCCCATATGATCATATAATCAAGTTTGGCGACAATGATGTCAGAACCAAACTCATATTTGTTTAAATATCACATTTAGCAAAGAACTTTTAAAAAATTAGCCAAAAGTAACTATAATTTTAATTATGGTACTGTTACTTATAAAAGTGCTTTTAATAGCATAACGATGAATTCACATTGAATAGTTTATCCAGTCATTTAAAGCAGACATTTTTTACTGAGCTCCCATTTATGAAATAAAATTGACCACCTATTTTCTGCTCCAGTTCATTTTCAAGCTCCAATCAGGGATGATTAAAGAGGCCCTAAGTGTTCAAGAAATTATTTTTTAAAATATATTTTTAAAACTTATTAATCTCATTAAAAAGTGAGGCAACTTAGCTGTATAGGAGCTCAGTGTGCAACATAGTTGATAGAAAAAAGGTAATACAGCTAAACAATATTTGGGGGGAGAAGCAGGTAGAAGTTGAAAGGAGAGTGGAAAAACATTGCTGTTTTAATTGTTTAGGAAAAAGATGGTAGAAGATATTTCTTTATATAGCTGTAGAAGAGGGGGGGGGGTATCATGGCCACTTGTGGCAGTAGAAAATTGTGACATTATTTTAAAGAAATTGAGACTTCTTACACCTTGTCACAAACATCCAACATGTTCCTTCTCCTCCCGTGCCCCCACCCACGCAGATTTTTATTAAATGATTTGCTGTAATTATCAATTATAATTTTATGGTGCTCTTTTTTAAAAAAAAGTTTTTTGTAAGAAAATAAAAGCCCTTTTATCAGCACCATTAGTTTTTAACTTGTATTATCATACACAGAGTAAAGGTTAGAAAGTATACACTTGCACGTTTGTTTGGATTTTGTTTATTTCTTTGTTCAGTGCATTTTATTTCTGTGATTTGACTAACCAAGTCACACAGTCTTGTTGTATATTTAATATATCTTAGGATTATGTGATGCATGCTCCCTCTCCTGACATAAGGTTTTGGGTGGGGCCCCAGTTGCCACCCTTTGCACCCAGTGTGTTTATTTTTCTAAGTGGTTTCATATTTTTTTAAAAAGTATTAATATCAACTATCTATTATTGCAGGATCAACTCAGTTTCAAATGGACAAATTAGGGGTGAGGCCTACACAACAGGATGTATAGGACAAACAGGTAAGTTAAGAAAACATTTACCTCAGTTTTGAAACATGTGAAGTGTTGGAGCTAGGTTCAACTAAAACAAATGCAAATATTATTTGTGACATAATCTACACCCAAAGTGTAAGTTTGTTGGAGCGTTTTTCCCCACTAGTTTTAAACTGTTATGTTAGCATTAATATCTTTATAATTATCTTTAACAATATTTATAAAGATTGTTGCCATTCTACAAATTTTTAGATTTCCTATTTGTAACGATATTTTTGAATATGAATTTACACAAATAGTAATTTTTTTAATGCTTAAAAGGTGCAAGGGTCTGGTTGTTTCTTGGCTTCTTATTGGCTTTTGGCGCTCTTATTGCTGCTAGCTGGATTCTTTTTGGTTTTTATGTGGTTGGAAGTAAGTAAATTTGGTCTTTCCTGTTTCTGTCTTAGTTTTCCATTTTTATGTGTATTTATTTACATGTTGATTGGTTTTTTGAAAATCAGATATTTTATCCTCCATGAAAGTCGTTTGCAATGATAATGCTCTTAATCGATTCCAATTAAATCTCATCTAATATCTTTTTTACCACAAACAAGTTTAATGTAGCTACTAGAAAATGCAATTTTATTTTTACTTCAATAAGTATTATGTCAAACAGCATTTTCAAAAAATATTTTTAAAATATTCAACGTTTTTTTAAATAAATTTTCTAAAGATGTCAAACCTGACTGGCCAGGGATTGCAGTTTTTCTTCAGAATGCGCTCATATTTTTCAGGTAAGCATTAATGGTTGGCTGCGGCTATTGGTAGTCAGCTACCCATAGCTTCTAGAGAGCTATTGGTTCTCGACTATCAATAGCCATTTCCGGTTGTCGGCTATTGGTAGTTCGCTATTATTAATTTTTAATAAAACTACTACTAGGTGATATTCTGAATTTGATTTAATGTTTTAATGTAAAAAAAATATTTTTGTATTAGATCAGGGGTCTCCAAACTACGGCCCGCGGGCCGGATGCGGCCCGCGAGGCCCTCTGATCCGGCCCCTGGAGACCTTGTAATAATTTTAAAAATATAATATTTTTATCTGTATTTTACAATAAAAATGTGCGAATAACACTAGCGAAAGCAAACACTCAATTAGCGAAAAATGCAAGCCGGTTTCACCATTTTTCAATTGCAATGGATGAATCGCTGGACAGCTGTTCCACCTCTCAACTGCTTGTGTTCATTAGAGGTGTGGATGAAGACATGGACATAACACAAGAGCTGGCTTCTCTACATAGCATGTATGGCACAGCTACCGGAGAGGATATATTCAATGAATTGGGAAAAAACATTTGTTGATTATAACTTGGACTGGACTAACTTGACTTGCTTGACTGTTGATGGGGGAAAGAACATGAGTGGCATAAAGAAAGGCTTGGTTGGACAAGTGAAGCAGATATGTAATGAGAAACACATTCCACAACCAATGTTCCTGCACTGTATTATTCACCAGCAAGCTTTGTGTGCTAAATATGTGGACATTAGCAGTGTACTGAATCCTGTGGTGGAGATGGTGAATTTAATAAGGTCACATGGGCTCAACCATAGACAGTTCAGAGACATGTTGAAAGATGCAGACACAGAATTGCAAGATTTACCATATTATACAGCAGTAAGATTGCTAAGTTGTGAGAAAGTTCTGAGTTGAGTATTTGAATTAAGCAAGGAAATACATGACTTCCTAGATAGTAAAGGAAAGCCACAGCCATTACTGACTGATGAAGAGTGGGTATGGAAATTGGCCTTTTCTGCAGACATTACTGGTCATTTAAAATTTCTGAACCTAAAACTTCAAGGAGAGACAAATCTAGTTTCTGATCTATACAATCACCTAAAGGCCTTCAGAGCTAAACTTATCTTGTTTTTGGAACAAGTACAGGCCAACAACTTGACACACTTTCAGCAGTGCAAGGTCTTCATGGCTGAAGCAACAGCTGAGTTCCCCACATCATTTTCATGCGAGATCATCAAAGACCTCCAGCTGCAGTTTCAGGAGCGGTTTTCTGACTTGGATTCAAAGGCAGAAGAAGTTAGGCTATTTCAAAATCCATTTGTAGCAGATATGGTCAGCTGCTCAGATGAACTGCAGCTTGAGGTGATTGATTTGCAAGCAAATGACTTCCTTAGGGACAAGTTCAAAGAAGGGCTTTTGAGTTTTTACCAGTTTTTGCCCAAGGAAGACTTTCCTAGTGTCAAAGCTTTTGCATCAAAATACCTTTCAATCTTTGGAACAACATACTTGTGCGAACAGACATTTTCGAGGATGAAATACGTGAAGAACAATTTGAGAACTAACTTGTCTGATGATAATCTCAGGTCACTGTTGATGTTAGGGACATCAAATCTAAAGCCAGAAATATCTAATATTTTGGCATCCAGGAAACAATTTCACCATTCCCACTAATACATGTATTCATGTGCAGTGCATCAATGTATTATTAAATAATATTTAATATAACATTAAATAATATTAATATTATAAATATAATAATATTAAATATATACTTAAAAACAACATGTATGTTTTGATTTTTTCTTATTTGGCCCCCCAACAGCTGTTTTACAGTTAATCCGGCCCTCCGGCTGAAAAGTTTGGAGACCCCTGTATTAGATAATGGATTCATAACTTGAAACTGATGTTCTATCATTTTTTAAAATCATTTTAAATACTGTCACCTTATATTTATATACAAACAAATGTGAATGTTTTTGTTTCCTTGACATTTTGCTTTCAGTGCATTTGTCTTCAAGTTTGGAAGAACAGAGGATCTATGGGGTTGATCAACCAGCAGAAAGATTCTGTTGTATATTTATGCTTGGAACACAATCTCTCTTTGAGCTCAGTTATCAAATAATCTTGTATAAATACAAGATTCTCGGTACAGGTCTGCTTTATTTGTGAATATTTAAATAAAAAATACTCATAAAAAATGAGCTTAATGACATTTTCCACATTTTTTGATAACTGTGTATCAATGCTGGCACAAGGTCTTTTAATATATGTAGAAAATTGATCATTTTTAGAAATGGAGATGATGGTAATCCTGCAGTTTCTACATGTATATTATTTCAAAGCAAAATTAAATTTTTCGTGAGAACTTAAGTTTTTAATTTATTAAATGCATTATTATATGTTGTATTTAAGCTATTACAATTACAGTGCTAATTTGTACGTCTTTTTAATTTCTAAGGCATTTTTTCGGCTCTATATCATACATCTGGTCACGATACGTCCATTTTGTTTACCTAGCCAGATGTTTTTTAACTGGCTCGACCCATGCTAAAATAAATTTAGTGACTGAAAATGTTTTTAAAAGGTATTTTTCATCTATTTTCATGTTCTCAGAAGATAAATAAATATTTTAAAGACAATTTCATTTTTTATTTCGTTACTAGACGTTTGATTCTTATTATTATTATTTTTTTTTGTAAGTGAGAAATTTCCATTTGGCATCTTACTGTGACAACTCAGCAAGTAGAGTAATACATAAACAAAATGGATGCATCCCACTCCGATTATGTAGCTTTAAGGGCTGAAAAAAGCCTTAGCAATTAATAAAACTTACAAATTAGTGCTATAATAGCTAAAATATAACATATATTAATGCATTTAATAAATTAAAAACGTAAGTTCTCACGAGAAAATTAAATTTAGCTTTGAAATAAGATATGTGTAAAAACTGCAGGTTTACCGAGATGATTCTATATATTGCTAGTTCATATAAGATTAAAAATGATTTAGTGCAGTTGGCTTATTGATTTCCCCATAACCACTTTAAATAAAACCTTCCTTGTTTTAATTTTTTTAATGAATTTTAAGCTGGGGCATGTGCATTTTTTGTAATACAATAGTTGTATCTTGAAGACTATCTGGCTGTTCCAAGTCTGGAGTTACAAAAAACAAAAAATCATATCTTTTCCATCATCTTTACTGTTTTCCATCCACCTGGCTAATTGCTTTCAGCTGCACCAGTTGTGATTATGAACATATCAAAGCTGAATTTTGTTTTTCTAAATTCATGAACTTGGTAAAAGTTAGGGGTTTTTTTTTGCAGTGGTGTTGGGGGATGAAACAATAAAGGATAAAAACATATAAATTAATTTCAGGTGATGTTTAGAAAATAGTCATATAGCCATAGTTTTATATTAATCAGTCTTGTGACACCTACTGAATTAATAATGGGGGGGGGAGGGTTTGTAGCTGAAGAACAAAGTATAATGACAATAAGAAACTAGTAAGGTGAATTTTAAATGAAAATGTTAAATAATGCAGTAATTAAAACCCTTAAACTTTTGGAGTGAACCCAGACATGTTTGGTGACTTCTGGACCTTCCCTTTTGACTTTGCATCCCAGTTTGTCCCATTTAATGGGAAAATATGAAATGCTTATTTATTTTCACTAGGTACAAGTCATGTGTGCTATACTACGTATTTTCTGGTATGTCAGGACTTGTCAGCATTCATCATTATTTTTAATTGAATTTGTTTTTTCTTCAAAAAAGAAATGGGAATGCAATAGTAACATACACACTTTTTTTTAAATTAAAAAATGTTTTAATACCCACGTAATTTCTCACCTTTTTTTTCTCTTACTGACATTTGTATGTTCAGTTTTGATTAAATATGAATTAAATCATTAATACTACCACTGTACTTAATTATGTTTGTATGATATATTTTAAATGTTTGTACTGTACTGAGATAAATACTGTAATGAGAATAATAAAATTATTAAACATTCTGTATTGTTCTAAGAATGTTTCAAAATGAGATCATACTAATTAATACTAAATTTTCATAGCTAATTTATTTATGTTGTAAATATTGAACAATTAAAAAAAATAATAATAAGTTGAAGATTATGAAATGATGCCAGGGGTAATTTGCATTTTAGGGAAAATGATATTTTAAAATTATTTGTGCATATAAATAGATATATATCTTAGTAAGAAATGATTTATTCCTTTTAGAATAATGTTGGTTTCAAATTAGGTCATATATTTATAATGGCTTTCAAAATCAAACACTAATAATATTCCTAGAGCAGTTTGAAATTACTAAATTAATTATTATGAATAAAAAAATAATTGAAATTTTGTTGACCATAAATCTTTCAAAAGTTTTCATCACTATTTTTGTTTAAAATGATGCAAACTTTTGTAATAATAAGCCTTGCTAAATGCTCAGGGGAAAAAACCTCTGTAATGGACAGATGGATAATTTTATAAAAATTTGAGACAATTCAAATCAATAAACAAAAAAATATTAAAACCAATATCAACAATGTTTTATTACTGTTGCCAGCATATTGGATGACATTCTTCAAACCTGAATGCTCTGTATTGCATTCATATACATAATTCATTTGTTTTTACTTCTTGATCTTGCTTGTGCTATACTTTTATATAGTAGTCCAAAGCACATTCTATCTCTTTTTCCTGTTGAATACAAAAATGTTTATAGTTATGACAAGAGTGCTATAAAATAATTAAGCAATTTCTATGCTATTTGTCCTTACTGCAAACAGATTTTTTAAAATCACAAAGACACAGATTTCTGAAACTGACCAAGTAAATTTCTTTCTAGCTTTTTCTTGTCCAGGCTTCTTTCTTTCTCTCTTTCTTGGGTCTCTAGTTAACAAGCCAGCTGCCAATAAACAATATTTGATTAATAATTATAGCCGGGTATAGATTAAGTGTAATTTTTGTAAACACATAAGGCAACCAAGAAAATGAATAACGCATAAGACTAACACAATTTAAAAAAATTTTTGCCAGGGTAAAATGTGGTACTCCTGCTGTGTGTATCAACAAAAAGAACAGGAAAATTCTTGTTAAAAATCATAAAATTTCAACTGTGTCAGGGTAATATTTAAAGCATAACGTGACTATGCTTGATAAATCAACCTCCACTGTAGGGTATAGATTCATGGAAATCTGACAAATTACAGCTCTTGCCTCACAGCTATGTTCATTGGCCATGGTATCAAACTTGCAATGATATCCGAACAATAATATAGCTTCAATGATTGTATTAATCAATGGTTAATATAATTATGAAATATCAGAAATGAGAATTATGAAATGAGTGGTGGATTGTGTGGATAAAATTTATTTATGAGAGTAATATTTTTTTTACCACACACTCAACTAGGAGATGATGATAAATTGATTGTTGGAGATTTTGTCCTCTGTTTATTAAGGGCACACGATCAACTCTTATCATTATGATTCCTGTAAAAAGTTGAGGTTTTGTTTAAATATCAGAGAAGATTATCCCTGGTCGGGCTGCTCATAGGGTATTAGAGACTAGAGTGTCACGTGAGAATCACGAGATTAGTGACAGAGAGGTCACATGGGTAAAAGCCCGCGAAATGAGTTCTGAGAGTAATGGCGAATGTGTGGCTGATGTCTCCACGTTGTGAAACCTCAAAGTTATATTTGTGTACATAGTGTGCATATTAAAGTTATTTTATTGACATTAATTCTTCAGAGGATTATTGTATGAAAGATTTTGTATTGTGAGAACGCCTACAAAACACATTAACAAGTAATACATCACCAAGAGACGTTACATAGAGGTTGGGGAGCAGGAGGCAATAGACGGAAATGCATTAATTGTTGTCAGCTCACATGATCTACTTGGAAGCTTGTTCCAGTCACTAATTGTCCTTGGCAGGTATGAGCAGCTCCTGTACTGGCTTTTTGTTTTTATTAGTCTGTATTGTCTATCATGGCCACGTCTTTGAGGGATGAGCTTATGTTCTATGCTAGAGCAAAGAACTTGCCCATTAGTTAATTTGAACAGCACTGCTAGCCTGGCCAGTTGTCACTGTTTGTTCAGTGGTTGCCAGCAAAGCGTTTCTAGCATGCTGTCAACACTTAATGTTTTTCTGTGACATCTTGGGAAAGAGCATGCTACCCGTCGCTGGACTGCCTCTGATCAGTTTGTGATCTTCTAGTTGTATGTTGTAGACAAATGATCCAATATCAACAGGACAAAGGCTGTTTCTTTAACCCTAGAGTTTCCTATCTTGAGGTTTCACCTTAGAAACCCTAAGGAACTATTACCTCCGCTACACATAGTGTCAATATGTTCGTCCCAGCGAACCTAACTGAAGAAAATGACTCAAGGATATGGGCATGAAGTTCGTAAGGGTATGTTGAGGGTTTCTGCTTCTTGAAATTAAGAGTTTGGAACTTAGATGGATGAAACTTTCATCAACTTTTTCCCCCACTCAGCTAACTGGTTGAGTTAGTGTTGTAGCTGATCATGGTTAGAGCTACAACAGCCTGTACACAGCTGTGTCTTCAGCAAACAATCTTGCTTGGTAGGTCAGCTTCTTAGGCAAGTTATTGGTATGTGCTTGGAATAAACAGAAGCCTAATACTGACATGACTGAACCCCGGACCTGACAAAAACAAAAGATGAGATTTTGCTGTCTACCACTTCTGCCAGACATCTATCTTTGAGAAAACGAGAGATCCATATTTTCATAGTGCTTTGGATCCCATATCTCTGTAAATTGTGTAGTAGCCAACTATGATTCACATTGGTGGAAAGCATTTGAAAATTCCATAACCAGCTAGTCATTCTGCTTGTCCCAGACATTTATGTGCTTATAAGCCGGCCCAAACCATTTGATCTTATTTTTTTGGTGTTTCAAGTATTTACAGTAGATATTCTTCCAATTTATATATTGAATTAATGTTAAAAAGATGAGGAAAAATAGCCCTGTATATTTTTGGTCTTTTAATTTAAAAAATAATCTTTCAAGGACCTAAAAAACTGACATGGAATTAACATCTTTTCACTTGAAATTTCCATAGACCCCCATCACTCCACTCCCAACCATTAAAATATATCCTGTATAGAGAATGTAACGAATTCATATTTTCTAGTGTTGTATATTGGTAGAAAGAAAGTAGAAAGTTACATACTGTTGTCTGGGACAATGAAGCTTTTGTTGGAAATGTGCCTGAACACATCATTAAAATAATTTAGTTGGGTTTTTATTTGCCAGATTTAATGGTTTCAAGTGATTTTAGATTTTCATCCCTGCTAGTTCATCAAAGCTGTGAATTAATTGATCACCACTATCTATATGGTACATGATTTCCCTTGTTATACTTTGGTCCCATCATTACCTGCAAACTAGAAATTTTCTCCAAAGTAATCAATATACATAATTTGCAATGTATGTCACATCTGTCTGTGACGCTACTAATTTTAGAAGGCAGCGCACCAAATTGCTGCACCAAAAAATAACTCTTTTCGAACGTCCGCATAAAATTGTTCAATAGGGAAATAAATGAATAAAATAAAAATAAATGAAATTTCTGTATTACGTTATTATTTAATCTGTTGTGTATTTATTTTGAAAACTTCTGTAATTTTTAAGCGATACACTAGTTCTGTTATATTTCTGAAATACTGTCCATTCATTATCAGCTCTCTAAAAATCATTAGATAACATATAAACTAGTAGTTAGCTTAACTAACAAATTGACATTCTGGTTACACGAGAGCTTTGAATAGTGACTCAGTATGATGGCCATTAACCCTACCGACTCGAGTTACCGAATATTAGGTAATTTTTTTAATTCCTATATAACGAGTTACCGCATTCTAGGTTTTTGGGTAAGCATGTGGAAAACCCTAGGGAAGTTCTAAAAATAACTAACCAATCGGCGTGTAACCTAAATAAAAGTCATTGCAAATGGCTGCCCCAATGTTTTGAATTTATTTGTGTGTGTTTATTATGGGAAATGTTTTTGAAAATTCAATGTAAGACGAGTGTCTGATGAATCAAGCACTTGGAACTTGGTTTATGTGTTTTATTCTTTTGATTTTTTCAGTATCTAAGTCATAATTTTATCAAGAATACGTTTCTAGGTCAAGTAACACCATGTTAGAGCTAATTATAGTAGTGTGTTGTGTGTATGACATGTGAAGCGTGTGTAGAAAACCATTCCAGATACAACAAGAAAATCCTAGAATTTCTTATACAGACAATCCATGTGTTGTGAAAAAATATTTTTTCTGCTAACTGGATCAGTGCATAAAGGTACAAAATTGGCACTAAATAAAAAATAAACATATTTTCTACAATTTCTCAAAGTTTTATTCCATTCCAAGCACTACTTTGCATGTAAGTAACTTTTTTTAATTTAAAGTATGTTCGTTTTTTCTCTTTAATGCCAGGGAACCCAGGTATAGGGAGAGTTAGGCTGGGGGCTTCAGGGGCGGTAGGGTTAATACTATACCATATATGCAGTAAAGATGGAAAATAAAACAAAATGAAAGTGTTTAACAGATCATAAAGGAGAGACGACTCATAAACTATCCCCAATTGCACTTCCCAGCTACACATTTCCTGTGCAAGTGAATATGTCAACAAATAACAATATGATAAACAAATTCAGGAGACCTACCTAGCCGTAGCCTTTCTATAACATCCTTGTCAACAAATGCACACAAGGCTCTGGAAATACCCAATCTGATTGCACCACAATGGCCGGTAGGTCCTCCATACTTGGCCTCTGCTTCAATGTCCACTTTCCCAATCACATCTGCCACTATAAGTGGGAATAAAAGACTCTCTCTGGGAAAGATACAGCTCAATCAGTAAACCCAGTGAGCATCAAATTATTTGTTTTTAATGAAATTAATTATTGACATTAGAAATCTACAATTTATGACAGCAGACTTACCTGTACAGAAAATTAGTGAAGTAGGATAAATCTTTGCCGTTAATAGTTACTTTTCCAGTTCCTGGCATGTATAATTTAACATGGGCCCAAGAATCTTTTCTTGTTCCTGAGAAGTAACAAAATTTATTTTCACAAGGACTTATTCTGAAATTCGTCTGGAATGTTTATAATAAAACTTAGGTAAGTTTAACTTATTGGATCCATGGATTTATAAGGATATGCTTCTATAAAATAGCAACAATACATAAAAAATGTCATGAGTTTAAAGCACATGGATTCTAAACAAAAAGTTTCTGGTCATAGTCACTGTTTTTCAACATTTAACCCTTTTAATATGTGAAACAGTTTTTGTCCACAAACCTGAGGTTGCTGACATCTATCTCATAGGCAAAATACTTTTTTAGAAATATTATTCATATTACCATCATTTGTACCTTATACAAGAAGAGACACATCCAATAGCATTATCAGCTCTTCAAAGATATAGATGATAATGCACACACACAAAAATACTTAACTTATTGTGCATTGACTAAATAGCTACGCAACATGTTACATTTGGTATCTCCTATTCCGCTTTTGAAAGTCATGAGTAATTATTACTCCCTCTCTAACAAGCATTAGAAAGGAGGTGATAGACTCAGTTATTTATAACCAGGTCTCCTAATACTTGCTCTGCCGATATGCTTAACATAAATTATTAGTTACTGCTTTCTGTCCATCCATCCCACTCATGTTTTGTAGGGTTGTACTGGATTCAAATTTTTAAAATCCGGCCGAAATCGGATTAGGCCAGATTTATGAAGTAAAATTCGGCTGAAGCCGGAGGAGGCAGATTTGTAACAATGGCAGAATTTCGGATTTGCCTGAGCTATTATATATGTATATATTTTGTGGCTCTACCGGCGTGGCAGGATTTATGAAGCCGAAATCCGGTACACCCCTAATCTTTTGTTACCACCCTTTTCCTTCTTAGGTGCTCTCACCAGATTGTCAAACAACACTAAATAATGAATTGGTTTGCAAATATTTTCCCTGTAAAACTAAAATGCTTCCTTTTTATTTTTTAACAATATACATTTCTCAGGCTGAAACAAACCATTTTTAAAATCACCTTGCATGCAAGATCCTGCCCTCTGACCTACAGTGACGGCACTTAGGTTAAATTAGGACCTAAATTTAGTCATACTAATTTCATTATTATCAGTGTCAGGATCTTAGACATCTGGAATAGCGATGACATTACACTTGGACTAGGCAATCTACAGTATCAATTGTATTATTGGAACTTTGGGCATCAACAATCATTATTCAACCGCAGAAAACGTTTATAAAACTCTAATGTCTCTCTCTTAATTAAGCCTAAGCTGATCAACCCATTTCCTACCGTGAAATATTTCCACACAAAGAAATCAGCTTTAGAATAGGAATTAAAAAACCAGTAAAAACAAAGTTTTTGACTATAAATCCCTTATATATGAGACATAACTAAAAGTATTGATTATGTTCAATATAACACGCACCGCGCGACAGACCCATGTAATATCTCGAGGGCTGGAGTTAAACTCCCGTGGAGGTCAACTATAGCAGGCGCTAGACATGCTACATAGATATAAACTAAAGATTCATTCATTTAATTACGGTACATTCGATCGATCTGAAATTTGAATACAATGCATTGTTAGGTGACAAAAGTCTATGTGCAAAATTTCAGCTCGCTAGCATCACGGAAAGTGGGTCATTTTTTACTTTTGTTTTTCCGCGGGACTGACCACTACGACAAGACAGTTAAGTTAAATATAAGAGATTTAAAAAAGAAGCAACTTTACCTTCACCACAAGCAAAACTTCTTCCTTCAGCATCATACTCAACCTAAAATTGTATTTCAAAGGTTTGAAATGATTACTCAACAATTTTTACTACCAAAAATGTTGCACAACTAAATATTTTCAATGTCTCAAGCAAAGAAAATAACATTTTCAATGAAAAACTTTTGTGTAAATTAAAATATTGCAATTGGGCATTTTTAAAAGCATTATACTAATTACTAATTAAAATTCGAGAAATATAATAAAATATCTCACTTGAGGGGGATTTGTATCTAAAGATTCAATCTGTAATACATTTCTAAACTGCATAATGAAAGCAAGCTCTCTGTGAGCTAAAGGATGAGACACCAGCCTTTCCATCATAACTATTAAGTGTTGGTACTGCAAGAAAAAATACAATAAAAAATTGGTGATGCACACAAAATAGTGACTACACTTTTGCTCCTAACTCCTATTTACCAATATGATAACAATTTGTAAATCTGAACAAAAGAAATTGAAAAAAAATATTTTTTTTTAAATTTAAATAATGAACAATTTGTGGTTTATAAAACATTTACTGCATTTGTTTTATACTTACATACTTTTCTTGAACCTTTTCTACTACTTTATTTTGTAATTGCTGATATGTTAGCCACTCACTGCTGGTGAGATTTCTGTAAAGAGTAGAGCTAAAATTAATCACTGAAGAAGACACTTCACTTGTAGTCATTCTTTCAACAAATTTAGGGAATTCTCAGGAGAATTTCAGTCTGCTTGAATTTGGGTTGTAATCTTTTCTTCTTCGTTCTCAATTTGAATATTGCGTGCCTACGAGTTTTGCGCCAATCGGCCCGTGGTCTCCGAATTCAGCCTGCTGTTTTTTCTGGATGTGCTTCCATAGCCTTTGGTCAGCCAAGACCATCTGCAAGGCAGCAGTTGATTTTGGCAAGTGATGCAGCGTTCACATGCCACGGCTATAAGGGTTCCACGCATTACCCAGCCGCCCTTTATTTTCCCTAACTATGCGTTAGGTACCCACTCGAAGCTGGGTGGACTCGGGGACGCCCTAGGCCCCGGGAACAAATCCATGGCTTCCAATGGATTCGACCCCGTGACCATCGGTACGCCAGTCGAGAGCGCTGCCACTCAACCACCGTATCCCCTTGGGTTGTAATGAAAATATATTAATCTCCATAGTTCCATAAGGTACTAACTGTATGTTCATCAAAAGTCCATTACTCTTTCTTTATTGCCTTTTGAAATAACAGAGTAACGGTAACTCAAACTATTTTTTTTAAAATATATCAAGAAAATAAAAGATCTTTTTAATATTGTCACTGGGATTTTAATGATTTAAGGGTATCGACAAACAAGAAAATTAACTTACAATGGGGGCACATTAAGTTCATCAGTTTTGTTTTCAGAAAGAAGTTTGTCCTCTAATGCTTTTAAATCCTCCATCTTAAGAGTGATATCCTGAAGAAAATTTGATATTTTAAAATGTAAAACAAAACGCTTGTTCTGGGAAAGCATTCATTTAATAAAATAAATGACAATTTAAGATATATAAGTGTTCCAAATAGAGCAATCACAAGAGACAATTTTTTTTTAAAGTTCATTAATATATAACCTTTAATAAAATCTAGAATACAATATTTACATATAGAATATTGTAGAAATTTGGCAATGCAGTGTAGTACAGCCAGTGCAATGGCCGTCCTTCCAAACTGAACTGGGCAGCTGGAGAGAAGAAAAAAAGGCAAAAATTGCTCTATTTACGTTCTAAAATTTTATTTTTATTTTTCAAAAATTATTTTCTTCTAAACATTAAACACAACTATCCAATAATTATCTGACTAAATTGGGACCAGGGCCAAGAGCGGCCTTTGGGGATGGCAGCTGGAGTAATTGCCCCAGGCCCCGCGCTTTGGGGGGCCCCGCATTTCTGACTTGAGACTATATTTTAGTAACAAAAGAGCCGGCAGATATTGCACTACTGAGTTTGCGCGAGAATTGATCTAATCTAGGGGGGCCCCGGGGGGTCATTGTTGCACCAGGCCTCACGCGTACCTAACGCCGCCTCTGACCAGGGCACATGAAATGGCATATCATTCTATAAACCCAATATTTCACATAAAGGTTGCACTAAAAAGGTGAGTGCAATATTTACAATTTAATTAGGCCATAAACATAACTTTAAAAATTAATTAATTTCAGGTACTGTATTTACCTTTTCTTTTAGGAAATATGTCATACGGATTCTAGAGGTGAAGAAGCAAATTAGAATTTACAGTTAGAAAACATTTTAAAATATTTCACTTAAAGTCAATAAAATCTGTAAGTATAAGAATATTTTGATTGGGCTTTGATTTGTTAAAAAGAGAATAATGATTAGTCACCAGAAGGGCATAAAAATTTCCAGGCTAAGCAATTCTGTCCATAAACTTTTTTTAAAATGTCAGTTTACTGGGGCTTAAAAGAAATTATTTTAGAAAACTGTCACTTCGCAAAAACAGTCATTACAGAAATAAAACTTACTTTCAAAATAGGCCGAGCTTTCTTGTCAAATATACCAGATGGTAGTAAATACTCAATGGCTCTCTGTGTAGGGAAATCATTTTTATCAGCAAAATGACAAAATTTTAATGAATAAATATCATTCCGCTAATTCCCAACTATTGAAAGTAGCTACATTTTTTAAAAATCTTATTATAGAATAGAATATTTACATCAACATCTGCCTGTGTGAAATTATCTGGATCTTCTCCCATTATATTAGCAAGGTGCCGTTTTCCTATTTCATAATCTGCCACCTCAGCTTGCATCATGCTGTCTGAGAATAAAAAAGGATAGTTTTTACAGATATAAAAAAATCCATTAGTAAATTTGTAATAATTTCACAAGTTAAACTAAATCTTCAAATGCAGAAAAATGCCTAAAATTTAACCTCATTTCAAAGTAAAATACTCTAAAAATATAGATTCAAAATATTAACAGATAGAAATGTTATTTATTTACCTTAATTCTTTTGTACAGTTAACATTATTTTACTGAAAATTTTGAAAAAATCATGGGTACGACTTATCTACTCAACATGAGAAAATATTGAGAACCTCAGACGGTAGATGTTGCCTCTGATAATGTGCATAAGTATAATGTAGGTGGCTTTACTTCACTGGACAGGAATTTTATTAATCATGGAAACATCTAACAATAAAGGCACCATAAGTCATTTAAAAATTAAACTTGTCGAATTTGTCAAAGAAAGTTGGAACTCAAAACAAGCATAAAACTTTAAGTGTTAATAGAAAAATCCTGTGGGAATAGTGTAAATTGAAGAAAGGAAATATGGTCAAGCAGAGTACAAACTAGATTATGACAAACAATTATGCCCCAGATTATAGAGCAACCTATCTTGGGGGGTCAACAGCAAAACCCAAGTTGAACATTTATTGTTGTGACCAAACTATTGGTGCCACCTATAAGTCAGTATATACATGTACTGTACATTTTTCTTTCCAAGAGTTTTTAAGGCAATATTACCAGTTTTGCAGTATTCTTAATAATTTCTTAATAATTGATGTTAGTATTTCAGAGTTAACTTGAAAATACATACCATGGGTCCTAGCCCTCTCCATATAGGCCTTCATTGCACGACTAATAGTTATGGTCTTTGTAGTAGGTTTATTTTCAATTCTTGATGGTGATAAAGAGACATATTCTCCATTGTCTGTAGAGTTAGTTCGATATTGTTCATCAACTCGATTCGGTGTCTGAAATAGGGTCATAAAAATGAGACTAAGGTAATGAATAGGATTTCACTAATTAATCACCACATTTATAATCAGCATAATTGCTCAGTTTGAAGAATAATAGGTGTTCTTCAATATTAACATTAATGTGATAGATTTTGCTTTTAAAAAAATTAATTAAAGTAGCAGTTTTGATTTTTGTATGTAAGAAATGTGTGATTACCAGAACACAATATACAATGTATTAGTTATGACTGCTTGTCATTGCACCAAATCATCTTGAGCTACAGTAGAACCGGTTTATGTCGACGGAGGGGTTTGCCAAAAAACGTCGAGATAACCGATGATCGAGATAAACGAAAACCAATATGGCTGCAAAATATTAACATGTGCTTGCAATTTCTTTATGTACATGATAAGGTTGTTTATGGTTAGCCGGTTAGCCGTAACTTTGTTATAAGCCTATTACGCGGAGTTAATATTTTGTTGTGTTGCGGCAGAATACCAGAACCAATATGCAAGCGACCATGACATCAAAGCGAGCGACTGTGACATCAAAGCGTTTTCTTACTATTCCGATCTATAAATAATATACAAGTCATCACTATTAGTTTAGTTCGCCTACGGCTGAGGAAAGATTTTTTTTAAAAATTTTACTTTGCTTAGTTGTCGAGGCTCTGTACGAGAGCTAACACACAGTACGCGTATGATATGAACAACGGTCAAAGTCAAGGCCGCGACTGTTACTATTTATATTATGAGAGTCATTTGAAAGACGTAGCAAAGATACCGGGCGATTAATTGGTCCTCAAATTTGAAATCGGCATATTAGTGACAGTTTTCCTACAAGTTAAAGTTTAAAGGCATTTGACGTAAGATGTTATATTTTAGCTATTACAGCGCTAATTTGTAAGTCTTATTAATATCTAAGGCTTTTTTTCGGCCCATGAAGCTACATAATCGGAGTAGGATACATCCATTTTGTTTATCTAGCACCCTACTTGCCGGGTTGTCAAAGTAAGATGCCAAATGGAATTTTTTCACTTAAAAACAAACAAAATAATAATCAAACATCTAGAAACGAAATTAAAAAATGAATTTGTCTTTAAAATATTTATTTATCTTCTAAGAACATTAAAATAGATGAAAAATACTTTTTAAAAAACATCTTCAGCCAGTAAATTTATTTTAGCATGGGTCGTTCCAGGTAAAAAATGTGGCAAGCAGGGTGCTAGATAAACGAAATGGATGTATCGTGACCAGATTATGTAAAATATAGAGCCGAAAAAAGACTTAGAAATTAATAAGACTTACAAATTAGCGCTATAATCGCTAAAATACAACATATAATTATGCATTTAATACAGTGGGGCTCGCTTAAGTCGACGGCCTCGGGGTATGAAAAATGGCGCCGAGATAACCGATCACCGACTTAAACGAAAACCAATATGGCGGCTAAATATTAACATGCGCTCCAAATTTCTTTATAATTATATACATGATGTGCGTTAATTAGTGATGGGACGATTAATGATTTAATCGGAATCGTATCGGAATATCGGGACCCTAATATTTCTTCACTAAGGTTAAGACCGTTCATATTTAAGGACTGTTTAAATATAACATAATGGGGGTGAGACTGCAATCAATTTGAATAATTTAAATATAACCCAGGGTCCCCACTCAGTCGGGAATTCTCTTAAAATAATTTTCCCGGTCTTGAAAGTCGGGAAATAGTCGGGAAAAGTTATGACTAGTCAGGAATTTATATATATATATATATATATATATTTTTTTTTCCGAAGTAAAAGTAAAATGACTTTGATTACGTCTCTGTGGTCATGTTTTGATTCAATTTAATTTTTAAAAAAAAGTTATCAGTTTATAATTGTCTGCGCATGCATTAAAGGTCAAATTTTTCGCCTCACCTCATGGCGCGTGTTTGCAATGCCCGTCGAATCGGCGAATTTAAAAAAATAAACATAATATGTTAATTTTAAGTTTAATGCTTTTGACGTGCAGGATATCTGTCACTATGAGACCGCACTCGAATTTCCTCCGTCAATCAAATGATACGTGTAACTTGTAATATAAATAGTAACAAATGCGGCCTTGACCTTATCAGAATTCGAAATACAACAGTGATGATGTGTATATTATATATCTATGTACTAGAATATTAAGAAAATGATTTGATTTCAGCATCATGCGCGTGTTAGTCACAGTTACGTATCTTACTGGTAACAAAGCAACAACAAACTTTTAAAAGAATAATAATAATTTTGTATTTAATTATATAAAAACCACCATCGATTCTCGATACAAACCTTTAGTTTCTTTTCTAAAGATATTCGTTTATCTTAAAAAATAAAATGATTAATGCATCAGAAAATGAATTAAGTTTAATAATAATATAACATGCGCAGCGAAATAATGACGGATTAAAGACCACTATCGCCATTTTTGAGTACCTCTGGTGAATACATACTCAATCTAATGGAATCAAATTGAAAGTAAAAACATCCTGTAATTTTTATTGAAATCTCGTAGAATCACACAATAGCCGGAAGTCTCGAAGAAAGCGAGATGTCAACACTGTTTTGAACTAAAAATTCCAAAGTGCATTGCTAGGCGAACAGATGGGGATCGAGCTAACCAACGTTAAGTTGCAAATTTGGCACTCTTTTGTGCTTGAAATATTAGGGCTTGGCGACTTTAAAAAATCGAATTAACCGCTGAAAAAATGCAAAGACAAAGAGAGAATTTGGAGGTTCCAAAAAAAATGTTGACTTAATAGAGCTGGCGAGTTAACCAGGGCTCGAATTAAGTCGGCCCCACTGTAAATTAAAAATGTAAGTTCTCACGAGAAAATTTAATTTCGCTGTGACGTAATGTACGTGTAGAAACTGCAGGATTACCGATCAATTTATGCATTGATAATAAAATTGATAATCACACAAACACTGACTCTGTGAGTCACTGTGACTGTGACACTCCCAATGATAATGATAATCAGGTAATCCTGCAGATTATCATTTTACACATTTATTATTTCACAGCAAAACTTTATTTTCTTGTGAGAACTTACGTTTTTAATTTATTAAATGCATTATTATATGTTGTATTTCAGCTATTACTGCGCTACTTTGTGAGTCTTTTAATTTCTAAGGCATTTTTTTCGGCTCTGAACAGTAAATAGTCTGATCATGATGCAACCATCTTGTTTATTTATCAAACTACTTGCCGGATTGTCCCAATAAGATGCCAAATGGAAATTTCTCACTTACAAACAAAAAAAATAAGAATCAAACATCTAGTAAAGAAAAAAAAATGAAATTGTCTTTAAAATATTTGTTTATCTTCTAAGATTAAGAACATTTAAATAGATGAATAATACTTTTTTAAAAATATCTTCAATCAGCAAATTTATTTTAGCATGGGTCGAGCAAGGTAAAATACATCTGGCAATCAGTTCGCTAAATAAACAAAATGGACGCAGCCGCATAGTGACCAGATTATTTATTATAAATTATACAGAGCCGAAAAAATGCCTTACAGTCAGCTTACAAATTAAAAAGACTCACAAATTAGCGCAGTATCAGTAATAGTAGGCCTAATAGCTGAAATACAACATTTAAAAAAAAATAATAAATGCATTTAATAAAGTAAAAACGTAAGTTCTCACGAGAAAATTAAATTTCACTGTGAAATAATATACGTGTAAATAGTGTAAAATCTACAGGAACATACTAATATTAACTAATAACTAATAGTGTCTAATACTAATACTAATAGTCTAATAGTAATTAAATGTGTTGGTTTTCCTGATTTGATAGGTTAGAAGAATTAAAAATAAATTTGGATATACAATGAGTAAATTATTTGAATATCATTACCAAGTTTGAATCTTGAAATATTGAGAAAGCATTAAGGCATATTCTATGTTTAGAAAAACAATTTATTCGAATCAAACGGGTCAGCCAAGGTAAGTTGGACGCCATTTTTATTGTAAATAAAGAGGTGCTCATTTTGATTTTTTAATACTTTTTTAGAATTATTAAAAATAAAAGAAGAACACTTTTGTAAAATTAAAAATATTAAAAATACATATAAATATTATATATGTGCCTAATTATATAGTAAATTTAGCTTTTATTTTGAAAAAATATATAGCAGAATATTAACAATGAAATATTTTAACGATGTTAATGTTAAGCAACTGCCGAAACTAATGCACTGCACTGCTCTTTAAAAAAAAATTGACTGCCTCTAAACAAATGGCGACCTTGAGGAAAGCAATAGTTTTGTTCTCAAGACAAAAAGGACTTTACCTTTTTCAAAAAGAGGCAAATTTATCAACAACCTCTCGTTGTGCTGCGGCATGTAAGCAATAGGCGGAAAACCCCTTGAATGTGCTTCAAATTTATTATAATGTATTTTTTGTGATGTTTAAAACTGCAAGTTCAGAATCGGTACTAAGATTAAACTAAAACCTAAACACTAAACAAACAGTCAAAAAGTAACAGTCTCAGACTGTACTAACACTACCAGTATAATTATAATGAATAACAACATTACTAACATAACAACAGTTACCAACAACAGTCATTAGTAATAGTAACAGTAGACTAACTTTTTTTTTAATCATAGAGTAGAGTATGATTACTATGATTATGATAGAAATAGAGATTGACAGATCAGACGCTCCTATTGCAGAAGCTGAGCACGCAAGCCACTCAATCACTGTGTGTCCCACTCATATTTGACGGTTTTCCCGCTAATTACCAATATGTCGGAAGCATTGGAATTAAAATTGCATAACTGAAATCAAAATTGATGTGGTTTTTTAAAACTTATATTTATATTTGGTGTGCGTTAGAAGAAAGGTAGTCTTATACTCATACAGCAAGTATAGCCTAATCAATATTTTAATAGGTACTTGGATATAGACCGCAAATTCATGAAAATCGGGTATCGTAATTTCGTTGACAAAATGGCAACTTCCAATTTTTAATTTGCCGAACGTGTCCTTTTTTCTCTTATTATAGCTGATTAGTGGTGCCAAAATGTATTCAACAACTGCCCATTATGTAACAATGACATTAATTAAAAATCAAATTAATTTTTTTTAAATAAGTTTAATGTTAGCAATTTGAAGGTAATTATAAGTAAACTTTACCGACTTCTAACTTTTTTTAAAAACTAAGACATTCTCTAAAAAAAATGCACCTGGTGTTATTATGTCATTTACAGCATAGCCAAATTTCACGATAATAGACCGTCAGCAACATGACCAAAAACGTGGACCAAAATGATGACCCATTTTTCTTGATTATTTAGAAATTAGGTCAAACTTTGATTTTGAGCACAGGTGTTTGTATTATGTATGTAGTTTTGTTTGTATGAAGACATTTGGTTAAGTATATATGCTGATGATTTAATTTATTAGGATATTAGAGCTAATGCTAGTTGCTTAATTATTTTTAAGTAAAATGGTGATAAGTTTTATTATTATTATTTAAAAAACTATACTATGAAAAATTCACTTACCTTTAATAATGAAATATCCGATAATATTCACATATTCCACAATAATCCTCAGAATTCACATAGTATAAACACTTTCTGGCACATTAATCCATGAATTACACAAAGAACAAGCGTATTAATTGAATAATTGTTACTTACCTGATGTGAATGACAAAAACATTTGTTTTACAATTTTAACAGTAAAGTAGGCTAAGAATTCACATTAAATGCACAGTTCAGTAATAACGTGTAGCTGTTAAAAACTTATTAATAATTTAAAATATTTGATATTCTTAATATTTAAATTAAATATTATAGTCTATATAGAAATGGGCAAAATAAAAAGTATGATCGCCAATTTCAAATCTACAAATTAATTAGACCTTGTATTATTAGTATCAATGTTGATTTTTACCAAATGTCACTGAAAATATTTAATTTAGATGTTAAAAATATATGACTGATTATAATAAATAAATTTAACAACAAAAGAAAAGCTACATTTTTTAGAAAAAATATTTAAAAATATAAATTGTCAAATCATCATTTTTATAAGGAAAATTATATTTTTTTTAAATAGTATTTTTTTTACTAAATTAACAATAACTAAATTAATATTTAGTGACTTTATATTGTAATAATTATATATGTTACAGGCAAAGTGTGAAATTCAGGATCTATAGAATGCCTAGGCAATGTATAGAATGACTGATGGTTTCAGGCAAAGTATGAAATGATGGCTATTTCATACATTGCCTAGGCATTCTATAGAATGCCGAGTTGTCGTCAGGCAAAGTATGTAATTGGCCTACCCCCGCCATTTTTCCAGCCACTGATGTTGGCGGTGGCGCTTTGGTCGTTGTTTGATGATGGCGATCGAAGTCTGTGAGTGTTGAAACGTTATTGTAAGACAGTGTTAAGCCGGTACGAGGTTCCACTACCAAATCAAAGACAATATTGCCTAAATTCTTCTCACGACGTCAGTTTATATCATCCGGCTGAGATTCCACAGACGTTCTCCCATAACGTTTCCCCTTGGATTGCTGTGTGACCATGTCGGAAGAGAATATAGTGCTAGGACAGGAATCACGCCATGTTGACATGCATGACGATTCTACGATGAGTTATCTAAAGTAAGAGCCAATGCTGCTAAAAACAGCGTTTTTTTAAACAGAAACTGTTACCAACAATTGGTGGATGATGTGAAAATGGCTAAGACCAACATTAAGCAAGAACCACGGGACTATTGGCTGGTGAAACACTATGATGTCATGATGGGTGGAAAATAAGAGTAAAATGATCTACCCTGTTAAAGTGAGTGCCATTCTGTTTTACGTCGCGGACTCCGAGATATGTGACGTACTTCATAAAGCACATTTGGCCATTGGTTATGGAGGACGGTACAGAATGTTGAAGGAACTTTCACCCAAATACAAGAAAGCTACCCGTCGTGATATTGAACTGTGTATTAAATTTATGTGAACCTTGCCAGAAAAAACAAAAAAGTATTTAAAAAAGGCATTGTGGTCAAGCCAATGGCTTTTTCTGAATTCATCTCTCGTTGTCAGGTAGGTCTTATCGACTTTCAATCACATTCTGATGGGGAATACAATTTTATAATGGTGTATCAAGAACATCCCACCAAGTTCGTGGTTCTCAGGGCCCTGACGACAAAGATGGCACAAGAAGTAGCATAACCAGCTCGTAGACATATTTACGTTGCTTGGTGCTCCAACGATTCTACAGTCAAATAACGGCAGGGAATTTGCAAACAATGTGGTAAGCAGCCTAAAGGAATACTGGCCCACCTTGAAGATCGTTCATGGTAAGCCGCGCCACATACAAAGCCAGGGGAGCGTCGAAAGAGCTAACTAGGACATCGAAAATATGCTGTGCGCTTGTATGCAAGATGAAATAACTGGCCACTGGAGTGAGGGATTACGGTTCGTCCAACTCAAGAAGGACAGAGCTTTTCATTCTGGTATTAAAAGATAACCATACAAAGCTCTCTTTAGATGCAGAGCTAAAGTAGGCCTCACAGCATAGTCCCTACCTGACGATGTTTTACAAGATGTAGAATCAGAGGGAGACCTCGAAAAAATAATACAGATTGTACATCATGTGCTTTATTTTGTATTACATCCACTTTAAAATACGTAATTATCAATAGTCTTTTGTTGTGCTCTTTTTACACTTTGCCTAATCGAAATCTGCCATTTTATAGAATGCCTAGGCAAAGTATGCAAAATTTTTACAAATTATATACTTTGCCTGAAACCATACATTGCCTGATTTCACACTTTGCCTGTAACATATATAAATATATTCCCTAATAATATTATATTTTTATCTTATTAAATACAAAAGTTATGAGTGTTCTAACAAAGCCAAAAAAAGGGCACAAAATGTGGAGGAAAACGCCATAGTAAAAAGACTGCTTATGAGGGCTCAGAAAAAAATTCATAACTTTTGAACCACTTGAGCTAGAAAGTTGATCTTGGTGTTTTCTTAAATCATTCATTGGGCTTTATACAACTGTATTATTTTTAATTTTAAAAAATTGTTTTGAAATTTTCATCCAAGTAGGCCTACCTATATTTTAAAAATGTGTTATTTCTGGCAAGTCAAGCATTAAAAATTTGGCACATTTTAAAAATTCCCCTCATTATCATCATTTATTAGTTTACTCCTTAGGCTCAGGTTGTTGTTTTTTTGTTTGTTGCTGTTTGTTTTAAAATAATTGAGTTGATGAACATTGCAAGCGAGCTGAGCTGAACCTATAATTTAATGTCACCGTCAGCTAATGTGAGCCTCGCACATTACTAATTTTGATACATTCTAGTTGTTTCACAGAACTCAAGGAAAAATACCTTGATACCGCTTATGAATGGTTAACCAGTCTTTATTTTAATGGTTTACTGGTCCTCAAAAACAAATGGTCTCAACTAAGGTTGTTAAGACTTCTCATTTTTGAGGATCAGTTAACCGTTCAAACAAAGTTTGGTTAATCACCTGGTCCGTATTTTGCCTTAAGTTTTGAGAACCAATAACTTTCAATAAGAGAATGTATCGAATTTTCACCTCGCGCCTTCCGATGGTGACATCACAGTGCCTTTGATCTCACCGCCACTTTGGTTCTGCTCTCCAGTGCGATGCCTATCAACTCAGCACATATTTTTATTTTCATTTTTTAAATGTCCAAACAAAGGAGTAAATAGTGATGATTAATGGTCAATCGTAATTTATATAAATTAAAATTGCTTTTATTAAAGGTTGTTAAGACAGTTCATTTTTTTAAAGACTAGTTTGATAAACGTCAACTCAGCATATTTTTAAAAAAAAGAAAGAAAAAAGAAATAAATGAAACTCTTGATCTTACAGAGTAAACAGTGATGATGATATGATATTTTTGTTTAAATGACATATTATTTTGCAATCATCAACTGGCCCTAAACTACTGTATTTTGCGGCAGATAAGACGACCCCCTTCTTTTCCTGTTCAAATATAGGATTTGGGCTATACCCGCTATACCACTCTTCCAACGCACACCAAATCATTTTTTGTTAAATCATCAGATTTAATATCAATATCGTAATTTTAATACGTATACCTTTTACATGTAGGTACTTAGCAAAAAAACTTCACTAAAAGACGGAAGATATCTTTCCTACATCTATCAAATGACTCTTGTAATAGTAACACTCACATCCTTGAAATTTGTTTTGACGTCACCACCACATTTTGTGTTAGCTCTCAGCAACTAAGCAAAATTTTTTTAAAAATAATAATGATTCCTTGATTAGCCAAACTCAACTAACAGTGATTACATGTATAATATATATATATATACTGGAATATTAGAAGGCACTTTGATGTCACCGTTCCTGTGTTAGCTCTTGTATGCTACCCTGTAAAGTGAATTTCTGCTCACTAACGACTCTCCGAGCTTATACTTTATTATGATTATTAAGTTTTAAACAATGTATTTAATTAATCAATTCACAACTTGTATGTTGTTTTTTGTTAAACATTGTTTTATTAATGTTATTTAATTTGTAAGTCTACAAGTTATTGTTTTTTGTTTCGTTTTTTTTAGATTGGAACAAAGATTGGAAACCCGGTCCTATCCCTCGTACACCAGAAGAGCGAGCCGCTGCGGCCAAAAAGTATGGTCTCCGTCCAGAAGACTACAATGTTTTATCTGATGAATCTATAGGAGATTATCCTGGCCTTCCTCTTATCGCAAAATCTTGGAAAGATCCATATGAAGATTATGATTTTCCAGGAGAAAAGAGAAACTATGGTGAACCAGTAAGTTATTGCTAGTAAGATCACATCCCTTAAAAAAAACATATCTTCATTTCTATTCTGATTAAAATCATCCTATTCAGATTTAGGACAATAATTTTCTGTTAATTTTTTAAAGTTTTGTGGCAAACAAGTGTATTGTGATTACATTGTTTGAGCATGCGACTTGAATGACTGAGTTCGTAGGCTGCACGCTTGAGCTGTGAGGTGAACTAGGAGTGTAAAGAAAATGCGATTAGTCATTTGTTACACTGACCAAGGATCGGTGTCTTGATTTACAGTGTTGATTCACAGTTGTACTATTAGAGTTTTCCTTTCAGGGGTGAATTTAAAAGGTAGACGTGAAAGAAAATATGTATTCTTAAAAATATGTGGCACAAAGACAATTTGTGTCTAAAGTATTTTTTTAAATTGATAAAAAGGAAATAATTTAATTGCATCAACATTTAATTAATCAAATATGAGTTTTTAACAATCTGAATTATCCTAATACTTAATAAAATCATCTTCAAAATCAATTAGTCTTTTTAAAAATTATTACTCCAAAAATGAAATGCCAAGAAAATTCTTGTTTGTCTTTTTAAAAAACATACATTAAAATTCTTGTTTGTCTTTTAAAAAAACATACATTAACAAGGCTAATATTTATTTATTTTAAAAGTCATTCTGATTTATTGATATTTCCATATTTATTTAAATTTACTCATCCAAATAGCAAGTCCAATTTTATTACATTCCAATGATATAATTAAAAATGAAGCAGTTTAAATTAAAAGTAAAAATCAGACATTCAACATTTGTAAGCGTTTTTTAATGAATAATCCTTTCCAGATTCATCCAGATGATGACATAATAGGTGAAGATCTGTGGGGTTCTAATGCTAATGAAAGATTCACCTAGTGAGTTTATTTTTATTGCTTAAATTTGCCTACAATGATATGATTACACATTGACTTAGGTTGACATTTAAATGTAAAATATATTTAATGGTTAAGTATTTATCTTTTAGACTTTACCCTTTCAGCCGGTATTAAAAATCCATACTCCACACTGACATAATGGTCTTAAGACACTTTACCTAATGTGAATTTTCCCCAGGAACCCAGGGTAATAGGATTTAAGAAGAGGAAAGAGTACAATTTTAGTACCAAAGGTTAAAATCCAATGTCATAATATTAATATATTTAGGTTTTCCTGTGCCATAATATTTTTATATAATTTAAATATTAATGTCAGTAATGTCCAAGAATTAAAATAAGATTTTATGGTTTTATACTTTGTACTTTTTATTTTCTTACTTCTAATGTAAATGTATAAAATAATTTTAACTACAATATTTTTTTCTTCTTTTAGTGGTCAAGTTGTAACTTTTGTTTTATTGATTTTTGGAGGATTTTTTGCTGCATGGAAAATTTTGGCACCATATCCATACTTTCTACCACAGGTTTGTATGTATATATGTGTATATATATTCGGGCTGCGGAAATTATCGATTAATTTCTCGATTAATCGTTAAAAATTTTATCTATTAAATATCGATTAAAATAATTTTAATCGCTGAAAATTCGATTAAAATTTAAGAAAATATTTATAATATTTTTTTTAAATTTTAGTAATAAATAATAAATTATTAATAATGAATAATAATTTATATATATTTTTACGTACAAACATATTCCGCGTAATATTAAAATTTATTTTATTAATTTATGTTGACCGGAAGACGTCAACTATAAAATGGCTGACAGCCAGAGCCGTATTTACACTATTTGGGCCCCCGGGCAAAGAAATAGTATTGGGCCCTTCCCCCGCAGGAATAAAAAATGAATATACATAATATATATATAAATAAACATATTCCCATGGGGCCCATATGCTCGTGGGCCCCCGGGCAAATGCCAAACGGGCCTATGCATTAAGACGGCCCTGCTGACAGCATCAGCGCAGTTAAATTTAAACATATAACTAGAAAGTTGAGCAAATATGTTGTTTTTAAGCTAACTGCGGATGGCAAAGTCGAAGATGGTGAAAACGTTTACTGTGTCCACTGCCATAAACAATTCTCTTTTAAAGGATCAAATACATCGCTGCGTACCACCTTCAGCACAAATCAAGTATTAACACATTGTCATGAAATTTAGTTCAAAATATTCTTAATTTTCAATGTCCGTGAGAAATGTTCAGTTTAATGACGTCATAAATTTCTATTTTTGGTTTTAATCGAAATTATCGATTAATTAATCGATAATTTTTCAAAAGTTAACGATTAAATTTAAATTAATCGATAACAGCCCTAATATATATATATATATATATATATTGATGTTACACGTACTACCACTATGCCATGAAATAATCTAAAAATGATTTATTTAAAAATTGTGTAGGTATTGTCTTACAATCATTTAATTTATTTTGTGTATGCTAAATGGTATATCTTATCTAAAACGATTTTTGCTTGTTTGTTCTAGCTTCCTTCAGTTTATATACAACTTGAACCGTAAAAGTACTAGGCTAGTTTTAACTTTTAAAAAAATCTGCTAATTGATATTCTATTATTGTCCTTGTTTTGCAACATATTATGTTCATTTTAATTAACTTTACAGATGCCCAAGCAGTACCCATTTAATAACTTGTATTTGGAGAAAGGAGGAGACTCAGCCTTAGAACCAGAGATAAAACATTATACTTTTGAACCAGCAGATGCAGAAAGTGTTGATTAAAATCTTTCCACACTGAAAACTGATTAGTTTGTTATTGTTTAAACTTGACTACAAGAATGTTCATTTGTCTGGTTGAACTGTTAAATGAGCTTAAATGTTTTAGTATCATTGACCTAGATAATTAATAAAACTATTCTTAATGGCTTTGAAATTATTTAAATGTGTGAACAAAAACAATATCAACGCATGATGTACTAAGGAAGGTATTACATTGCAACAGAATAAAAGACCTGTTTGTGTGAAAATGTAAAGATACATGTATAGTCATTATATACATTATTTACATGGAAAACTTGTGTGAGACATAATTTGTAAATTAAAACATGTTCTGTACCAGGCAATGAATAAAATGTTTATTTATAAATATTTTCCTGGTTATTTTATTCAAATTACATGACATGTTTATTTTATTTTTAAAATACTGCACTTACTTTTCCCTTATATCAAATTAATTTTGTGCCTTTATCATATAAAACTATTGTTTGTTTTTTTCAAATTCATATTTGAGTATGTTTGTATTAAATGGGTTTATCGATCTCAAGAAAAAGAATAGATTGTGACCTGATTTGACTGGGTTATTCCTCCTGAATTAGAGATGGGTCCGAAAGGTGTCCTTTAAATGTTAATAGATAAATTGTAAAATGTAGAGGGGAAAGATTTTTAAAATCAAATTATTACATTTATTTTCATACTTACTGGATTCAATGGATGTTCACACCCAATCAAGTTATTTTTGTTTAATACTGTATGCATTTTTAATAAGACTTTATTTCAAACTTCCATTGTTTACTGATGTCCCCCTATTGGCACATACATTTAAATATAGCTGTTACACTTTTCTTACAATGTACTTTTAAAAAAAAACAATAATAGTAACTATGCATAACCCAGTCACGGACCTTACACTAAAAACAAACACGGGGAATGATTTTATCGGTTCACCGACAAAACGGCCCCTGCAAAAATGGCCTCGGTCAAAACGGCCCCGGTCAAAACGGCCCTTGACTAATAGATAGACTATTAGTAAAAAATACAATCAAATATATTACTATTTTTACTTACCGATTAAGTGTGAGGGTTAGTTCACAAGAAACAATTTTATAAACTTTACTCAAAACGGCACCAGGACACAATTGTTTGTTAAGAAGAAATAATATAATAACATCACAAGAAATAGTTTTACAATTTGACCACTTCCTTTAAGGGTGAAAAAGTTGACAAAAGGTTAAAATGCAAAAAAAAATAATTTTGTGTTGAAAAATGTAAACAATTTGCTAGGGGCCGATTTGACAGATGCCGTTATGACCCGGGCCGTTTTGACGGGTCACCTATTTTATCATATGTAAACTAATGGAAAAAATGCTAAGTGACTAAATGCTTCACAAATTACTTATTCCCTTTCTAAGGCGTCATTATTTTGCGTTCAATTACGTTTGTTTTGTAGCATAAACACGATTGAATCAACGTTTTTCTCATCTAATGGAATTTATTAATAACTGACAGAAACAAAATCCCAAAGTAGCCAATCAATCAAGTGCTCGACACGACCAACATTGATTTAGCTAATGGAAGGAATTAGAAAGCAGACTTCAAACAAAACATCAATACGTTTTTGAAAAAGAATTTTTTTAAAGTGGCAAGAAGTTCTTATTAGAATGTTTGACATTACATCTTTGGCAAAACAGAAATATGGCTTTTCACAGCCATATGCACGCAATATTTTAGGTCTCTCTTACAAAGTACAACCCAGTACTTCAAGAAGTGCGATTAAAAATCAGAAAGTAAAAATTTCAAAATTTTTCAAAGATTTCATTGGGGGGAAAATAAAACTGCTTACGTCATTTCTGAAACGATTTTAAGGGAGCTTAAAGCGGATGGTATTAATACATGTACAATGGACTGCAGAGATGAAATGTATTATAATAATACTGCTGTTGTAGCTGGAAAGCATAAAGGAGTTCTACAAAGGCTCAAAGACATAAATTTCAATGTCGAACTCGAAATTTGAAATTATCCCAAAAAATTAATTAAACTTGGTTTAAGTTTAATTACATGCTACTTCAACTGAAACGAACTGTGTAACTTTTTCCCCCTTCCATTTCAACACACCGTGGGAAGCTAAAGTGCTGCTACAGGCAAGGAGTGTATCAAACATTGATTTCATGATACGCGATGATTGGAAAAAGCTGATGCAGTAAACATGTTGCCATTTTATTAAGGTTATCTTGAAAGCTAACAGAAACTTAGCTTGTTGCATTGAAACGTTTTGGTTTTTTTCCCTGGTAACCTGTACTTCGAGAGGTCAATGATGCCCGAAATTGTAAAAATACTGAGTTAATAATGTACTTCACAGCATTTGGTTAAAAAATAAGATTAAGTGCTTTGCAGATCCTACACCCAGAGAAAGGAATGGAATTAGTAGAGGATGCTTTGATTTATGCTAAAGTTTTATGTGAAGACTCTCATTTTAATGGAGGCTCCCAGACGAACGAGAGAGCAAATTTCAATGAAAACGAGTTAATAGAATGTTGAATTGTTCTTTAGAGTTTAGAGGATATTTCTGCAAAAAATACATTACACATTTCGACAAATTCAGAAAACACATTTCATTTTCTTAAACCAGCTAATCTTCTGGACGCTAATGACCATAACTTCTAATTCTCAATCATTTCATGTCGCACAACTTGACTTGTTTGGTTCTCATGGGCAATATCCAGAGTTCTATCACATTGACATATATAAAAATATTTGGTCTTTTTACTTTAAAAAATGATTTTATGCATGTGATTCCTCATTTGGTAGGCCTTCCATAAAATCTATTGAGGTAGCATGGAGTCAGCGATCCTGAATCTATTTCTCTCAAGTTGTCAGATCCGTCCATAACACCTTCTCAGTGGTTTCCCCAACAACCCACCGATATCTGACGGGCAACTGCTTTCTGCACATGTTCAGGCTGGATATTGTCACTGCCGCCTGCTGATCGATGGCAAAGTATAACTTATAACTGGACGACTCGGTTCTGTACATGGTGGTTTAGGTTTACTAGGACACTGACGAATAATTTTACCATTGTGTTGGTTTTTACGGTGCTGTCAAGCTTCACTATAACTTGATGCATAATGGAAGACGTCTCATCCTCCCACCTGCGGACGCCTGCGGTCCAGTTCTTGTGCATTCGATAACGGTGTTCGTTCCTGATCATGATGTAGTACCATTCCCCAGTTGTTAAAATTGCAGTCTCCCTTCTAACTTACTAGCGGGTAGAAGCGTCACTAGGATTGGTGCCCCCCCCCCAAACGATTTAACCCAAAGACCTGCTCCGAGTCTGCCAGTGCCAAATAACGGGAACAGTGTTACGTTTTTTATCACCCTCAGTGATGGTGTCATCCGGTGCTGTTCGCACTCCTCGCACCCCGCTAATGACGCCTCTGATAGAGGGTCTACGTTTGAAATGACATGCACAGCAGTTGAGGGTGTGGTGCTAAGAGTGTCGCTTATTAATCTAAGGCCTTGTTTCTTTATTTTACTTTGCTCTTACAGCTCTGTCTTGCTGGCAAATAACTAGGTGGGCATGCTGTAAACTGTAACCCCTTTAGTGAGTGTATGAGTGTACCAACAGGACCGGACTTAGCCTTTGAACCAGTCCGTGCAAAAGCGAAAGCCCCCATGTAATTACAATTAAAGTATTCTTAAAAAAATGGTATAGGATTTTTATATTTTTAGCGAACATAAAAATAAAATAAAAAAAATAAAAAAACTTTAACTTAAACTTTAAAACAGTAATTTTTAATTAATAATTAACACAAATACTTGTAATATTGTAATTAGGTGTTTCTAAAATGCTTCATTAAAAAAATTAAATGAGTTTATACTCAGACATTTTTTTAAGGAAGTTTTAGTGAAAAAACTTCTCTGATTAATTTACAAATATGTAAGCTGTTACTGAGTTCATACTCAACTGCTAATCTAGCGAAGTTTGACAATCTTGACTGTAAAAACAACCAAGAACTTTTTTGGAAACAACATCTTTTTTAGTTTGGAAAATGACTTTCCCCGGATCGAAAGTTACTAAAATTCCTAGAGCAAAGCTCAAGTTTGAGCATATTTCGTTTCTGCTATGAATTTCAAAACTTCCAAAGGTTCTAAATAGTTTTTTCAATAGAGAATACACACCTGATATTTTATTAGAAATTCTATATCCACTGATTCTCCATCTGTTAAAAGGCTTTCTAAATCTTTGCAATTCGCCAATATCATTGAAGAACTAACATCTTTTAGCTCATATTTATGATACAAAAAGCAAAAGTAACTGTTGTGATGTTGCAGCTGATAAAATCTGTTCTAAAGAATTGGTTGCAGTGTCAACAAGGTGGGAAAAGAGTTAAAATTACATTTAGTATCTTTCCTGTGCATCCATTGTGGACTCGACTTGATTTTCAGCAAATTGACTTTTTCTCCTTGTATTGAGTCAAAATGTGTTATCTGCATCTATTTCGGATACAATTTGCCAGCATTGTCTGATCTCAGATTTTAAAAAAATATTGGAACTTCTTAAAAGTTTAATTGCCATAGCAATTTTTAAAAAATATATATTTCATTATCATGCTCCGAGGCGTCACTAGGGGGATGCGCACCGCACCGGGTGACACCATTACAAGGGGTGACCTAAAACGTACAATTCTGTATGCTCCCGTTATTTGGCACTGGCAGGCTCGGAGGTCTATGGAGTAAGTCGTGACGGGATGACACCATGAGGTACCGCACTGGGTGACACAAACCCTTGTGACACCTGATCATGTTCATAGAAAAACAGCGTCCAATGATGGGTTTCTACTTTCCAAAATCTTTGAGAAGTTGCATCTATTGTTTGCCAAGTTCAAAAAGAACGCTCGATTCAAGCCAGGAGTTTTGGCTTTATATTTTTATTTTTGGTGTAGTTTCATGATTTTTTAGTTTCGTACTATATGCTGCTAATCTCCATAACTATCGTTTGCTAATAATAAATATGTAGCCATTGAAAAAAATTGGCAATAGAGGAAAACAAACAGAATCTTTAGCTACAGAATACACCAACCATTTCTGGTAATTTTCTCTCCATTGCTAAGATGTCGTATATAAATGTTTGATGTGAACCTACGTCACAGCTCGTATCAGTAGGGAAATCAAAGTTAAACCCCTTTAGACTGTGCGCCGGTACAAGTGGTAATAATGTGGGGCAGTGAGGTAAACGTGCCCCCGGGCTCCAATGTACATGGGTTCAAAAACGTTATGTCATAGTAAAATTTGATGATATGGAAAGGGTCGGGGCGCCAATTTTATATATTTTAAATACTTTTTCCATGGGCGCCAAATATCCAAATTACACCATTTGCGAACGTAGAAAGAACAATATAACCTCTCTTTATGAAACTCACTGCGGACTGGGTTAAAATAGAATTTTTGCTTTATAATAAAATAGTTATGAATCGTCTATTATTTAAAAGGATAATTGTATATGCTATTCTATTAAAAATGGATTTATGGCCTCATTTTTGGGCTCCTCCACATTTCAATAAAATGAATTTTGCGCCCCTCGATTTTTTTACTCCATTCATCTGCACGGAAAGACGGAGTGTTAGTCCGGCCCTGGTACCAGTTCAAGAGCTCCATTGTGTGCACGCCCTATAAATTTTTATTTATCTATTTTATTGTATTTTAAAAAACCAGATTGAGCTAAGCAGTTGCTTGAGATACAAGTATTGTACAAAATGGTGAATGTGTACATTATACAGTTTGACACCCAAATAAACCGGTTGCTTTTCCTCTTTGACATAAAACTGTCAGTTTGTTCCTGGCTTTCAACTTCTACACACTTTGATCAAGCGCAAGTCTTTGTAAACTTTGTTGCTGCATTTTGATCAGAGCACCACTCACCTTCGTTAGTGTTTGGACTCCAAAAATGCAAGGCAGCATACTTCCTGTGTAACCTCCTCACACACATACACACACTGCTTATAACATTTCCAAGGCTTCTATTTGTTGTTAAGTTGAGCAAGTACTTATCGAGCTTGGTGTTTTGAACTCCTTGTTTCACACGCTCGCTTTACTTCAATTGGAAAATTTCCCTTTTAGAGCAAACCAACTATTGGTGGAGCTTGAGAAGAATACCATTGTACACAGTAAGCATTACTCAGAATGCCATAGATCCCGATACAATTGTTTCGTTTCTATCTAGCTTTGTGCAGAGTCAGAAGAGATGATCATGACGGCCGTCAGATAATTTGATTCGTTTTTTCCAATATGTTGTGGCGCCCCCGTCCCATCAATGCTAAGCCACTGCCTAGATGAGATATCTCATCATTTTGTTCCTTGAACCACCCTTCCTTTATGACGTCAACTTTCGCGGAAGGCATTTCCGACCGTGTTCTTGGATGCCCAGGCACCCCCCTCAGAGCGGACTGGTGGCCTTAGCTATTAGTTCCCTTGGGTGGGGGCATAATTGTTGGGAGAGTTTTCAGGGAAGCCCTATTAAGAGCCTTATGCTCAGGGCTGCTGATTCTATTCCACATGTGGGACGATATGACTATGACATGGGACATAACACATACTCATTTTATACTATAATACTATCAATATACATAATTTGCAATGTATGTCATGTCTGTCTGTCCCGTCTATCTGTCCGTGACGCTACTAATTTTAGAAAGCAGCGCACCAAATTACTGCACCAAAAATAACTCTTTTCGAACGTTCCGCATAAAATTGATAAATATAAAAATAAATGAATAAAATAAAAATAAATAAAATAAATGAAAGTTCTGTGTTACATTATTTTTTATTCTGATGTGTATTTTTTCAAATAAATAGATTTCAGCTGAAATGTATTTATTTTGAAAACTTCCGTCATTTTTGACGGGTAATACACTAGTTATTAATAGTCTTTACTAGAATGACTAGATAGATCACCGATAGATAGTGATAGCTTCGCTTGCTTACTCTCACAATGAATGTCCTTATAGAATTTATTTTATAAAAAAGAGCCCCAAAATGCTTAAATCAGCTTCAAAAGTACTTATTTTTATGGCATTAAAATAACAATTATCACTAAATAAAATTAATAATAAAGTCACCAAAACTAAGACCATTTGGCTAATTATGAATTGATTTTGATCTTCGGTAAGTAGGTGTACCTCTGCTTGCGATCATTTGCATCATCAACTTTTCGCATGTTTTGTAAAACAAACAAGTCAGTGTCATTCTTATGATCAACTCTTAACAAGTTGCTACACTTTTTAAAGGTTAGTATTGTCTTTAGCAATCAATTAACTTTGTATTTTTGTGACCATTATTTATGAGTTTAAAACTTGTAACAACATGCGAGGCTGTTCATTTCGACTAAAATACGAAAGCTTAATTAACAATCCAGTCCTACCAAGACCCTACCCATGCCACCACATGATAATATTTAAAAAATAATGCAACCATACGGTAAGATAGTTTTGGCAAAAACTATCTTAACGTATGGGTAAAATGTTCCCAATAACACAGGCACAGGGCGTTAAACGGAGATTTTCCCCGATAACGCAAGTGCAAGGCTTTACTCGGAGATTTCTTTCCGAAAAACAAAATCTCCGTATTTTTACCTTGTTCTAGTTCTAGTTTAGTTTAGAATAAAGTTTAGTATATGTAGTTATCAGTGCTTATTTTTAAAAACAAAATAAATAGTTGTGCATTGTCTTGTCAGCTTTAATTAAATTGATTTCATTTGTTCTAGCTCCAATAATAAAGTAACTAGGACTAGAGTAGAGCATACTTCTGCTGGAGTGGATGGCTGACAGTTAGTTGGTCTTGGTTTAGTTTAGTCATTTATCATGAAATATAGTTTTAGTACAGCCTAATGTTGATATATTTACAATTTACGTGTGTTAGTGTTATAGTAGGTCAATACGTCTTTTAAGTGGTATTGGGAGTGTCAGGTTGTTTTTTTAGTCCTTGCTAACATATTACTAATAATTACTTCATTTTAGTTTTAGCCTTTTGCAAAACAAAAAAATAATGTAAAAATATTTATCTGAATGGCTTACTGAACTGGTTGAGGCTGAGGGGTTGGTGTAATAGTAATAGTAAATAGGTAAAGCACCAGTAGTAACTTGTAAAAATATTGAATCTCCCTATGTGGAGTAAATTTAGCAGGCTGAAAATAATTTTTTTTACTTTAGCACACTCCTAAACCTTAACCCTAGCCTCATAATTATAAATTATAGATCATTGAAAGTAATTGAAAAGACAAAAGGGAAAGAAAGAGAAAAAAGAAGTTCAAGTGAAACTCGAAGCCGTTACCTGATACTAACAGTTCAATAATCCAACACACTACCATAAGACCAAAGAAGCTTGATGATAAATCTACTTTTAAAAAATCTGATATCAGAAGCTATTAAGGTTTTATTTTGCCGTAGTACCTGCTATTGGTAGTCGAGTACCAACAGGGGACGCTGTGGTCAAGTGGCAGCGCGCTCGACTGGCGTACCAATGGTCACGCGTTCGAATCCATGTGAAGGCAAGGATTTGTTCCTGGGGCCTAGGGCGTTCCTGAGTCACCCAGCTCCAAATGGGTACCTAACACTAGTTAGGCAGCTGGGTAGTGCGTGGAACCCACAAAGCCGTGACCTGTGAAAGCTGCATCACTTGCCAACAGATCATATGTCATGGTCTGTGGACGCAATTATCTTCTCCATAGATGGAGCGTTTGTATAGATAAGAAGAACAGATACTCCCAAAAGTAAAAGCTGTACGTGTATATTGTATCACACTGTGTCGTGAACCACCAACTAATCAACAGGTAGCACTGACCAATGTTCTGTTATGAATTACAGCGCAGCAAATTTTGTAAAATATTGAACCAAAAATGGATGCTGTGCAACTTTGCACACGAGTTTTTTCTCTTTGCACACAGACCAACGACCCTTAGAGGGAACATTGGCACTGACCTATACAAAATTTAAATTAATGGTCTCGTGACCAGCAAAAAAATCTCTGTATAACGCTAAGAATTATGGGGGGAAAATCTCCTTATAGCACTCAGCGTTATAGGGAAAAATCTCTGTATTATCACTCCATTTTTATTATTATCCATCGGCTCAATGACACTCAACTAGAGGCCAACCAATAACCAATGGCCCCCAGTCATTTGAGATAATCTGGCATCTATCTTTCAACCAGATCCATACATATCTTCAAATTTAGTCTATTGTACAACATTTGGATATGATTAAATCATCTTAATTTTGTCTAAATTCAATTCTCCCAATCTTTATTTGTATTTTAAAATTTATAGTTTTTAGTGATCATTAGGCTTAATTAATAATACCATCATACAAGAAATGTAATGTAGCAATGTAGCAAATATAGAAGTCTTTTTATAACGAATACAGTATTTTAGAAAACTATTGCTGTAAATTCTTCATGACCAAAATCACATAAGATTAGAGTGAATAATTAATATGCAGACTTTTAATTTTACATTCTCTTTTTTTCCCACAAAAATTTCTCAAATGACAAAATTAACATTTACATGTAATGTAATTTTTATATTTTTTCAAGAGGTAACTTCAATCTCTTTTTTGTATGATAATGAGTAAAGAAGACAAAATGGATGTAACTTCTGAACGAAAGAGCACTGCAAAACTAGACACACTATTAGAAATTGAACGAGTAGTTCAAAAACGCTGGGAAGAGGAAAAAATATTTGAGGTTGATGCCCCTGAACTAGACACAAAAGATGCTATGTAAGTTCTTACTTCAAAGCTTTGCATGAAAATTTGTATTACTTAAATAGTTAAGAAAATTGGTGTTAATGTTTGTTGTGTTTTGATTAAATTTTTAATACCATCATGATTAATTGTACTCAATTTTAATACTACAAGATTACTGTTATGTAAAATGATAAGTAATGCCATTTTCTTCTTTCCACTGGTTAAATAATTTTTCTTTCTGTGTCATACCACTTAACTATTAACATTCATGTATTTAGAGTTAATTATTAACAAGTTATTACTTTGGTAATTATTCTTGCTTTTAAATTGTTATTTTTTGTGCAACTTTCAGTCAAGAAAAGTACATGGTGACCTTTCCTTTTCCTTATATGAATGGCAGAATGCATTTAGGGCACACATTTAGTTTGTCAAAGTGTGAGGTAAGGTATTAAATAATTTAATTATGTCTTTGAGGTAAGAGATACATATTTTTTTAAATGATATTTTTACCATTGTCTTCACAAACATTGTGTGACATAAGATCCTTCTACTTTTTCAGTTTGCAGTTGGTTATCAACGAATGCTTGGAAAAAAATGTCTTTTTCCATTTGGAATGCATTGTACTGGAATGCCCATCAAGGTTAATAAATAAGTTATTTATCACATAAATTGGGCCTGGTTTGTTACATACTAGTTGTATGCTTTATAAATGTAATGGAACATATAAAAATATTTTATAAAGATCTTGAAAGTAAATTTTATCAGATAATGCAAATGAGTTATTTTTTGAAAGAATGTTCATCTATAATTATAAGATTATGTTTTGAATTATTTGATAATTACACAATTTTGTTAAATGTATGACTTACATTTTTGTAGGCATGTGCAGATAAACTACAGAGAGAGATGGAGGATTTTGGCTATCCACCTAAATTTCCTGTTGAAGAAGATGATAAGAAGGAAGAATCTAAAGCCAAAGAGAGTGAAATTGGAAAAGATAAATCTAAATCTAAAAAGGTCTTAGTTAAAATTTAACCTTTTTAAAAATTTATGTTTAGCTTTATGACTATAACATATACATTCACAAAACAAGATGACAGAATGTAACGTGTAAAAACTAAACCTTATTAGGAATTAAACTGATCAAAAACTTTTAGCTAATGCATTTATTGTTATAAGCTCATATACATTTTAATTTGCTTAGTTTTTTAAAATAATTTTAACAATTTATGAATTCTTTATTGTATATCTTTGTGAAAAGTGTTTTCATACATGTAGTATTATAAATATTATTTAGTAACAATATTCAACATGTTAGTAAAAAATATTTATACAATTTTTGACTGTTAAATATTATATTTTATTCCCCAGAGCAAAGTGGCAGCTAAAACAGGTGGTTTAAAGTATCAGTGGCAGATCATGAGTGCCATGGGACTTGCAGATGAAGAAATCAAACAATTTGCAGACCCTATGTTTTGGTTAAAGTATTTCCCACCACACTGGATTACTGATTTAAAACGAATGGGAGTTAAGGTTTGTTCCTTGAAATGCATATGTGTATAAATTCTAATTAAACGCTTTTGGAATACAAATGACAATTGGCTTTATTTTAAAATTATTTATGCAAAATTTACAGAGTTACTGTGTATAAAGTCATTGCAGACTTTTGGTAAAAGAAATTTTATAAAATACTGTTCTTCTATATTAAATACATGAGGGCAAAAAGGTTTTATGTTTTTCTCTCTAAGCTTACATAATGTGAAAAACATTCTCAACGTTTAAAGCCCCATAAGGTTTTCGGAAAACTTCTGCCTCAGCCCCGTAAGGATCTACCGTATCGCGATCGACTGGTTATGAAATTTTAAAAAATGCTGTAAATGTATTTATAATGTTATTGTTATACTGACTTCATCTTTTAGGATAAGAATGGTTATTTTAAATTATCCAAAAGACTTTTGAGTTTAATACTATTTTACCTGTAGTTTAGTACTATTATTTTACCAAAAAGTATAGCGAAATCACATTTTCAACAAAAAAACATAAAAAACTACCCCGAAACTTCGCGAATCGAGCGAAAACACGAGCGAAGGCAATCGCCGCCATTGCCAGAAGTCGAATACATCTTCTATCCTGCACTGAATAGTTTTTACTTTCTGTGATTTCGTTTCTAAAAAGAGTACTATCGAGGCGTGCTTTACCGCGCTTTGGTAATAGAGGCTAGGCGCGCATTACCGCATTTTGCCAAATTAAACGTTAATGATGGGCCTTTTTTGTTTAAATTTAGATATTTTAAATACTTTGTAGAACATTATTATGTTTGTCAAAAGAATTTTTTAAATGTTTGCAATTTTGATGATTAAAAATTATTTTAATGTTTCAATGTAGTGAAGTCTGATTGTTATTTTCATGCAGGTGGACTGGCGCAGGAGTTTTATCACAACTGACGCCAATCCTTACTTTGATTCTTTTGTCAGATGGAACTTCTTGAGGCTTAGAGACAGGAACAAGGTCAAATTTGGAAAAAGGTAAGATTAAGTTTATGTGTCTTAAATAATTTTCATTATATCAAGCTGTTATTATTATTATTATTATTTGTTCACTTATATAGCGCAGTACCCCAGCCTACAATGTAATTGTTATTTATTTAAGTATTCATTCAGTTACTAAAACATTCATTGATTTCCCTTTTATAGGTACACCATTTTTTCACCAAAAGATAACCAACCATGTATGGACCATGATAGAAGCTCAGGCGAGGTATTTATTTTTTTGTTGTTTTTGTCAATGATGACAAACTTTAATTTCATAAATAATTTTTTTCTTCTGTATCTTCCCAATAATATTTCAATAAACAAAGCTCTTTACTTTTATCTACAAAACTTGATTAAAATTTTTTAGATATAAAAAAAACAACTCATTTCAATTGTGTATAGTCCAAGAATATTTTTTGAACTGTGTTCACCTGTATTTTTATATTCAAATTCCATAGGGTGTTGGTCCTCAAGAGTACACTTTGATAAAGTTAAAGGTGAAAGAACCATATCCTTCCAAGCTAGCGTAAGATGATATTTTACTTAGCATTGTAGCTTATTTGAACAGGTTATAATTTTATTTTATTTTTAAGAAAATGAAATATTGTAACTGAATCAGCTGTTGTGGTTTATAATTGATTATAAATCCAATAGTTTTTTTTCTTAAATTAAAAAAAATAATTAAAAATCCTGCTTTCAATTAGGAAATATTTTAATAATATTGTTTTAAATTATATGTAATTGATTGCTTGAAGGTCTCTGAAAGGTAAACCTGTCTTCCTTGTGGCTGCAACACTGAGGCCTGAAACCATGTTTGGCCAGACCAACTGCTGGGTACGACCTGACATGAAATACATAGCCTTGGCCACCAAGTCTGGAGAAGTTTTTATAACAACACGTAGGGCTGCTCGTAATATGAGCTATCAGGATATGACACCTGAAAATGGAAAAGTGGAAGTCTTAGCAGAGCTGATTGGCCAGGTGGGGTCAAAATAAGTTTAATAAAAAAAAATATACATATATTTGAGGTACAATTTATTGATTGTTATAAATTTGAGATTTTAAAAAAATAAAATTTATCATATCAGTAGTATAGATAGAATATAATCTTTTTTAAAAAAAATTTCAGGAACATTGTAAATTTTAATGCTTATTAACTATGCCATTGTCACCTGTATAAAAAGTGAGTGAAATGTGTGTTAAGCACTTGGTAAATATTTGAATATGTATTGGTCAAAAATTATTATTGTTAAGCTCTAAAAAAAAATTTTTTTTAAAGAATAGATATTTGAACTTAAAGGTTACAAGTGACTGTAATCATATATGAAATCTAAAATTTTAGGACTTGTGATTTACAAAATAACCATTCAACCTTTACTTGTATTGTGGGATGTAAAATTTATGCTTGAAGGATTTTTAAACCTTAAAAAATTTAAGCATGGATTTTATGATTATTGTAAATTTTATTCAATTACATGCAGGATATTCTTGGCACTCCACTGGAAGCTCCTTTGTCAAGCTACAAAACTATCTACTCTCTACCAATGCTCACTATTAAAGAGGACAAAGGTATGATAAGAGCTAGTAGTTTGTATTTTAAAATGCTACTATTAAAGAATGAACAATCATCCAAATTGCATCCATGTTTACATTATGAAGTTGGTATTCAACTATAAATTACTAAAAATCCTTCTTTCATATGCATAGGAACTGGTGTTGTAACCAGTGTTCCTTCTGATGCACCAGATGACTATGCTGCTCTCAGGGATTTGAAAAACAAACCAGTAAGTACATTCATACCAATAAGAAAATACTAATTAATTCATCTTTTAACAAATAAAGATTCTATGTTTTTAAAAATGTATATTTATTTCTGGTGTTTTAGCTTTTATTATTAAAAGTAAGTAGTTTTTATGGTGTGCCTCAACTCAATTTTTAAAAATTTGATATGCTTATTAAAAAAAAATTATTTAAGATTTGAAAACTGAAATGTTAGTAAGTTTTTATTTTATTATGAAAGGTCTTTAAAAATTTCAGTAATAATACACTATTTTTTCATTTGCTACAAATTTTAACATTTTTAACTTTTAGCAACTGCGAGAAAAATATGGCATTACAGATGAAATGGTTTTGCCTTTTGAGCCAGTGAGTATGATCAAGTCAATCTTGTAGAAGATTCTGTTTGTAAAAACAGTGGCAGTCAGATTTTTTAAAACAATTTTTTACCGTCTACTTGTAAAAGTATTAAAAGGAAACTTGGTTGAAGTTCAACACTGCCTCATTAAGGAAGCTAATTTCCTTGGTTATTATTTATGCATTTCACAGTATGACGTTTGTCCACTTAACTGGTTTGAATTTTGCGCATTTTACCTTAGATCCCCATCATTGATGTACCAGGTTATGGTAACCTCTGTGCAGTGACTGCCTGTGATATCTACAAGGTGACCAGCCAGAATGACAGAGACAAGCTAACTGAGGCTAAGGAAGACACCTACAAAAAAGGTTTTTATGAAGGTGTAAGTACAAAACGTCTTTTTACTCCTTTCTCCTCAACATTATTCTTGTGTAAAGTTATATTTTTATAGTTCATTTAAATCATTGTCTTTCTGCTAACTATTTTAATGATTTTTTTTCCATTTAATCAATTAATTTTTTTAAGTTGGATGTGTAATTTAAATGTATTAAACACTAGGAATTTTCTTATAATTGGTTATTTTGTTGCAGGTCATGCTTGTTGAGGGTTTTAAAGGGATGAAAGTTCAAGATGTGAAGAAGACAATTCAGAGCCAGTTAACTGAACAGGTAATTAATCATTGCTGAATTTTGTGTTCTTTACCCTCAAGCTGCTTGGTTGCTAAATTACAATTTTTCAACTTTGTTAAATCTTTAATTTATGACATTATGAAGTTTCAAATAATGGTAAAAATATGGAGAGAGATTGTGTGGTCATGATATTTTTATGGTGAGTCTTGTTTTAATTTACAGAATGCTGCGCTTCTATACAAAGAACCAGAGAAGCTAGTTGTGTCTCGCTCTGGTGATGAGTGTGTTGTGGCCCTGTGTGATCAATGGTAAATTTGTTAAATTGTTGCTTTTTTATCATGTACTTTATAAACAGGGGTAAACAAGGGATAAAAAAAAATAGATTAATGAATACCATCACCTAATGTCAATACACATACTTGTTAAATCTGGAGGTACAGGCTTATCTGTGTGGTTTGTTCTCTTAATTCTTAAAGCCACTAGTTTAAGAACTTTATTATATAATTTTACACAGCATTTTAAAAATATTTTCAGGTTTTTAGATTACGGAGAGCCTGCATGGAGGGCGCAAGCAGAAGAAGCTTTAAGTACCATGAATACATTCTCAGATGAAGTGCGCCACAATTTTCTATCCACTCTTGACTGGCTGCACGAGCATGCCTGCTCTAGAACATATGGACTTGGTACTAAAATGCCATGGGACCCTCAGTACTTGATTGAAAGTTTATCTGATTCCACCATCTACATGGCTTTTTACACAGTCAATCATTTATTGCAGGGTGGGGTTTGGGATGGCTCAAGGCCTGGCCCTGCTAAGATCAGGTAATTAAATAAAAAATGTGAATGCTCATATTTTTAGTGATGTATAATGTTTGCAGACTAAGACAATATTTGGCTGTATAAATTTAAGGTAAATCAACTGATAGAGCTCTAATCTTCTTGCAGGGCTGAACAACTGACTCCAGAGGTCTGGGATTATATTTTCTATAAAAGCACTCCATACCCTAGCTCTTGTGGTATTGCTAAAGAGGTCCTTGACAGGCTTCGTCGAGAGTTTGAGTACTGGTACCCCGTTGATGTACGCATGTCTGGCAAAGATTTGGTTCCTAACCACCTGACTTACTTTATCTACTGCCACTGTGCCATGTGGCCGGATGACAAGTATGGAAACATTTATAAGGACATATAATGATATGAATTATCAGTCAATTTGCACAGCAAAATTTTTTTTAAATTGAATTTTGCTCATTCGTTCAAGATATTAGTGATATTACATGAGAGATTAAGCAAATAATATATGTATTACTCAGGTTTTGTTACACTTCCATTAAAATATCTTTTGTCTTACCAGGACCAAGTGGCCTAAAGCTGTGAGAGCTAATGGACATCTTTTGATCAACTCTGAAAAAGTAAATATTTGTTTATTATAGTGTTTCTCAAAATCTTTATGTCTTCAATCATTACCAGGTGTTCATTATTAAAATATTGTTTACAAGTAACTAAAAATACATTGCAATCATTTTAAAATCATAATACTTCATCTTCTTATCTAAAGTGTTTCTTTTTAATTATCCCAATTTAAGTTATACTGATAGATGTAGAAATTTTATTCTAGTAAATGGACCGATTATTAATTGAAATAATTATATTCCAGATGTCAAAGTCAACAGGAAATTTCTGCACTTTAGAAGAGGCTATCAATAAATTCTCATCTGATGGTACGCATCTCTTTATTTTATAAGTTGATTTATAAGAGCATGATGACCATAACATTTTTTATCCCATGGGCAAAGAGTAAAAATTCCCTTCTATCTACCAGATATCCAGTTAGTGATACATAAAATATGAAGTACAAACAGATTATGCGGCATATTATTTTTAACTTTTGTTGATGAAATAAATATCCTGAGGTGTAATGAACAAAAACAAGTTACACATATTGCATACCATGCACAATAGCTCACCCAACAGAGCTATTGCGTTGGCGCTGAAGGGATAAAAGGTTTAATTTTTGTGTCATCCACTAGGTATGCGCCTGTCCCTGGCAGATGCAGGTGACCAAATAGAGGATGCCAACTTTGTGGAGAAGATGGCTGAGGCTGGTCTTTTGAGGCTGTATGCCTTGTTAGAGTGGGTTAAGGAGATGCTGGAAGACAAGGATCATTTAAGGACAGGACCGGAAAGCACCTACACATTCAATGACAACGTTTTCATCAGGTCAGGCATTTCATGCAGTTACAGTTTTTTTACTTTGAACAATCTTAACTGAAAATTTTATTTAGTAACTTATTTGTTGTTTTACTCATTTTTATAGTGAAATCAACAAATCAATTTTGGAGACTAAAGTTCATTATGAGGGCTACCTGTTTAAGGCTGCATTGCGAACTAGCTTCTTTGAATTTCAGGTAAGAAAAGCCAAATTATTCAAAGCTCAATTGATATATTAGGCACACTTTGCACATTTTAATGCAAGTAACTTTTAAAAAAATTACACTGTGAGGAATGTTGTATAAAATTAGTTATTTTCAAGCTATTACGCACATTAATTTTCATTTTCTAAATGGGTTAATGTTTGCTTTTAAATAATCCGTTAAATTTAAAAATCTCAGATGTAATCATGACTATGTTATTAACTTTTTTCAAACTTATATTTCAGGCAAAACGAGACATGTACAGAGAAGTCGAAACACAGGGCATGCACAAAGATCTGGTTTTAAGATTCATTGAAACCCAGGCCCTCCTTATGGCCCCTATATGTCCACATGTTGCAGAGTATATATGGGGCCTTTTAGGAAAGGTGATGAAGCATCTAATTTTAAAAAAAAATGTTTTCATTCTGGAGACTTTTCTTTTTACCAGTTATACTGCTCAATAACAGAATTTTATTTGAACCATTAAGCCAAATCATTGTATCAATACAGAAATGAAAGAATATTTTGTAAACCTTTTCAATGATGAAATAATTTTCTTTTCATATTCTTATAGAAGGAAAGTATAATGTGGGCACGTTGGCCTGAAGCTGGACCTGTTGATGAGCTCTTAATCCAGTCTTCTCAGTATTTAACTGACAGTGCACATGAGTTTAGATTAAGGAGAAAAGCTTTGCAAAGTGCTGGTAAAGGAAAGGTATTATTTTATTATTTTTCATCTTTATGTAGTATTCTTAGATCATTTTCAAGTATGGTTCTTGTGTTAAATTATAGCATTTTATTATACATTTAAAAATAATATATTAATTTAAAATATTTTGATTTTCAGAAAGTTGTTTCAGCTCCCACACATGCTGTAATCTGGGTTGCCAAGACATATCCTCCGTGGCAAAATTTAGTGCTATCTACTTTGCAAAAACTTTATGAGGTTAGTCAGTCCCTAATTAAAGCATTGAATATTTAGTACCTTTAAAAATCTTTATTGTAAATTACTATACTCTAGATCAAGATTAATGAATGCTTGTTTTTTTAACTCTACAGGCCAATAAAGGTTTCCCTGACAACAAAGTGATAGCCCAGGAACTGAACAGTAAAGCTGAATTAAAGAAGTACACTAAAAAATTAATGCCTTTTGTACAAGTAGCCAAGGTAATTTTTTAAAAATTGACATCGCCCATTTTATTGTCCTATTTTATGTTGGTTCTGAACATTGCAAGGGGCAGTAAATGCAGGAGATGGACAAATTAATCAAGAACTCACCCCTGGTACTGGCTTTCTTCAATTCTGATTGTGAAAGAAGGTCTCAACTCTTTCCCATTTCACAGAACTGGCTCAGTTCATTCAAGTATCATAAATAAAAAATATTTTAAGCATTTTTTAATGACAAATTAAAGTGTGAAAAGCATTAGCTTAATATGTTATGTTGATTAACTCCTTTAATAGCACTTTACATTATACTATCATGGGCTTGATGAGCTATTCAAAGACAGCTGCTATTTGATTTTTTAACTTTTCAAGTTAAAAACACTATCCTCTAATGGGTGATAAATCTTTTTTTGCCATCTCATTATAAAATTGTAGGAAAATGTTGAAAAAAATGGACTCAAGGCATTGGCCCTGACTTCTGAGCTTGACGAGGCCAACATCCTAAACTTGAACTTGCCTTATCTAATCAACACATTAGAGGTGAGCCCTCACTATACTGCCAGTTAGATTACCTTTACAGTTACAGTTAATGAATATCAATTACTTTTATGTTTAATATTTATATTTTATTATAATGATAGCTTATATTTGATTAGTCTTTACAAATTCATGTTTTTTTTAAAAATGGTTTTTATTTTTTCAGATTGAAGGCCTTGAAGTCAAGTCTTCAGATAGTGCTGATGACAAAGTAAAAGAAGAATGCTGTCCTGGCAAGCCATTTATAACATTTGTCACTGAGGTATGTACTGAAAATCTAACTTCATTTGCTTATTAAAGTTAAAAATTACAAATTTTGGATGTATTAATGTTGCTTATCAGCCATGTGATAGCTGTTTATGGCTAGTTTTCCCATCTCATGCAAAGAACTAGTGGGTTGAAATATGTCTTGTTATCCTGAATAAATAGTGCTGATCAATGCAGGCAGCTATTCTTAGGTTAAAAGTTAACACAGACCAAGAAATCTGCACCACCTAAGTAAGACGACATTATTAAACTTCGCTTGGGTTTTATCATTGAATATTATGGAGATGGACGCGGGGTAAGGTGGAGTCAATGGCCTAAATTGCCTATGTGTCTGGTGGCTTGAATAATAATAAGGCAGGTGTCCCACCACAATGGCCTAAATAAATGTATAACCAATGAGGAGTATGTGTATATGACTGGAGCCGGAGTACGTGAGTGAGTCGAAGGGCAGTATAAGAAAGGGGATTTATTGAGACAGGCGGACAACTGATATGATGGCCAAAATTAGAAAGTGTTGTATCACAAGAAAAAAAAGATGAAAACTAATTTCACAAGTAGTAGTGTCTGAGGAACAAGTGTGAAGTAACTACAGAATTAAATATCCTCTCTAATCAAATAAGAGAGTCATGTGCAATTCCTATGCAAACAAAAATTACTCTAAATTAGTTCAGTACCATCGTTCTGAATAAAAATCATTTCTGTATTACCAATGCTTAATTTAATATGATTCGTGTTGAATTTCATTTCAGCCCAGTGTCAAGATATGTTTTATCAACCCTCAACCTTTTAGCAGCCTCTTTGAATTGAGCTTGGACATTTTTGAGGGGGATACATCTAGCAAAGTGCTCAGCAGAATAGCCAAATCTGATAGGTCAAAGTTTAAAGGTAAGCAATTCACTAGTCCTCATGATTCTTCAAATTAAGTGAGTAATAAGCAATGGGTTGAACTTTTAGACTATTTAACTGCTGTAACTTTTACCATAACTAACCACTTTTGTGTAAAAACCTGACCATATCATTGATCATTAACATTGTGGTCTATCTCAGATCCATCTGCACTGAAGCTTTATAGATTTGATGATGGTGAGGCTGGCTGGAGAAAAATACCTGACATGAACCACATATTGGACGGCAAGGTTCAAGTAAATGAGTCAAGCGTGTTTCATATTGACACAGAGACAAAGAATGTCACAATATCAGAAAATGGAAGCAAGTTTCCTGTTGGACCAAAGCTAGTTTATTTATTGGTCTAGAGTGGCTTTATAACATCTGTAGTATCGAGTTTCTTTTCATTTTTTTTTAATGTCAGGCTTTTTTTCTCTTTAATTATTTTGATGTAAATGCATAAGTCTGTCACAAGTTTTGTTTTATTTTATAATTTAAAATAGTATTTTCATTTTAAAGTAATAGCCATTTAAATAAGTAGAGAAAGAAATGATCCTCAAAATACATTTGTCAATGTTATATTTTTGTTAAATACCTTAGCTAAATATTTGGCAAAAATCCCTAATGAGATTAAATATTGTTAATTTAAAAATGTGTTTTGAAATGTTGGATTTCGAGTTATCTTTGCATTATTCTTAATGAGACTTTAAGAAATGAGGAGAGGAAAACATTGCAAAGGACCCAATGTTGTATTTTACGTTATCAGATCTAAATATGTTTTATTTTTCAATTCTAAACAACAATCAACATTCATATGTTCCATAATTCCTCATATTTAAATTTAAGACATTATATCATAATGTTTTATTTGCCTTTGAAAAATTTATCAAATTTATTACTGTTTTCTCTGTTTGTTTTGTTTTGTTTTTTTGTTGCCATACCAGCATGTAGAAGAGATACGAGTTCCATTATAAATTATAAAGCTTCATTCAAACATTTTTTATTGTTTTTCTTTAATGATTTACACCTTTGTATTTGATTTAAGTTTAGCTATACAGTTCGTTGCATTATTGCATGAGAATTTTATTTTAATTTTATTTGCTGAAAAATAGAATAATTAAAGGAGCTCATTATTGGGCATAAGATATGGATGAATGCCAGCGTATTTGAAAAGAGCATAAATCTATGTTCATACATCTGCAAGGCAAAACGATTCTAAATTTATTGTGAGAGGATAAAAACATGTTACCCAATTTTATTTTTTTTAAAGTTTCAAAGTGTAAAATTGACAGTTTCCCAGGCTTTTGTTCATTTGTTCTAAGAATAATATACATTAAAAGTGAATGTGTCAAGAAAGGACCTGAATAATGATATTGCTTGTACTTTATTTGTAAACTTACTTGTCAAAATGTGGCCTTATGAAACTACAAAAAAAAGCAAGAAAAGGCTTAGAATAATCATTGAAAATACCGAACAAAAAGTGAAGGTAATGAATTTTAAATTTGTATAAAGTAACACTCGACTAACTGTGTCAATAGTAATCTAGGTAATGTTCCTGATCAGTGTTATATGAGAATCTTAAAGAAATACCTCAAGTATTCATAATGCTAATATTTTATTTTACTGCAATTTAAATATGGTTGTATATTCTAAATATATTTGGTGCAAAAGGGTTTATATTAAATGACATATAGTAGTGATACACCTCAGGATTTAAAAAAAAGAAAGTGTGCAGTGGTCTAACTAAAAATAAAATGGGGAAGGGGTGAGCTGGAAAGCACTCATTGTATTCTGTCTGTAATTCTGTTTTTTTTTATTATGTGGATTACTTCGTTCTGCAAAATATCACATCAAATAAAATTTATATCTCTATATATATTTATTTTGAAGATTAATAAACCTCCCAAAAACTTAAAAAATCTTCTTCATAACACAATTTTATATATCTATTCAACACTCTCATAAACATTACATTTGCTGTTCAACACCACTGTTTGTCAAGTCAAGTAGACAACAAATGTAATACGAAAGCCATTTTAATGTAGGGAGGAGTATGTCTTTAATGTTGACATTCAAAATTTTATTTAATTAACGTAGATAACTTTGATTTTTAAATCCCTTATATTATCTTCACCGCCGTCTCTCACTGTCGTTCGTCGACGGGCGGGCGGAAAAACAAAAGTAAAAAATGACACACTTCCCCTGAAGCCATCGAGCTGGAATTTGGCGCACGGACCCGTGTCACCTAACAATGCATCGTATCAAAATTTCAGATCGATCGAACGTACCCTAATTAAATTAATGCAATTTTAGTTTATCTATATAAAACTATATGTAGAAGTCGCTATTGTTTACATTTTACGGGTCACTTGACTTCACGCCAGCCATCGGTGACCACATCTCGTGTTTTAACCAGGTGTACCGTGCTTTTGTTTACATTTTACGTGTCACGCTGAGCTCGGTCCAGCGATCGGTGACCAGACCTTTCCCCTCCCCCCCCAGGGGTTATAAAGCAAAGGGAAGTTAAGACAGATTCAGTCTGTAAATGTTTGTCACGTTTGAACATAAGCAATACTTTTAGTTATGTCTCATATATAAGGGATTTATAGTCAAAAACTTTGTTTTTAAATCCCTTATATTAACTTCGCGGCCGTCTCTCTCTGTCTCTCTCTCATCATCTCTCTCATGGGCTCGGCGGGCGGAAAAACAGAAGTCAAAAATGACCCACTTCCCATGATCCGATCGAACTGAAATTTGGCACACGGACCCGTCTAACCTAACAATGCATCGTATCAAAATTTCAGATCGATCGAACGTACCGTAATTAAATTAATGCATTTTTAGTTTATCTATATAAACTATATGTAGAGGTCACTATCGTTTACATTTTACGGGTCACTTGACTTCAGGCCAGCCACCGGTGTGAACAAGTCTCGTGCTTAAACCAGGTAAAGCGGCGTGCTTTTGTTTACATTTGGCGTTTCACGGTGAACTTTCCCCAGCGATCGGTGACAAGACCTTTCCCCTCTCCCACCCCCACCCCACCCTTTTTGGGTTAAAAGCAAAGGGGAGTAAAGACAGATTCAGTCTGTAGATATTTGTAAATACTTTAAGTTCTGTCTCATATATAAGGGATTTATAGTCAAAAACTTTGTTTTTACGGGTTTGTTTTATTACGGGTTTGTTTTATTAAATCCTTTATATTAACTCGTGGTGTCTGCTTGCGCCCTTGCTTGTCGCCAAAACTTTGGATCTATTTTTAACCCACTTCCTCGTAAGCTAGTGAGCTGTCATTTTGCAGGCAGTTTTGTGCCGATGATAAAAACTGTGTATCAAAATTTCAGATCGGTCGCATGTACTGTCATTAAATTATTGAATTTTTAGATTATTTTATTTATCCTCTATGTATCATGTTAATTTTTGAGATGAGTGTCGCGGTGCGTATTATATTGAACAACCTTTCTGTCGCGCAATAAGCGCGTATTTTATTGACAACACTTTTTATAAACATATTCCTGATCGGTGGGCATTGTATTAAACATGTTTTACGACACAACTACAATTTTGTATTTTTGGATGGTCTTGCGCTGCGTAGTATAATGAACATTCTTTTAGTTACTTCTCGTACATAAAGGATTTAGACTAAAGTCCAAAACTTGTTTGTTACGGGTTTTTACGGGTCTCTCTCTCCCTCCCTTTCTCTGTCTGTTGTGGTCCCGCCCGCCCGCGTAATTAATTTTTGTTACAGTACTCAGTACAGTTATAGTTTACGAAGGACTGAAGCAGAAGCGTAACTGGGTTTTCCGCGCCCTTGGCTAATTCATTTTTGGTGCCCTTGAGAAATAGGGAAAATACTAAATTATACAGAATAAATTAATTATTGAAGGATTAGCCCCTCGGCGCAGAGCCGTTTTTACTCCATTTTGGGCCCCTGGGCAAAGAAAGAGTGCGCCCCCCCGCTGAAATAAAAACATAAATATACATAATAAATATAAATAAACATATTCCCATGGGGCCCCTGTGCTCGTGGGCCCCCGGACAAATGCCCAACGGGCCTATGCGTTAAAACGGCACTACCTCGGCGCTCTTGGAAACTGCCCCGATGCCAAGTCGTTGTTATGCCCCTGGACCGAAGTCTTCATATTCTTTACCCTAGCCTGAATTTTTACACTTTGACTCTAGATTTTTAAATTATTGTTAATTCACATTCCTGTCCTGTCATTCCAGGCAATGACTGGCTTTAATGTTAATTTAAAGTAAAGTGTAAAAATTATAGTTATAGTCAGAAATGATTTGTTTGAAATCAGGTCTCTTTTAAAACAATCTGTTATTAAAGTAGAAGACCTTTAAAATGTATTTTAAATCAATTAAAAATATTAATTGTTTCATTGCTGAACACTGAAAAGTACGCGATATCAATTTCTAGAAATTTTGCCACCCTTGACCTTTGACAAACTGCAGTGTCATGTTCAGAATTCATTGTCTAAATATTTTTCTTTGACGAAGACAAGCATACAATTTAAAACGTGCATTTCAAGATGGTCAAGGCAGTGTGTGTCTTAAGTCCAGGATCGGCTACAGGAATCACCGGCACAATTACATTTACTCAAGAGGTTTAATATAGTTATTCATTTGCCATTCATAATTACTACCACTTCCAGAGCCTTCAGCACTATTTCTACGACTTCGTTTAAAGTTGTCATTGATTACATTGTTTTCATGAGTCTTGAGTCTTGACTTAAGATGTTTAATTTACAGTACAGCTAGTATGGGTATAGTTAAACAAAATTTGATATGATTAAATCACATTTTACAAGATGTTCTCACTTTTATTGGCCCACCCTGTACACACGTCACACGGTCACACAGCTTTAGTCACTTTAGACTTTAGTTTTAGTCAAAACACCAAGCCAAGGCCAAGTCAGTTTTGTATAATAATCTACCCCGCACTTAGACTAAGATTCTCACTACGGCACTTAGACTAAGATTCTCACTACACACTTAGACGAAGACTCTCACTCACAGTTCAGAGAGTAGGCCTAAAAATAAAGTTAGACCTACTACTACTACTAGTGACTATTGTCATTATTTGTAGTATTTATTGTCTATTGTACTAACTTAATACTGTCACTGCTCTGACCAATTTTCTGTTTCTTCAATCAAACTCAAACGCTTCATTAATAAGTTTTTGTGTGTAAAAGATGGTATAAGTAAAGCAAATGCTCATTACTAATATTAATATGGCTGAAACTTCTTGTGAAAAAGCTCAGTAATCAGTATGCTATACTTTATGTTTTGGCTAATGCCATCGTCAGTATAAATAAATTACACTTACACATGCAAAAAAATTATAATTATATTTAAATTATCTAAGACATTCTATATCAAGATGTAAATATCTGAACAGTGCCTCCCTGTCTTGCCACTGTAGTGAATAGGGCAGCGTGTGCAAATGATGTTATAGTTATAGAAAAGATTGTGGCTAGTGCAAAGAAAACTGCCTTTAATTACTTTTATCTTGAATGTCCTTATGAATGGACAAGCTGGTCAGTTTGGGTGCGAAAGGGGAAAGTCTTGCAACAGCAGTGGCCACATGGTTTAGTCCCTAAATGAGAGGGGGAGCTGATAAATAGCATTGTACCAAGAGGTCAACAGATTTTTGTCTCTTCTAACACTAAGGGAAGGGTCAGGAAGATGTGAATATCAGTGTCAGAGAGGAGAATTGTGCAGTTTCTTATGCTTAGGACTGACATTGTGGGGTTGGTATGTAAGAATGATTTGTACCCTGTCAATGTTGTCCCTAACACATGAATCATAGGGGTCAGCACGAATGATGTTTTTAATTCTCCGAAGCCTAGATCACAGTATAGCTTCAGGGTATGACCTTTGTCAAAAAAATGCTGCCATTTCATACAAGAAATCCTCATTAAATTGACAAAGTTGATGAAAGGAAAGCATTTATTTTGCTGCTTCTTTTTCAGGCTTCATCATCAGTCCTGTGTAGTCCTGTCAACAGGTACGTTCCCGGGTACCCGTTGCCGAGCAATTACCCGGGTAGTAAAATTGTGAAAAGGCTACTGTAATGTCTATACCAACAGTGGTCGAATTGCGGCTCCTCTGTGTTCACATTTCGGCTCGTGAATAATTTATCAAATTAACATTTTTAGTTTGAAATATATACTGTGAAATATGTTTAACATGAAAATGCTTAAAATTAAAAGGAAATAAATGTCAAACGGAAATAAAATACGGTCCCGACAAACTACACTGTATTTTGATACATTTTTTTCCCTGGAACATGAAACAAAAATCATTTAAAACAAAAAGGTTTTGGTTCTTTGAATTGTTCAAGTAAGGAAAACAGAATACAACGTCGATAACTTGGAAGGGCTAGAAATGACTTTGGTTTTGGCTTTGAAATACGCCGAACATCTAATCTCTCCCCCTCCCCACTCACACAAGTCTCCACTCCTATCCCCACCATACTTTAAAAAAAACAACCTGCAATATTCTTTTTAAAAAAAAATTAATATTCCATTCGCTTAACGATTATCACTATAATAAAAATAATAAATGCTGGGGGGATGGGTGCTCTCAGTAAGACACAAAATAGAACACAACGCCGATAACTAGGAAGGGCCAGAAATGACCTTGGCTTTGTCTTTGAAATATGAAGCACATCTTTGCTACCGATTGATAAAAGCCAATGTTGTTTATCTAATCCCCCCCCCCACATCACGCACATCTCCACTCCTATCCCCACTGTGCTTTTAAAAAAACAACAAAAAAAACCCACCTGCTATATTCTTTTTTTTCTTCTTTTCTCCCAATAATATTTCAATGGTTGAATGATCTTCACACTATAACAACAAACATAAATTCTGAGGGATGTGTCCACTAAGTAGGTGAAGGTCCCGGAAAGTTTTGTCATTTACCACAGTTGTCAGTTATGAACTAGAAATAATCGCCTTGTCATCATACAAATATCGCCCTTTATCTTTATGAGACTTCGTTTTCCCTTACCCCCCCCCCACACCCATAAAAAAGAAATCACGCCCCTATCATGTTTTTCCACCACGTACTAGTAGTACAGTGGGGCCCGCTAGTCGACGGCCTCGGGGTATGAAAAATGGCGCCGAGATAACCGATCATCGAGTTAATCGAAAACCAATATGGCGGCAAAATATTAACATGCGCTTTAAATTTCTTTATAATTATATACATGATGTGCATTAATTAGTGATGGGACGATTAATCGGAATCGTATCGGAATATCAGGACCCTAATATTTCTTCACTCTTTCCTAAGGTTAAAACCGATAGTTTTTAAGGACCATTTAAATATAACTCAGGGTTCCCACTTCCCACTCAGTCGGGACTTCTTAAAGTAATTTTTCCTGGTCTTGAAAGTCAGGAAAAGTTATGACTAGTCGGGAAATAGTCGGGGAAAAGTTATGACTAGTCCGGAATTTTTATATATATATATATATTTTTTGCTGAAGTAAATGACTTTGATTACGTCTCTTTGGTCGTTTCGATTCCATTTAATTAAAAAAAAGTTACCAGTTTATAATTGTCTGCGCATGCGTTAAAGGTCAAATTTTTCACCTCGCCTCATGGCGCGTGTTTGCAATGCCCGTCGAATCGGCGAATTAAAAAAAAACACATATCAATATGGATATTGCTTTTGACGTGCAGGATATCTGTCACTATGAGACCGCACTTGAATTTCCTCTGTCAATCAAATGATACGTGTAACTTGTAATATAAATAGTAACAAATGCTGCCTTGACCTTATCAGAATTCGACCTACAACAGTGATGACGTGTATATTATATATATAAACTAGAATATTAAAAAAATGATTTGATTTCACCGTCACGCGCATGTTAGTCACAGTCACTTATCTTACTGGTAACAAAGCAACAACAAACTTTTAAAAGAATAATAATAATTTTGTATTTAATTATATAAAAACCATCGTCAATTCTCGATACAAACCTTTATTTTCTTTTCTTAAGATATTCGTTTATCTTAAAAAATAAAATGATTAATGCATCAGAAAATGAATTAAGTTTAATAATAATATAACATGCACAGCGAAATAATGACGGATTAAAGACCTAACGCGATTTTCGAGTACCTCTGGTGAATACATACTCAAACTAATTCACGGAATCAAATTGAAAGTAATAACATCCGGTAATTTTTATTGAAATCTCGTAGAATCACACAATAGCCGGAAGTCTCGAAGAAAGCGAGATGTCAACACTGTTTTGAACTAAAAATGCCAAAGTGCATTGCTAGGCGAACAGAAGGGGATCGAGCTAATCGACGTTAAGTTGCAAATTTGGCATTCTTTTGTGCTCGAAATATTAGGGCTCGGCGACTTTATAAAAAATCGAATTAACCGATGATAAAATGCAAAGACAAAGAGAATTTGGCGGTCCCAAAAAAAAACGTTGACTTAATAGGGCTGACGAGTTAACCAGGGCTCGAGTTAAGTGGGTCCCACTGTATTTCGATGTTAACATTTTCACATCGCTGAATCTAAATTTGCGTTCTCATAATAAAGAAAAAGGCTAATAGCGGGCATGACGGTGAAAATTTGTTGGCATTTCTAACGGAAAATTTTGGACGGGTACCCGGGCACCTTTTTACAACAATATTGACAGCCCTAGTACTGTGAGTGTTGCGGTTGTTGGGGGGAGCGCATTGAGACATTAACAGACAACGATCTCCACATTTGCCTATCTTGAGCGGTGGCCAGTAATTCATTCAACCTCAGCCTTGTCCAATCTTTTATGTTGTCCAGCCAACTATTCCGCTGTCGACCTCTTCGCTGACCCCCATCTACAGAGCCTTGAAGGATTATTTTTGTCTGGGTATCATGTCGCAGCACATGACCGAACCATGCCAGCTTGCGTCTCTTAATCGTCGCTATGTCTTCTTAATTGCCCGCAATGGAGGTTATTCTGTCCCAGACATACTCATTGGTCTTGGATTCTAGATAAGAGATCCGGAGAAATTTTCTCATGCATTTGTTTTCAAAACGTCTGCATCTTGCTCCCAGTTGTTGCTAGTAGTGTCCAGGTCTCACATCCATAAAGGACAATTGTTTAACGAGAGCTCTGTATAGGTTGAGCTTTGTCGGAAGGCTAATGTTTTTGCGGGTCCATATTTTGATTATTTTTGTAATTGCTGCCGACCCAATTCTAGCTCGTATTTCAACTTCAGTTACCATCTCTAGATATAATGGCTTTTTCCAGCTTTTCAGGCTTATCTATACTCAATTCTATCTTTTTTATTCTACCAAGCCTGATTGCACGCCCACCCCACTTACCACAATTTTCCTGGTAGCAGGAATTCTTTGTGTATTATTAAATAGTTTTAAAAAATACATTTTTAATTCTTTTTTACATTTATAGAAAAGAAGTTACTTTCCACATATAAAAAATATATGTAATTTAAACAGGGTATATATAGGCTTGACAGGACCTCAAAAAACAATGAAAGTTTCATCAAAGGCCTTTAACTAACAAATGTCCCTATTATGCAGAAACGTTAGTTATTTTGTGATTTCCTGTCAGGCCTATTTATACCTAGTTTAAATTACATATATTTTTTATATATGGAAAATCTAAAAGCCTGATTGCAGTCTCACCCATATTTTGTTCTTTCCATTACATACTTGCTTTAAATTCTGTTACAAGTGCAAAATATTTTGTTCCTCCTAGACTGCCAGTGATAGTACATTAGTTTCAGGACAGGTTAAAGGTCTTGCTCAAGGCAAACATGGTTTCCATATTCACCAATTTGGGGACTATACAAATGGTAAGTACTGAATGATGTAGGATGGAACTGGAACTCTAAAGCAACTTGTTTTTTTTTGTCCACTGCCGGGCACAGTATTTTATAAGTTTTTTAAAAGCAAGTTTTTATTTTTTCAGCTAGTAACAGCAACTAAAATACCAATCATCCATTTTCGGTAATTAATAAGTTTTTGAATAAATCACTCTTTTTTTTCTGAATAAAGCTTATATCTAAAATGAATGGCAAATACATACTCTGGTCCAAACCAAAAAGCAGCAGCAACACTTTGGGGATTAATTTATGTATGCCTATAATTTTTTATGTTACTGTTACAATATATTTTGCAGATATGATTTAGAAATTTTTATTGTGATTGACAGGATGTGTAAGTGCTGGCGCTCATTTTAACCCAAAGAATAAGGGCCATGGGGGTCCTAGTGACCAAGAAAGGTAATTTGAGTGGATTTATTCACCTTTTTCGTTTGGTACTATTTCATTGTATTTACTTTTATTGGTAGACCACCACACAGATACATTTGGATAAAGAATATTAAGTTTTGCATCATGAATGAGGCTATAAATTATTCATTAAAAAATTTTCAGACATGCAGGTGATTTGGGAAACATAACTGCAGGGGAGGATGGCATAGCAACTATTGAGTTAAAAGACTCACAAATTCCACTCATTGGTGAAAACTCAATTATTGGTCGGAGTTTAGTGGTACGTTTTTATGACTGCATCTAATAGTTTTTTTGTCTTTGTGAATTATAGATTCTGTTGCTAGATGTACAATCCAAGAAACAATCGGAGCTCTTTAAGAAAATTTTTTAAATTTATTTCAAGAACAGATGTTGGGGAAACAGATTTACCATAAATATTGCATGAAATTTTCTTATTGAAAAATAACTCAATAACAATACCTTACACTATAAAAAAGATAAATGAATATGATGTTGGGAATAATTACAACACATTTTTTATTCCACATTTCCATTGTGTTAAAAGTCCCTAGATGTCAATTTTTATGTTATTTCTAGGTGCATGAAAAGGAAGATGACCTTGGCAAAGGGGGCAACGATGAAAGTTTGAAGACAGGAAATGCAGGTCCTCGTCTTGCTTGTGGTGTCATTGGTATCACCTCGTAAATACATGTTTCATTATTATTTTTTTAGATGCAATTTATTAAAAGAACAGTTTAATTTATATTTGTCAGGTAAATTAAATCATCCAATAGAGCGAAGTTAACTTTGTTTTCATTGGGTGTAATTATAACATTTAACCTATTTCGAGCTGTGACCATCTTTATTTCAGATTCTTTAGTATCTATTTGACCTATAACGAATCTCAACTCCTAAATAAATTATAGTAGAAGGTCATAATTAGTTTGACATAGTTTAATAAATTGCTCAAATGATCACTGGAAATTCCTTAGACTCTTCCTAATAGTTTTCCTAAATGGTGACTATTCCAGAAGTTTTGGGGAATAAAAAAAGTATTAGCATCATTTATGTCAGTTATTGTTTTTGAAATATGCTACACATGAAATAGACATGTAAATGGAATTTCATACAACCACATCTCTGGTACTTGCTGTTTCATCATTTAACTGAAAATATTATATTGACACCACTTTCTCTTTGATCTACCGATTTCAGTCTTTTGACTTTTTTTGTATGTGTTATTTAAATTTATGGATAAGATAATCAGAACTCAGTTTTGATGAAATTTGGAAACTTCCACCCACCCACTCCCCCTAGTTGCTAAACAGATTGTGGTTAGTTATTTTTTTTCTTTTTGTTTAATCTTGTCCATGCACATGGCTGCTCTGGCTTCTGATAATTGTTAGAATAAGATGCTACAATTGTAATATTTTAAATTATTTTTTTTTCTCTATCCTACAAATTTTAAGATAATCTTTAAACGATGTTCTTTGATGCTACACAATTTAGACTGGAACAATTGTATTTGAAAAACTATTAGATTATTACTCTTAATCTTTTAAGAGGCATAAGGCTATTAGATGCATTATTCCCATGTGTTATAAAATAAATCCAAATTTGTGTAGTTTTTATTTTTTTCATTTAATGAATGTTATTTCTTTTGTCTATTGTTGACATTACATATTTTATAGACCATTTTCAGAATAAATACTTTCCAAGACTAAAATTATTTGTGGTTTAAATATATTTTTCCATAATTTTTCATATTTTACTTGAGGGATTGCTTGTTCTGGAACAGAACATTTTAAGCACAACTGTGCACCATTTAGTATTAGCTTGCAGGGCCTCTGGACTGTTTTTTGTTGTTTCAGAGAGATGATTGCTTCCAAAATGTAGTACAGATGGCTAAATGGAGTTTCAAAAATTAAAGTTTACTGAACACAGGAAAAATATACTGACAAGAAACATGCATTTTTTTTAGAGAATCATATAATGTACTGTACCTTTCTAAGGATTTAAGCAAATCTTAGATTTATGAACCTTTTGAAATGCGTTTAAACGGGTAAATTATTAAATTAAATGCCTTTCACGTTTGCTTTTGAAAAAGATAATTCTGATATATATATTCTCTGAAAAAAAAATGTATTAAAGCTAGTAGAAGTTTTTATATTCCACAATTAAATACAATCTTACAATGGAGACAGTTTTAAATAAATAATCTATTACTTTACTTTATTTCACAATTGGGTTGACATTCTTTTAATTGTATCTGTGTCAACATGTTTGTTTTAAAGGGATGGACAGCAGCTTTTTGTTTAAGTTGGATAACTTGACATTAATGATCACTCCTATGTTAACACAGCTTTTCTTGGATGACCTTAATGTTTGGAAGTTCTTTACTACTATCCTACATTTCTTATGATTTAATTATACATAAACTTGTAAGGATTCATTCATAAAGACACAATGATTTTTTTAACACACACATTTTTAATGAGTTTATGCATAATTTTATTAAGAGACCAGTCTATTAGTTACACAAGGACACACAGCACATGGCAGGTACAAGCTGATCTTTGAGCAAAGTCACAATCTAAACATCATCTTCTACATGTAAACATCATTACTGTTACAGAATGTGTACATGATAAATGACTACTTTGATGCTATTGGCAAATGGGGTGGGTGCCACCCTTACCCCATTTTTTTGCATGGCTCAGTCAAGATACAATCACCTGGGATAACTACACCAACATAATCCAAGGCATTCCCCTAGTCTTGATGTTAGATATATGGTTTTTGTTTCGATTTTTCTTTTTCAAAGCCTGGGGAAAAAAAACAACTTATGTACATTTGTACTAAAAAATGAAACATAATGTAGTTATATTTATGAAAATTAAATTATCCGCAATATTAAATAATGGTCAAATATTTTATTTGTTGTGTTGAACGTCCATAAATTATGGTGTTCATTTGTAATGTAAAGGGGCAAGGAAGAAGTTACTATTATTATGAAGGAGAGGTAAGTCATTGAAGGTGTTGTATTTAGTGGCGTAGCTAGATTTAGTATCGCCAGAGTGGGATGATTGTTCCCCCATTACCTTCCATTGTCCTTAAAAGACCTCCGTATAAATATAAAAAGGTATCGCACACCATCTAACGCCACGGAGGTATTTCAAGTTCTGGACTACATACATTGAGGAAAGTAATTCTACTACATATATTGAGGAAAGTAATTCTAGTACATATATTGAGGAAAGTAATTCTAGTACATATATTGAGGAAAGTAATTCTAGTACATACATTGAGGAAAGTAATTCTAGTACATACATTGAGGAAAGTAATTCTAGTACATACATTGAGGAAAGTAATTCTTGTACATACATTGAGGAAAGTAATTCTAGTACATACATTGAGGAAATGAGGAAAGTAATTCTACATATATTGAGGAAAGTACTTCTAGTACATACATTGAGGAAAGTAGATCTACTACATACATTGAGGAAAGTAATTCTAGTATATACATTGAGGAAAGTAGGTCTACTACATACATCGAGTCAGGCAAGATCAGAGGCGTGACTAGTTGGGTGCGTACCGCACCGGGTGACACCATCACAAGGGGTGACACCTAAACGTAAAATTCTGTATGTTCCCGTTATTTGGCACTGGCAGAATATAGGAGGTCTATTGGGTAAGTCGTGAGGGGGTGACACCATGAGATACCACACTGGGTGACACCAATGACTCCTCATGCTTATTTTTTCTGACGTCCATTAACAATTATTGGCTCCTTACAGTCATGTGCGGGCCAAACTGGGTGTACGCAGAATACATATCTCGGCTGCCTGCGGTGCATATGAAGCATCAGCATCATCACTGTGCATGGCAGGAGTATCAGATGGTGTGTCTGCTGCAGTTATCCTGTTTTTATCCCGTTTTTCCGATTTATTACCGTCGTTCACTTAATTTTACTTTAACCCTTTAAACCTCATCATGGCGCCCCTGTACATTCTTATCTTATATTTTACATTCGCTCCTTCTATACAAAACGTCATTGCGTCCTAAGCTTATCCATAGTTTAGGTCTAGTTTCGCAAATGTATTCGAGTTATAAAAGGTGATAGTGTGTTGGTATGTTCAGGCATCCATTCCATGCACGAATTACAGACGGGAAGGAAGATTAGCTTGTGTGTTCTTGCGAATGGAACAAGAAAACCGTTTTATATTACGTCTAATTGAGTCTCAGAGTGTTATATTAGCTTGTTGTGATTATTTCCAAGCTTGAATTAATTGCCTTACGTATAAGGGGCCGTCCATAAATGACGTCACGCGATTTTGGCCGAATTTTTACCTCGTCACGCGTCGTCACAAAAAGTTAGACCACCAACCACGCTAAAAATACGCCACAAAGCTTTGACCCCCATCCCCCCCCCAAAAAAAAAGCAAAAAACCAACTTATTTTCTAAATGAAAATAAGTGTGTTTCAAATCACTTTTATTGTCCTTTAAGCATTTATTATTTATTTAGTGAAGGTCTACATTGTAATATTGTAACCCGCGTTTTTTAAAACGTTTAACCGGCCTTCAGAAAACGAACTGTGTTAACATCCTTAGATTACATTTTATTTGAATGCATACAAATTAAACATTGACTATTAATCATCACGGTTAACGTCTTTGCTTAGAAAAAAAATTATTTAAAAATAATATTCTTAAAATGTATTTTGTTAAAAATCCCTCAATTGACTGACGGTCATGCTGAAAGAAAGAGGTCCGCGAACAAGGGTAGATAACCTAATCTGGAGTCAAAAGGGAATTCTTGGGGGTAATGCAGACTCATTTGGGACATATAACATCCACTACAATCCATTAGATATATTAAAATACGTCATGTGTACGTGTACGCTTGGAACATATACCCATTATTGAACCGGTTCCTTTTCAGAAAATGCATTTTTAAAAATTTGACAACTATGTAGATTTTTTACCTACGTACTATACGAAGACACCTAAATCCACCCTAATTTCATTTATATTGACACGAGTGACAATAGGCCTAATCTTAATCCACATGACTTGACTGTATGATGTATCTTTTCTGTAATATTTAAAATTAATGCATTGAAAACTAAGCTAAGAAGAAAAGTTGGTTTGTGCTCCTCTCGAATTGCGATGTCAAGAATTTGATGCATTCAATAAAGTTAATGAATACTTGACTAATTTTAAATGGGCTCATTTATCATTATATCTAGAATGGCCAGGGAAATTTGACCAAAAACCAATCGAACAATTATATCAAACAAAAACGTTTATAATTCTGTCAAATAGATTCCCTCCCCACCCCCTTTAATGAAAAATGATATTCCGTGTCGTTTTGACTTAAAATATCTACACATAATCCTATTCAGATCATTTTTAGACACTTGTCATGCTTGTAAAACTCGCCAGTAGCATTTTTGGAGGAGGTGGGGGGGGGCTAACGACGCTCCCCCAAATCCCCGAGTCATGTGAGCAGGACCTAGAGTCTCGGGGTTGGGGGGGGGGCGTAACGCACACATAAACTTGTATATTTTGGGGTAACAGGGAAAAAAGTCGCCTGCCGCGAGAGAACCAAGCGGAGCTGCGGTTACATCACAAATGGTGTCTTGATAGCTTACGCCAACCAGCGTCTGATGGCCTACCGACCGGCATATTGAGAAGCACTGATTAAAAAAAAAGTCATTAAATAAATTGTAAGCGACCAAATATTTCAGTGGAAGTTTTATTTAAAGTTACCCTTTTGATGTGACGTCACATTTCTTCAACCTCCTTCCTCCCCCTCGTCACGCATCGTCACAAAAGTGTGACCCCACCCCCCCTAGGTGCGTGACGTCATTTCTGGAACGGCCCCTTAGCTGAAATTTCCGATACTGTAGTGGATGTTTGGTTTGTAGGTGATATGTAAGCCAAGTGTTAGAACCATGATAGCAAAACTATAGTGGATGTTTGGTATGCAGGTGATATGTTAAAAAAGTGTTAGAACCATGGTATAATGTTCCCTTTAAGCAGCGCGGCAGCGCAGATATTTACATCGACGCCACGGAGGAGTTTAGAATCACCGCGCAGCAAATTTTGTAAAACATTGCACAAAAAATGGACGTTGTGCAACTTTGCACATTAGTTTTTTTAAAACTTTGCTCACGGACCAACGAAGCTTAGACTTAGAGGGAACATTACATGGTAGGCAAACGATTTCTCTCAATGGAAACAATAACCTTTATCAACATTTTGAACATTCACGTCAGTCGATAGTTTAAAACAAAAAAGTTCGTGTAATCGTCCTGAAATTAGTTTATATTTATCGACCGAAATATTTTACTTTCTGACTTCCAGTACATTTATAAGTGGTGGGTCGATTAATCGTTAAAAAAAATTTAATCGTTTAAATTTTTAACTATTAATCGAGAAATTAATCGTTAATTTACGCAGGCCTAATTAAAATTAATTTCATCGAATAAAATTCGATCAAAATGAAATAAAACATTTCTAATATTTTTTGATCTCCAATTTATTAAAAATTTATATTTTTTACTACGTACATTCTTTTCCCTCGTATTTTTATTATTTATTTAGACATGCATATGTAAACAAAACGGTTTTTCTTCCTTATTTCTGTCATAGCAGAACGAATTTACTGTGTTACATAACATACTATGGGAGCCATGGAATTACCGCGACTTAAACGATTTCGAGAAATAATGAATCGCGACTTAACTGGATAAATATTAAAAAAATATATATGCGTTATATAAAATATAATTAATCGAAATTAATCGATTAATTTTTGCCGATTAATCAATTAAAAAAAATCAGTACCAGCCCTAGTATAAGTATAATAACTTTACTCTTTGTTCTTCTTTCCCAGCGGCCTAACAACGACTTGGCATCGGGGCAGTTGCCAAGGGTGCCGAGGGCTAATCCTTCAATAATCGATGTATTCTCTATAATTAAGTATTTCCCCTATTTCTCAAGGGCGCCAAAAAGGAATTAGCCAAGGGCGCGGAAAACCTAGTACGCTTCTGCTCCCTCAAGTAGTTTTTCTAGGTTAAATGATTAAAATAAGTGTGCTACGCTTGTCAATTTTGAATACTCTCTAATAATGAATCTAGAAGCTTTTTTTTTGAATTTTCTTTAGTTTATACGTTTTCTTTTTAAAATTGGACAAATGTACTCTCTTTCCCAAGCTACGCCCTTGTCCTGTACTGATTCAAGGTTGAACCACGCTTTTGTGTGTGTGTGTGTTTTTTGCTTGAATTTCTGGGCTGAAGGGGCTTAGTTTAAATGAGATGATCTGGAAGTTTCCCAGTTGGAAGGACATCATTTGTCTCCATGAGTTGCAATTAGCCTGTAGTGAACATGTTTTACAATAAATGAGCGTAAGTATTAAAATTAAATCATTTTCATTTAAAATTTAAAGATTCTGGAAAAAAATTCTACTAGTAAAAACTTATTCTTTTCATTTCAAATATTATCGAAATTGTATGATACTGTTCTTTTGTATTTAGTTTACAACAATTTCTAATTTTATAGAAGTTCGCTGCATTATATAATTAAAACATCTCTACAATTTGTGCAGAACATTTATTACATTGCTTTACACTAATTTCTGGTTTGTTTTGGAAAAAAATAATAATTTATGAACATCATAAAAAATACATTTCAATTTAATCTTATTTTGAAAATTTACTTCCGTTTTTAATTTAAGATTGCGGGAAATAAGGGGTGCTAAAAGTTTGATATAGTTTATGGGGTGGAAAGAAAAGAAAGAAAAGATTTTGTTTAAAGCTGTTGATTAGGCACAGAGGAGGTGGGTTCACATAATTTAAATTATACTAAGGGGCCGTCCATAAAGTACGTCACGCTCCGAGGGGGGGGGGAGGGGGTCTAAGAAAGTGTGACACTTTGTGACAGGGGGGAGGGGGGGTCAGGCCATGTGTGATGTCACACATTTATTATTTTTAGTATTTTTTTCTAATTTATTTATATTTTTTTAGTAGAATTTAAATAGCTTTAAAAATAATTTTCACAAATTTTGTGAAACATTAGAATTAGTTTTATGTCAAAATAGCATTGAAATGCGTATCTCCTGAATGTGTTGTTCATAAATCTGAATTGGATACAGCAGGACTGATATCGAAAGATCAGGAATGGTTTGACAATCATGTTCGCACCAGCCAATATTTCACTCAAATTGTTATTAAATATCAGGACATGAAATGTTGCGACAAAGCACGAAGCTCATACTTTAATGTTTTACCTTAAAGATTCTTCCCTCCTCCAATCACAATCAACCAAACAAATGATGGACTCAAAGCTTAAGAAAGAGCAGATGCAGATTCTCATAAATTTCCTTCCTTGTTTGTAGCACAAACTCTCAAATTTGATGAAATTATGCCAAGATCAACAAACTGTTCAAGAATCAACTCGGATAAAACGCATCCGTCCTTTGAGAATCACTTCTATAAGTCAAAGAGAACCCATGTCAGTTATTGCCAGAGGAGAAAATGCACATCCAGAGGCTGTTGAGTGGCTAGATGAGGACGAGTTGATCTGTCTGCAATTATCCTTCCAGGAAACGATGATTGTGAAAGATTGATGTCAGTCGTAACTATGGATGAACACAGATGATGTCCAGTGAATATTTTTGAATGAAATATAATTAATAGGACCATAATAAACAGATTAAATATAGCACAAGAGTTGGTCACATAATTAGTCAATCTAGTCTTTTTTTTAGTCAAATTGTTTTGTTTTCTTTTTATTATGTACTTTTAAAAATCCGGCTTCGGCTCCTGCAGGATTTCACTTCATAAATCCGGCGGGCCGGTAGATCCCTAATTTATATATATATTCATAATCACAATGGCCCCGGAAAATCCGGAATCTGGCCATTTTAACAAATCTGATTCCGGCTCAAGCCGGATTTCACTTCATAAATCCGGCCCACTTCAGCTCCAGCCGGATTTCAAAATTTTGAATCCGGTACATCCCTACTTTTAAGTGGAAATTTTATATTTTAATACAATTTAATAGTGAAGTGTATTTTAAGTATTAAATTAAATATTTTAATTAGGTGTTAATTAAAAAAATTTTGGAAAGTGTGACGTACTATAGGGGGGGGGGTGTCCCGAGATTTGTGACAGTTTGTGACAGGGGGGGGGGAGGGGGTCAAAATCGTCAAAAATAGCGTGACGTACTTTATGGACGGCCCCTAACTAGCGATGCTACTTTCTAAAATGTATTGACGGCGATACGAAGAAAAAAAAAGGGGGAGTTGTGGCATGAGCTGAAAGTTGAATTATGGAACAGAAACCATGGCAATAATAATTCACAGCCCGTAATTTACCATTAATTATAATTATATGGCACCAAGTCGTCCCCTATCGCACCGTGCAGCACAATAGCCGAAGACAGCGGGGCGAGTTTAGTTCACTGTTCAAAGGAAAACAAACATAGAAGCAGCAGAGATTATAGCTACTCCACCACTAAAACAAATCCAACCACAACTTGCTGACAAATGCAACTTTACTGCCCCCGCCCCACATTGCCATGTCACAGCAACCACAATTAACAAATTTAAAACTTTGAAACACATAATTTCTGGGACCACGTGTATCACATGCGAGTATCAATCTTTCAACGGAAATGGCGTTGACGTCAGTGTCACCAGTAGCCTATCAGACCGCGAGACTTTACAGCGAGGTTGGCAGACACCACGATCCTACAATAAAAGGCGATGGAATAGTCACAGTGGCACTTGCTTCTCTTGGGCGCATCTCTTTGATTCCGGAAGACTTGACCATTAAAGCTGTTACATCACCACCCTCCGCAACAATGGTGACTCTGATGGCAATGAGGCTTATGATGATAGGTGCCGTTGTAGCAAAGTCGATGGCAGAATCTCGTAAGTAGATAAAATATGTTTGCCATTTTTACTAATTTAATGTTCGCCATAAGGTGTATTGTTTTAAATGTTTTTACATAACTTATTCTTTTAAATTAAAAAAAAATTACATATTATGCAGCACAAACATATTACATTATTAAACAATATAATTTGCAATGTCACACATGTAGTGTCTGTCCGTGACGTTACTAATATTAGAAAGCAGCGCACCAAATTACTGCACCAATGCATCAAAAATTGTGCAAATTAAAGATGCGCTGTAAAAAAAATATTATATGACGTCATTGTTTTCACTCATATTTTAATTTTGGAAAAGGGATCAATGTAAACAGAGGATTTGATGATGGTTAATTATAAAATAAAAAAACAAAGGGGGCGCGGTAATAGCCCTACAACCCCTATTATAAAATACTTTGTGTACATTTCAGAAAATTTAATATTTCGTATTTATCAAACAAGGACAAGTTAGTTGGGCATTTGAAATAGGTCGGCACCGTAGGCGCCCTAAAAAAAGTGCATTTTTTAGAAAATAAATAGATTTCAGCTGAAAACGTCCGTCAAGTTTTTCCATGTTATGTATATATAAATATATATATGTATGTATGTATGTATGTATGCATGTATGTATGGCAACCGTCCGTCCTCATGGGACGATGGCGTGTACTCCTGCTCCTCTGCCCCCCATGACCTTTCTCCTGGCCCTTCTCTCTTCACTCAAAGCTATGAGGGATGCTTCCGCGACATGAATGCCCTTACGCACTTTTTCCCGCCAGGAGGTGCGCTCCTCGGCAATGGTCTCCCACGTTTTATAGTCTATCTGTACCAATGACATGTCTTTCTTGCAGACGTCCTTGAAGCGCAAGCAGGGGCGACCTCTTTTTCTCTTGCCGGTTGCCAACTCACCGTAAATCAAGGCTCTAGGAATGCGCTCCGGCTCATCCTGCGGACATGACCTAACCACCACAGGCGCCTCTCACTCAGAATATATATATATATATATATATATATATATATATATATATATATATATATATATATATATATATATATATATATATATATATATATAGAGAGAGAGAGAGAGAGAGAGAGAGAGAGAGAGAGAGGCAAAATAAAATGGAAAATATTTTTGTATAACCAGCAAGCAAACTATGTTTAAAAAATTATTTTAATGCATTAATACATTTTTAAGTGGCGGAACAATATGCCTGCTTTAAAAGCAAGTTCTTTCGTCACCAATGGCCGTAACCTACAGAACAAGTTGAATTAACCCTGGGAATTAGCAGTCAAAAGCTGCTGATTTGTTTTACGTACTCCCATCTGGCACACCCTAACCACAACATGTTTACATAACTTTTATCTGACACAGTAATCACATCACGGTGGTCGAGTGGCATGCTCGGGTTCGAATTCCATGTGAAGGCAAGGATTTGTTCCCGGGGGCTAGGGCGTCCCTGAGTCCACCCAGTTCCAAATGGGTACCTAACACTAGCTAGGGAAATAAAGGCGACTGGGTAATGCGTGGAACCCTCATAGCCGTGTCCTGTGAACGCTGCATCACTTGCCAACAGACCGTCATGGTCTGTGGACGCAATAATCTTCTGTATAGATGGAGCATCTGTATAGATAAGACATAAGACAAATCATGTATGACGTGGTAACTACAAGAGAAGTTATCATCATCATACTTGATCACTCTTTTCCTGCCTGGCTTCGATAGAAATTCAAGTGTATTTGTAGCTGGAATTTGTTGATTACATGTTGTTATGTTGTAAACGTGACCTGGGTATAACAAGTCACGAGATACTAATGTCTTAAACAATCGGTCATAAATATTAAATGTTTACCATAAGGTTATTTACGTGCGGTAAAATACTGTAATTAACTATTTGAGTTCTGTAACCTATTTGTCTACTTTGGCAGCTCATAGAAAAGCAAGGTTGAACATTAGCCGATGTCAAAATAATTAATGGTTTGGAAGGCACGGGAAGCCTTCCAACAACTCAATAATTTCTGAGTCTCCAGTCTCAATAGTAGCCATCTAAAGATAAGGAACTACAACAAATGTGATACTTTATGGAATGGGGACATGGGGACCCACAGACTTTAAATATAAACCATTTTTAACCGATAATTTCCTAAGAAAGATGCTGGCTTGCCAGAATCAACAACTTGGAACTGTGGCAGAAGCCGATAGAACAAAAGACCAGCCAGAGAAGATGGTGATGGATCAGCCATACCTTTTGAAAATCTGCTTCCAACACAACAAGACTAGCCTGAACTGGATGAAATCCTTGGGAAAAACAGAAAACTGTCTGACCAACACCGACATTTCGAAGCAGACACCAAAAAATTGGACATACTTTCGGGACGCTGGGAAGATTAGCCCATGATAGAGTTGCCTGGGGGACTCTAGTGCGCGGCTTACGTCCTTGAGAGGACCGCCAACTTCGAAGATGATCGGCTGTAGCTTCACGTGGACGAGAAGTCAGAACAACGTTAGTGAACTTTCGGATATTGTAATGCTCATCAAAGTTACCCAGAAGTTCTTTAGCGTATTTTGTTATGCATTTAGGCAATATAAACACAATCGTAACCACCCTTCCCCCCCCCCAAAAAAAAAGGATAAATAAAAATAATTAAACATCATGAAAAAAAAATCTGTACACAAAACTCGATTAATACACAGACTGTAAGTTAAAGTTGGGGCACGGTGGTCGAGCGGCATGCGCGCTCTGCTGGCGTACCAGTTGTCACGGGTTCGAATCTCTGTGACCTGTTCCCGGGGCCAAGGGTGCCCCTGAGCCCACCTAGCTCCGAATCGGGCACCTAACACTAGTTAGGGAAAAAAGGCGGCTTGGCATGGCTTGGAACCCTTATAGCCGTGGCCTGTGAATGCTGCGTCACTTGGTCTGTGGACGCATTAATCTTCTGTATAGAATGAGCGTTTGTATAGATAAGATAAGTGGTGCAGAAAATCGTGTTTCTTTTTGACGAGCGCCTTTCCAGTTTGCGGGCAGGTCAAGTTCCTTCCTCCTTTAACGCTATGGTGAAACCTGTGCTGCTATATGGAGCCGAGACGTGGAGAACAACGGCCGTAAACCTGACCAAAATACAGTCCTTTATCAACAATTGTCTAAGAAGGATTCTCAGAATACACTGGCCGGAACAAATCAGCAACCGGGAACTGTGGCAGCGGACAAAGTAGACGTCAATTGAGGAAGAGATTCTCCAGAAGCGGTGGAGGTGGATTGGTCATACACTAAGAAAACCTGCTTCTTATACAACAGGGCAAGCCCTGAAATGGAAACCCCAGGGTAAGCGGAAAAGAAGCCGCCCAAGAAACACTTGGCGCTGAGAATTGGATGCAGACATCAAGATAATTGGCCATGACTGGAAGATCCTGGAGAGGCTGGCCCAGGATAGAGATGCCTGGCGGTCTCTCGTAGGCCTATGCCCTTGGAGGAATCGCAGACGCCGACGATGATCGGTGGATGCCCCTCGTGGACGAGAAGGCTCAACACAACATAGAATGAGTGTTTGTATAGATAAGATAAGTCGTGAAGAAAATCTTGACTCTTTTTGACGAGCGCCTTTCCAGTTTGCGGATAGGTCAAGTTCCTTCCTCCTTTTTCCACAATCAGGGAAGGCACTAGGGAAATCAAATACCCAGTGGGATGATTATAATGAAATTCTACGGCCTTTTTTAAAGGCTAGGGACTCTTCCAAAATAAGGTAGATAACTAGAGAATTGTAACCAGACAGTAATGTGCATCGAGCTGAACAGACCCAGTCACGTAAAAAAATGCTTGTAGCCATTAAATAAAATAAAAAGTTCATAGCGATACATCATTCAGGCGACGATATTTACCTTTCAGCAAAATGGCCTTGCACGCAGGCTAGCTCATGAGTTTGGTTTGTAAATCTCTGATGACAGCATATCCCAAAATAAACGATGCGACACTCACAACGTGTCTATTGTAAAAGTGTCCCTTTCTTCATTTTATCCTTAAAGGGAAAAAAGATAATGATTTTAAAAAAAACTGAAAAAAAATAAATAAACAGAAACGCACCTCCATTAATTAGTTTGTGAATCAAATCTTGAAAACTTAGATCAACAGTGGCCAAACCGCGGCTCGCGAGCCGCATGCGGCTCTTCTGTGTTCACATTGCGGCTCGCATACAATCTATGAAAGATGCGTTACAAGGATCACTGGAATATTTCTAAGGCGGGTTTAATTACCCATAGTGCTTTAATGCGGCTCTCAAATTTTAAAATATTTTAAAATGGCTCTCAGTTACTTCAGGTCTGGCCACCCCAGCCTTAGATAAACCAATCACCCATACAGAGTACTTCAGGTCTGGCCACCCCAGCCTTAGATAAACCAATCACCCATACAGAGTACTTCAGGTCTGGCCACCCCAGCCTTAGATAAACCAATCACTCATACAGAGTACTTCAGGTCTGGCCACCCCAGCCTTAGATAAACCAATCACCCATACAGAGTACTTCAGGTCTGGCCACCCCAGCCTTAGATAAACCAATCACCCATACAGAGTACTTCAGGTCTGGCCACCCCAGCCTTAGATAAACCAATCACCCATACAGAGTACTTCAGGTCTGGCCACCCCAGCCTTAGATAAACCAATAACACATACAGAGTACTTCAGGTCTGGCCACCCCAGCCTTAAATAAACCAATCACCCATACAGAGTACTTCAGGTCTGGCCACCCCAGCCTTAGATAAACCAATCACCCATACAGAGTACTTCAGGTCTGGCCACCCCAGCCTTAGATAAACCAATCACCCATACAGAGTACTTCAGGTCTGGCCACCCCAGCCTTAGATAAACCAATCACCCATACAGAGTACTTCAGGTCTGGCCACCCCAGCCTTAGATAAACCAATCACCCATACAGAGTACTTCAGGTCTGGCCACCCCAGCCTTAGATAAACCAATCACCCATACAGAGTACTTCAGGTCTGGCCACCCCAGCCTTAGATAAACCAATCACCCATACAGAGTACTTCAGGTCTGGCCACCCCAGCCTTAGATAAACCAATCACCCATACAGAGTACTTCAGGTCTGGCCACCCAAGCCTTAGATAAACCAATCACCCATACAGAGTACTTCAGGTCTGGCCACCCCAGCCTTAGATAAACCAATCACTCATACAGAGTACTTCAGGTCTGGCCACCCCAGCCTTAGATAAACCAATCACCCATACAGAGTACTTCAGGTCTGGCCACCCCAGCCTTAGATAAACCAATCACTCATACAGAGTACTTCAGGTCTGGCCATCCCAGCCTTAGATAAACCAATCACCCATACAGAGTACTTCAGGTCTGGCCACCCCAGCCTTAGATAAACCAATCACTCATACAGAGTACTTCAGGTCTGGCCACCCCAGCCTTAGATAAACCAATCACTCATACAGAGTACTTCAGGTCTGGCCACCCCAGCCTTAGATAAACCAATCACCCATACAGAGTACTTCAGGTCTGGCCACCCCAGCCTTAGATAAACCAATCACACATACAGAGTACTTCAGGTCTGGCCACCCCAGCCTTAGATAAACCAATCACCCATACAGAGTACTTCAGGTCTGGCCACCCCAGCCTTAGATAAACCAATCACCCATACAGAGTACTTCAGGTCTGGCCACCCCAGCCTTAGATAAACCAATCACCCATACAGAGTACTTCAGGTCTGGCCACCCCAGCCTTAGATAAACCAATCACCCATACAGAGTACTTCAGGTCTGGCCACCCCAGCCTTAGATAAACCAATCACCCATACAGAGTACTTCAGGTCTGGCCACCCCAGCCTTAGATAAACCAATCACCCATACAGAGTACTTCAGGTCTGGCCACCCCAGCCTTAGATAAACCAATCACCCATACAGAGTACTTCAGGTCTGGCCACCCCAGCCTTAGATAAACCAATCACCCATACAGAGTACTTCAGGTCTGGCCACCCCGGCCTTAGATAAACCAATCACCCATACAGAGTACTTCAGGTCTGGCCACCCCAGCCTTAGATAAACCAATCACCCATACAGAGTACTTCAGGTCTGGCCACCCCGGCCTTAGATAAACCAATGACTCATACAGAGTACTTCAGGTCTGGCCACCCCAGCCTTAGATAAACCAATCACTCATACAGAGTACTTCAGGTCTGGCCACCCCAGCCTATACAGAGTAACACTGGGCGAGATTTATAGATTTTCCGGCGGAACATGACACACTGAAACATTAACCAAAAAAAGTTACAATATAATAAATAGACAGCATTGCCAATAGTTGTGGGTGGGGTTGTCATCCATTCCCACCAGAGTTATTTTAGACACACTTAAACAAAATCAGCAAGCACAGTTTTGGAACCATTTCACATCAATTCACATGGTTACATTTTAATTAATGACGCCTTATCTTGACCATTTTAGCGACTGTCACCCAAAACGGGGGAATATTTTTTGATCAATTGTTTCTGAGAACTTCCGGAACGACAGGATTGACCTTGAAATACGATGACATTAGCCGACCACAGAAATGTCAAACTTTGAGCCTTTTCTTGACATCTTTGGTCGGGGTGACTGTGACACACAGACAAAGCCATTTCGGTCGAAGCAGCTTTCATAATTTCAAAGCTTAATACTTGTGGATCCACTGTTTCAACAACATTTCGACACTTTCAACATATTTACTGACATATTTATTTTCAACGTTATTTCTTGTTGACATCAATCTGACATGTCATCTGGCTATAAATTATACATAGATTTGAGGTAGAAATTTTCTTTTCTTTCCCAACTAAGCTCTTCTCGTTTCACAAACTGATTTGTTATTGTGTGATAATATTTGAACAAACGCGGCCATGACGTCACCGATTTGTTATAAATGGAGCCCGAGGGCGGGGTTTAAATTTGAGAATCGCTTGACACATGCAGCCATGTCAAGGTTGGGAGAGATCTAAGAATAGTCCTGGTAATCTACACCCGGGCGGCTTGAGGGGCGTGTACAAAGGCAAAGATCACGTGGCACAATTCTCCCGTTTCAGTTGGTTAACACCACAACGTCATTAGTCATAGGGAGTTATGGACAATGATTTATTGGATCGTTCAATGGTTTTGACTTGTTATTAGTCATCATTACACCATAGAGAATCCTGAAATCTGTTAGGTGCCTAGCAGACTAGCAGCAACAAACATCTGTGGACATGGAGAAAAAAAAAGAGTAACAAAGCTTTAATTTTTCGATTTCGTTTTAGTTGAAGCAGAGAAAACAACAACAACAACAACAACAACAACAGGTGTAATGAATTGTTTGAGCAAGGTACAAATTCGAAATTGTTATTTATGTCGTTTATGTCGGAATTCGGGCGTGCAATGGGTTGCCCGAAGAAACCAGGAAGACCAAAACTTAGTGCAGCATTTGACACCGTCGACCATCAAACATTGCTAAAAACCCTGCAAAATTATTTTGGAATTTCTGGCTCAGTTCTGGCTTGGTTTCAATCATACTTATCTAACAGATCACAGGTGGTATCAGTAGATGGCTGTATCTCTCACAGGGCTGATTTGGTTTATGGTGTGCCTCAGGGCTCCGTTTTAGGTACGGTACTTTTTGTACTTTATACAAGGCCACTACTTCTAATGCTTGAACAGCATTCAGTTAAAAGCCAATCATTTGCAGATGATACTCAGCTATACACTCACACTAATCCCTGTAATATTGACTCCACTGTCCAGTTGATGCAAGATTGCATTGGTGAGGTAAAGTCTTGGATGAAGTTCAGCAAACTCAAGCTGAATGAGGACAAGACTGAAGCACTTTTAATTTTGAACAATAAATCTCACAGTACTTTGTCTCTTCCGAGTTCTATTCAGGTAGCCAGTTCGGATATTCCGTTCACAACATCGACTAGGAATCTTGGCTATATTATTTCTGACAACCAGTGCCGTCTTAACGCATAGGCCCGTTGGGCATTTGCCCGGGGGCCCACGAGCATAGGGGCCCCATTGGAATATTTTTATTTATATATATTATGTATATTTATTTTTTATTCCTGCGGGGGGGGGCACACCCCTTTTTTGCCCATGGGGCCCAACACTATTTCTTTGCCCATGGGCCCAAAATGGTATTAAGACAGCTCTGCTGACAACATGTCTACCAACAACTTCATCAATCATATCTGTCACTCTGCCTACACCACCATCCATCAGATCAGCTCAATCCGTCAATACTTAACAATTAGTGCAACAAAAACTCTAGTCTGTGCTCTTGTTCTAGCTCGTATTGATTATTGCAATTCTCTTCTTTCAGGTGCGCCTAAAAATGCAATAAAAAACTACAGAAAGTTCAAAATTCAGTTGCCAGACTGGTTCTTAAAGCAAAACATGACCATGCTACTCCGCTACTTTACTCACTTCATTGGCTACCTATACAAGCCCGAATTGATTACAAACTGGCCGTTCTCTGTCACAACTTATTTTCCGACTCATGCCCTTCCTATCTTACTGAACTTTTGTCGGTCTACTCACCCACTCGTCAGCTACGCTCTTCTGCAGACACACGCGTTCTCTCTGTTCCTAAGACACGCACCAAAACATTTGGCGAAAGGTCGTTCTCTTTTTGTGCAGCCAAACAATAGAATTATGTACCATTACACAACCGTAGTATTCAAACAACCAAGTCCTTCAAGACTGCACTTAGGACACACCTTTTCAAAATTTATTTTCGAAATTAATGAAACAACAATTTTTTAAATGATTAACGTAGCATTTTGTAGTATGTACTGTAATTCATGTGGTTGTTATGGTATGAATGCTAATTTATTACTTATATGTATGTTATTACCTTCATGTAAAGAGCTGTGAGCCCAGTTCGTTACTGGGATACAGTGCTACATAGATCTTCAATTTATTATTATTTTTATTATTACTTTATCAACATTTAAAACTCGAATAAGAATGCAGGATTAGACATAAACCATGGATAAGCGTAGGACGGAATAATATTCTGTATAGAAGGAGCGTCTGTAACAGATAAGATAAGATGAGAATCTTTGTTGTAAAGTAAGTTTTTCGTAAAAATTAGTGTTCAAGTTTTAATGACTTGTTTTAATGTTTCCATCCCAAATTAATTCAATTGTTTTATGCCATTTGTGAATTTTAAGTGATTGCTCTCTCCACTTTATCTTTTCTGCTGTCTTTCCTTCACCTCTACCGCCACTCTGACCATCGGACATCACCTCACCCAAAAGGTAAGCCTCTGCATTTCAGTCATCCATGTTACTAATGATACTTCTTTTTAAAGCTCTGTAACCATTATTGTACTAATGATACTTCTTTTACAGGACTGTAATGTATACAATTAGTTATTAATGGTTTTATGTATCGCAGATGGGTACTGTATACACTACTGTATACCGTGGTGTATTTTAGGGTTATTATAAAACTAGAAAAATACCCGCGCTTCGCAGCGGCAAAGTAGGATTCAGTTAACGTTTGGAACCTGCATACAGTGGCGTGACAACGGGTTGGCATCGGGGCAGTTGCCAAGGGCGCCAGCTCTAAAGGGCGCAACTAAATCTCTAATTTTTAAAATTTGTATTTAAATAAATACAGTTGGACCTCTCTAAATCAAACTCAAAAGGACACGAAAAAAATTCGACTTACGGAGTTTTTGAGTTAGTGAAAATGACTTAATAGGCGCCGATTATTCAAGGACAATGTAGATATTGATTGAGAGACGCAGCCATACCGGCTAGTAGGCTTGACAGGAAAGTGAGGCGGTTTCTATGTTTCATATGAAAGGAATCCAACTTGCTTTGACATGCCAACACAAGCCCGTGAGAGGAGACACCTTCCCTCCCTCCCCCATGTTACTCCCTCCACAGTGGGATGGGGGAGTAAGATTTTTCTTTTTAAAAAGAGTCACAGCATGCATCAAAGGGGCGCGAATTAGTTACCACTCCTTTTTCTTGTCTTTGTCATTTTTGTATTTGCAAGGGTCGCTTAATCGCTCGTGGAATGCACTAAGTGTAAGATAAGATTTTACGTCCATTTACGTGGCTCTACGTAACACGTTTTCTGAAATGTCACTGCAGAATAATAACTCAAACGACTTGGAAAATTCGACTAAGGAAGGTTGGAAGCCAAAAACCTTGGAGTTAAGGAGATCTAAAATACATCAGTCTTATGGAATTTGGCCGGGACCTAACAATTAATTCGATATAGGGAGGTTTTCGACTTTGAGAAGTTCGACTTAGCGAGGACCGACTGTATTTCACTTTTATTCTCGATAACAAAATAAAAGTGAATAATTAATTATATTTAAATATATTTCATTTAAACGATTATATTATTTTGTATTATATTTGTGGCCTTTGCGGTGTTTCTTATCGTACAAATGTCAATATGATTTTACAGTCTTTGTTTTAAAAAGAAAAGTCTTACTATTCTCATCCCACTGTCGAGTGAGTAAAGTGGGGGAGGGGAGGGAAGGTGTCTCCTCTCACTCGCTTGTGTCGGTATGTCAAAGTAAGTTTGGCTCCCTTTCATATGAAACATCAATTCCCCTCTTTCGTGTCAAGCCTTACAGCTGCTATGGCTGTCCACCCCCCCCTCAATATCAACATTGTACTTGATTAATCTGCGCCTATTACGCCAGTTTCCCTAACTCGAAAACTTCGTAAGTCGAATTTGTTTCCCCCTTAAAGTTCGACTTAGAGAGGCCCGACTGTATTAGCAACACGCCAGCTAACGGAAGTGCTGAGCTGTAGTCGGTGGGGTGTTATTTAAATTTACTTTTAATTGTGAGTTTCTATCGTTATGTATGAGATAATGAGTATGACACATTTGACACTATTGTTTTTATTTAAAATACACGTTACTTCAAGTTTTTGCTGTATTCTTTATCAACGCAACAATTTCCCTTTTAACCACCAATTTATTTTGTGTTATTTAGTAAATAATAAACTGTAAATTAGTATTGTTCCTGTCTTATGCATTTTTGATATTCACGTTGTATGAGTGTCACTGTCAGACTTCGTAATTATTGTCATAAATAAAATTAGAGAAATTCAATTTTTTTTCTAACAAATGAAAAAATCACAAAGCTGAAACTCGTCGATTTATTAAGTGCGCCAATAATAAATTAGCCAAGGGCGCCAAAAACCTAGTTACGCCTCTGCACGCATATCAAAGTTCTTGAAGATGGGTCCATAAGTTATTAAGACCTTTGGAAAGTTGATGTCGTGACCGACTTTGGCGTCATACCATCGAAATAAGAGCGTTCAACGGTTTTGGTTAGCGCAGGGAAGCCGCCTACCAAATTTCGTGGGGCAATAAAAAAGATCGTTTATTCTGATGAGCGTTGTCGACCGTTATAACCATTAACCGTTATAACCATTAACCGTTATAACCATTAACCGTTATAACCATTAACCGTTATAACCATTAACCGTAGAATTTCAAAATGTAACGTGCTTAACTTTTGGACATCATGGTTTCAATACCTTATAGGTTTTAAATATGAGCCATTAAGTTCTTATGTACCAAATTAGATCAAGAACCATCCAGTGGAGCCAGATCCCTTCGCGGGGAATGGACTCAAAAACTCACCATAAGTTTAATGGTGACCAGATGAATAAAATAATATTTAACTGCTTAAATGAGATAAAACAAATGACATTAAGAGCCTACTCGGTGTAAGATGTAAGGTTAAAGACATGTTGATTTAAATTATTTGGATCTTGATGGATATTTTTGATTGTCAAAATTTGTAAAGACCGTGTGAAATCCAAAAATGTCTTTAACGTCTAAGAAAGAGATTAGAGACCCCCGGCTCCGAAGAAATGGAAATTATAAGTTTAATGCCCTATAGTATTTTAATAATTGCCATCAAGGTTTTTTTTAATACGAAGTTTAGTAACCATAAGGCAAATACATGTCGGACATGGGTTCTATACACGGGAGAGAAGCTCCTATTCTTTCAGATCTAAAAATTCAGCACTAGCGATCGGGGTATCGTTTATAATTATCAGAACGCAACACAGGCTGCCGCTCTTTTATCTTTGCGTCAAGCATTCGGTGCAGTATGGACCCACAGGTCAAACGTGGGCCACGCACAGAGGAGGGCAATGTGTCAATGTACTCGGGAATGAATGACATTGTGTTTTTTCTCTTACCTTTATACGTCTACTCTTTGTCCATACCTTCTTCTGCTACTTAAATATTTGTAAATTAAAAGGGCTATACTTATCAGTTTTATAATCATTAGCAATAACTATTTATTATTCATCCCATGGAAAGTTGTTAAGTACACCCCTCTATGGTTCTGGCATGAACATGTTTTAAAATGACACTTATTCGGGGTCGAGGGCCCAAAATATCAATGTTTTAAACTTGAGATAAATTAAAAAAAAGTATATTAACCATTAGCTACTGGGTAAATGTATGAATATTCACCAAACTTGTACAAAAGAACTCCATGGCCCAAATTAAAATACTATAAATGACGTCATGCGATTTTGGGCGATTTTTACCCCCCCCCCTCTCGTCACACTTCGTCACAAAAACTTAGACCCTCCCCCTCGAATATGACGTCACAAAGCTTTGAACGCCCTTAAAAGACGTATTTTCTAATTGAAAATGAGCACATTGCAAATCACTTTTGTGTCATTTAAGTATATATTTAGTGTAAGGCTGCACTCTATTATCGTAACACGCGTGAAGCCATTGAAAACATCATTTAATAAATTGAAAGCCATCAAATATTTGAGTAGAACTTTTAATTTAAAGTTGCGCATTTTGATGTGACGTCACATTTCTTAAACACCCCCTCCCCCTCGTCACAAATCGTCACAAATGCGTGGCCCCCCATCCCCACTTAGGCGCGTGACGTCATTTATGGATGGCACCTTATATCAAAACACTGGACTACTGTTGCACGCGATGAAAAAGGAATTTTAAAAATGTTTTATAGAAACGCTCATTAAGCGGGCTAAAACTTAAAATATTTAAATTGCGTCTGTATTTTCAATGCAAGTTTCAAATCACCATCAAAGAGTGAGCTTATATCTCCCCTTATTGAAAAATAAAGCAGTTTTTGGTGTGCCCTTGACATAAATTCTTTAAACATGTATTTTACCCTGTTGTTGTTTACAATTCTTCTTTTTTGGTACGAATATGATCACATTTCTTCTATGTAACAATTACAGTTGCTTATCTACTCTTGGTAGTTTTAGCCCCAGTGGCGTAGCTAGAACTTTTGCCACCCGGGGCGGTCTCCAATATGCCGCCCTTTTTAGGGGCCGTCCATAAATGACGTCACGCACCTGGGGGGGGGGAGTCACACGTTTGTGACGAGGGGGGTGTTTAAGAAATGTGACGTCACGTCAAAACGCGCAACTTTAAATAAATTTCCACTTAACTATTTGATTGCTGACACTTTATTTAATGACATTTATGTGAAACGCGTGTTACGATATTAGAATGCAGCATTACACTAAAAACATACTTAAATGGCAAAAATTTAATTTGAAACATGCTCATTTTCAAACAGAAAATACAGCTGTATGGGGTGGGGGGTGGGGGGTCAAAGCTTTGTGACATCTTATTGAAGAAGGGGTCTAAGTTTTTGTGACGACATGTGACGAGGGGGAGGGGGTGAAAAATCGTCCAAAATAGTTTGATGTCATTTAGTCGATTATATTGTGGTTTTTAAAAATAATAAACATGAATAAATAATTGTAATTGAAACGAAGTAAAGGTGGGGAACATGTTTACCATGGTATGCCATATTTATGTAAGCAGTAATTAAAGAGGCCGCATAAGATTATATACCTATAAATACACATTTATAAAAATACAAGATACTTTTTAAAGGCAATAAGAAAGTTACTGAGGTCGCAGGTCACAAAAGAAAGAGACAAAACATGTTCCTAAATTTACACACAAAAAAAAACATTACCAATTACTATTCTTTTATTTTGTATTTATAAATAAAAATTTTTTTTTACAAACAAAGAAATTGTAAACATTATTATGTAAACATATTTATACATTTAATTTCCTAACTTTCATAATACAAAAATCGTGTATTATGCTATCAAAATTAAAATTATTTGTAATATTATCTTGTTCTATGGACAATATTTCAAGATTTTGTTGTCTTTAATCGCTTATTGTGGAACGAAGATAATTGTTTATCAACTTCAGTTTGGAGAAGCTCCTTTCACAACAAACGACACTTTTAGCAATAGTTGATCAAATTCATAGCAAAATTACATTGTTGGGTACAGAATTTTCCAATCTATACTGTAGAATAAATTTTAATAGATCAAGGGTGCCTTTCCCCCCGTTTTTATAACATAATGCCTCTTCTTGTAGTGTAGGTTCAGCCATAAAACCTGGATCCTTTTTCTATCCATATTAAAGTATTCTTTATCAATGTCAATAAAGTAATTTATTTGATGTTCAAATGATTCATTTATTATGTTACATGGTATTATATACGAATATTTTCTTGCAAGGACAAAAAACTCATCAAAGCCTTATTTTATTTTCTTTTATAATTCCATCCATGGATAACAACATTTCTCGTTGTACTTCTTGTTCTAAAGATAGAATCACGTCTTTTGAATTTTCCCTACTCATATTTTTTCACCTTCTAACTCGGCGTTCAGTTGATATCTCCATCTCTTCACAAATTGTTTGGCTGATATAACAGCATTTTGTATTAGCACATATCTTTGTTCCATGCAATGGCTTTGCATTAATTAAAAAAATGACGGGTTCCCATAAATTGACATAATATAGAAGAGAAATAGATTGCATATAGTTCAGTAAAATTCCAGCATCTGATCTCGTTTTCCTAGTTACTTCTTCAGATGTCAATTTTTCCAAGACGCTTGAAATTTGTAAGTTTGTCTTTTTCTAAATTATTATGCCTATTGTGACGTTTGTTAGCAGAGAAATTTGAATATTTACATATTCTTGCCATAAATCTTAATAATGTCCCGTAAAATAGACGAATTCAAATTATTTACACATTACTATTACTTTAATTTGATGGGCGTAACATGCTTAATGAATAACCGTATTTTAATGAAAAACAAAAATTATTTGTGCTACTTTGATGTAATAAAAACAAAATAAATTAAATTTTTAATGAGTTACCTTACAATAATTTACTGAAAACTGAAACATTAATATAAATTACTACTTGCAAGTTAAACACAATATTTGAACCACCATGCCTTGTAGGTACTTGTTCGCGCATCATTCTGTGAATGTCGAAATTGCACATAAAAACCGTCGAGGCGATATTAATAGCACACATTATTCGGCCCAGTGGTGATGGGTTTTTTGGTTAGTTTTCTTATAAAATGGTCATCTGTGACTTATACCGCTTAGTTTTCCAAACAAATGGATACGTTTTTTGAGCGATTAAAAATTTTTGAATGGTTTTGCGTTAGTTTAATATTTACTATGTAATCACAATATGCTGAGCGAATCCGTTAATTAAGACTCGAAATTACGAATATTTCTGTTTCACCTTGGTTTTCCCCCTTCAATAGAAAAAGGGCAATTGTCGGAAATGGATGTACTTTTCAAATACCCACAAATGCCGCCCCTAAATGAGTGCCGCCCGGGGCGGACCGCCCCCACCGCCCCCTAGCTACGCCACTGGTTAGCACGATGTTATGAAAACAACAAAGACATTTTAAAAAATGAAACGAGAGCCTGGTCTGACAGCTCCCGAGACAAATGATTTATTTTATTTAAAAAAGAAGAGAAAAATACAACAATTAGGAATTTTGCCTGTTTGTTTGAATTTACTGTCTGATGTACAGATTATTATAATGTAAGATATTCATAAAATTTATCATATATGGCACGCTGTCAGGGATTATTTAAAAATAAAAAACAAAAGAACACCAACTTTGACAATAACGCAATACAATTCTTGGATTGTTCTCTATTTTTGTAAGCAGTCACAAGGACATGCCCGGGCCTTGGGCCCGGGCATGTCCTTGTTTATCACGTATCTTAACATCAATGTAGCATTTATTGTTTAGCAGTTATTTGACACACCAAGTCATTTAATGCCTTTAAAACTATTCATAACATTTTTTCCCCTTATCAGGGTCTCCGAGTTTTTCCCAGCCATCCCCAAATGTAAAACTTGGCAAAAATATTTAGATTGGTACTCGGGGATTAAAACTAAAGAAAATTAATTAATAAATAATTAAATAAGTACCGTATATACTCGTTCGCAAGCCGACCTCTTTTGGGCAAAATCTAGGGGGAAAAGTTGGGGGTCGGGGGTCGGCGTATGAACGAACTGGCTATAGAACGAGAATATACGGTAATATCTAATAAGTGCAAGTGATCTTATTATTGAAACTTTAAAAGAAGTCATTTGACAGGGTTTTTTCTCGCCATCAATAGGATTTACGGAGACACCATGAGGCGGAAAATGTTGAGAATCTTAAAAAAATATTATTTTCTAGACAGAGCGTTTACCAGACCGATTTGAAGAGACCGTAGTGTTCATCCGTTACGCCACCAATCAGACGCCTGAATGTTCCAACCAATCATTTATCAAGTAAAAGACGTATTTAAACCTGCCCTACTTATTAATGAAGTGACAAGTGCGCCTGTTTACGTTTAGTTTAAATTATTTAATGCTATTGGTCATTCAGTACTTCCAGCCTAGTGATATTAAAATAATGAAGATAACACATGTTAGTTTTTAAATCTGTTAATTAACTTTTTTTTAAAGAGTCAAGCGGTGGTATTAATTTGTGTAAATGTCTATAATTTATAGTTCTCGCTCCTTCAAACTAAAGAAATGTAACGTTCACCATTAGTTTTGTATCTTGCCCCTAAAGTATTTACAATTATCGAGAGAAGAGTAACAGATAAATACCTAGGCAGAGAGTTGGTGGGACTAGAAATAACTACCTGTAATGGCATGGTGTACCCTATCTGAGATATAGCACGCAGCATTGCCAGGTGGCAGGCGGAATGATCATGGGAAGACAATAGATGTTGTTCGATTGTGACTGCTTAAACGGCCGTGTTTAAGCGTCTAAGTAAATGTAGGTGTCGTCAATTCGAAAGAAAAACTACATTTAACAAAAAAAGTTTAAAAGCACTAGGAGCCATGCAAACAAGCTATTCAAGGTTGATATAAGTTACTCTAATAAGTGAAATAATGTATTGATACTTATAGGTCAAAGTAAAGTGCAAAGATTTTCACAGGAAAGTGACAATATGTTATGTGTGTTTAGGTTAAAATATTTTACATAAAAATGGTATCAATATTATCCCCTGGTTTCCAGTTCTATTTTTTAAAACTACATTTATTTTCAAACGTCTTCATTGATTAAAAATATCAGCAAAAAACTCTGGCCATAACTCAGACCATAACTCAGGCCATAACTCAGGCCATAACTCAGGCCATAACTCAGGCCATAACTCAGGCCATAGCCCAGGCCATAACTCAGGCCATAACTCAGGCCATAACTCAGGCCATAACTCAGGCCATAACTCAGGCCATAACTCAGGCCATAACTCAGGCCATAACTCAGGCCATAACCCAGGCCATAACTCAGGCCATAACCCAGGCCATAACTCAGACCAAAACTCAGACCAAAACTCAGGCCAAAACTCAGACCAAAACTCAGGCCATAACTCAGACCAAAACTCAGGCCAAAACTCAGGCCATAACTCAGGCCAAAACTCAGGCCATAACTCAGGCCATAACTCAGGCCATAACTCAGACCAAAACTCAGGCCAAAACTCAGGCCATAACTCAGGCCATAACTCAGGCCATACAGATTTGAGCAGTTTGAAGTGTACTATTATTAATAGACGTACTATACCAAAGGGGAAAAAACAAAGCAAAGTTTATTAATAATACCGTCAAAATTATTCTGTAACAAAATCCATGTCGTAAATCATCGACAGCTCATTTTATGATTTTAGATTTGGTGACAGGCCGCCTACCTCAACATTACGTGTTTCACGTTACTCAGTGGCGTTACATCTCAAGGCGAATCCAAGGCAACATATTTACTCGGTACCACAATATGATTGATAACCTTCTGAGGAAGATTAGTTGTTAAGGTGATAGCTCAGATTCGTCCTCAAATTATTTTCTCTAGACACATTAAAACTTAAAATATAAGGGCGATGAATCTTGTCATGCGCACAGTTTTCATCACATGAAACATGAAGAAATTCAGTCAGCAGAGTAGTTGTGTAATCAGTGGCGTAACAACGGCTTGGCATTGAGGCAGTTGCCAAGGGCGCGGGCCTGCGCCAATTCAAAAGGGCGCCGCTAAATCTGGTGTACATAATATTCCATTTTGTCAGTCCGATGGATTTGTGGTCTGGAAACGTTTAAACCAACAAATTCAAAATCACGAAAATTCGTAGCAACACATAAACAATTTTACAAAATGGAAATTAGTAGAAAAAGGGCTTGAAAAGGGTGGACTAATTGACTAAAAATTCCATTGAATCGCATATTAAAAATCACACTAGCTATTTGTCGCCAACAATCCAGAATGAATTTATTAATTTGTTATCAGCGAAAGTACAGAGGGAAATTATAAAAGACATTCAAGAAGCTAAATATTATAGTATAATATTTGATAGCACCCCGGATGTATCTCACAAAGACCAATTAAATGAAATTATTCGGTATGTGAAATTGTCAGATAAAGAATATACCATTAAAGAGAGATTCGTTGGTTTCATAAACACAACAGAAAAAACAGGAGAAGAAATTGCTTTGGAAATTAAAGCAGCATTAATTACAGATGGTTTATCACTTTAAAATAAACGTGGCCAAGGTTACGATAATGGGGCCAACATGGCAGGGAAGTACAATGGAGTTCCAGCCATGCTTCAAAAAAAAGAATCCACTTGCTTGGTATATCCCGTGTTGTGCACATAGTCTTAATTTGGTAGGTGTGCACGCGGCCAGCATTGATGCACATAGTCTTAATTTGGTAGGTGTGCACGCGGCCAGCATTGATGCAGATGTGACATTTTTCTTACTATACAGGCATTGTACAATTTTTTCTCCTCGTCAACTAGTAGATGGGAAAACATATCCTCAGTCACTGGAATCGGCCCAAAGAAACATACGGACACAAGATGGTGTTCCAAAGCGAATGCTGTAAGTGCTGTATAAGAGCAACTGGAGCAAATTATTTTAGTATTTTATGAAATGAAGGATAATCACTTACTTTATGATGCATTATCTGTTGCTAAATCATTGCACCGCCAAACAAGTTCATTGCGTTTATAACTAATTGGAATTCGATATTTGATAAAAATAAACAAAGTCCACATAGCACTACAAAAAAAAATAAGACTGTGATGTTTTTCGATCATCGTTGTTAATAAAGGGAATTTTAAATGACTTTGAAGATCTAAGAACTAACGAAATATATAACATTTTTGACCAAAGTGAAGAAACGTGTATTAATATGAAAATCGAGCCACTTCAAAAAAGGAAAGCATAACGAATGCCAGGAGAGCATGCTGAAGACGAAGTTTCTAACTTGGATGAATTTCAAAATTTCTTTTTTTTTGTACAATCATTGATTCAAAATAAGTTAAAAGACAGATTAGTTTCTCTGAAAATGTAGCAGAAGACTTTACTTTTCTGACTGACAAAGCGTTTTAATCTTTTGCCATGGCAGATTTAGAATCCAAAGCTGCTCTATTGTCCGGCAAATATCCTGAAATAGCAATTTATAATTGAAATAAAATGCTTTAAGCACCAAATGATTTAACTATTGCAAAAAAACAACAACACAAAAAACAACAACAACAACAACAAAAAACCGATGACATGTTTCATTTAGATCTTCTAAATGTTCTCGCTACATGGTAATTGCAAGAATCGTACCCGAATATCGAACGAGCTCTGAAAACATTTCTTACAATGCCAACCACAGTAGCCACTGCTGAAAGGAGTTCCTGCAAACTAGAAATTATCAAAAATTACTTGAGATCGACGTCAGGTGAACAACGAACATCATCTCTAGCTCTCATCTCTTCCCATCATCTCTAGCTCTTCACATCATCTCTAGCTCTTCACATCATCTCTAGCTCTTCTTTCAATCGAAAGTGGACTTACTAGTCAAATAAACATCAATGAAATAATCACTAATTTTGCAAACATTAAAGCAAGCAAAGTTAAGCTTTGAGCCTTTGATATAGGACATAGGCGTGGATCGGTGAAGTGTTACTAAAATTTACTTTTAACTGTGAGTTTCTATCGTTATGTATGAGATTGTGAGTATGACACATGGACACTATTGTTTTATTTATAATGAGATACGACCCACGGCGTAGCATACGCCGCAGACATGCTCATCATAGATAGTGCAAAGAACGGGGGTGGGGTGAGAGAAAGGACACAAACAGCAGCACGAAGTAAAGAAAAAATATGCAGAAACAAACATTTTTTAAAAATTAAAAAAATATAATGTACATGCTGGGGCTTGAACTCAGGACTTTCCGCGTGCAAGGCGGACGTGATAACCACTACACAACGAATCATATGTTATTATGTGAAGGAACAAAGCAAGAAGCATCGTTGCTACCCCCCCCCCACCTTTTTCTCTCTCTTTCCTTTCATCCAACTACGCTTGCCAACTGTGATCGGTCGACCCCATCGAAGGTCATTCGTCATGCTTATTTGCACATACTCGTTTAGGTGAATTATATATAGACTAGACGCCCCGCGGCGTAGAATACGCCGCAGACTTAATCATGGAGAGCGCAAAGAAAGTGGAGAAAGAACGGACACAAGCTGCAGCACGAAGAAATCAAAACGCGAATGAAAGTCGGTTTGGGGGGGGGAGGACTGCCAACTCATTGTTGGTTGCGAAACATTCGCACTGTGGTTATCTACCTGCCCTCCACCCTTTACCACAGTAGCTTGCCAACCATAAAGTGTGATTGGCCGACCCTAGAGAGGGTCAGCCATGTTAGCAATAAAGGGTAAAGAGAATGGGCACAAACAAACATTTTAAAATTTTTTTAAAAAATTGTTTTTGCTGGGGCTTGAACCCAGGACCTGCCCCGCATAAAGCGGACGTGATAACCAGTACACTACGAATCTCACGTTATTCTGTGAAGGCATAATGCAACTGAACGCAAGGACCATTGTTGGTCTCAAGACATTGGTCGACCCCAGCGAGGGTCATTCGTCATGCTCGTTTGCACATACTCGCTTTGGTGAAGGGGCGGGAGGTGGGTTAGAGAGTCGGCGTGCGTGCGTGGTGTCTCGCATGGTTGGGTAACGTAGAGAGCTATATATATAGATAGATACATGATACTTCAAGTACATGTAGTGCTGTGGTCTGTATTAACGCAACAATATCCAGTTTCATCCACCAATTTATTTGATAATATTTAGTAAATAATAAACTGTAAATTAGTATTGTTCTTGTTTTTGTATCTTTTATATTTCAATTTGTATGACTCACTGTCAGACTATATAATTATTGTCATAAATAAAATAAGAGAAAGTCAATTATTTTATTTTCTAAAAATTGAAAAAAGTCGCAAAGCTGAAACTTGTCAATTATCAAGGGCGCCCAAATTAAATTTAGCCAAGGGCGTCAAAAACCCATTTGCGCGTCTGTGTGTAATCTAACATTTGAAGTATAAGTAGGGAATGCGTGACGCTGACAGAGATACCTCGAGTATTTACAAAGTTTAGATCAATCAACCAAATGTATTGTCAGATACCACCAGACAATTTAACTATGGGTAGATTTAAAAATCCACTAATGTATTGTTAGACGAAACAATGGTCTAATATATTGGTAGACGAAACAATGTTCTAATATATTGGTAGACGAAACAATGATCTAATATATTGGTAGACGAAACAATGGTCTAATGTATTGTTAGACGAAACAATGGTCTAATATATTGGTAGACGAAACAATGGTCTAATATATTGGTAGACGAAACAATGGTCTAATATATTAGTAGACGAAACAATGGTCTAATATATTGGTAGACGAAACAATGGATTAATATACTGACAAATGAAACATCAAGGTGACTGAACGTAAACGACTTAATTAACTCTGTCTACTCGAAGAAGCAGTCTAGAATTTCGTATAATTTAAACGTCCTCTTAGGCTAGATATCTTCAGGGCACCGAATACTTGGGTTTCACTAGCGAGGATGTATCGGGTTTTTGAGAGATTTAGACATGTAGTGTGGTATTTTAAACATTAATTATATACGAGTTGACAGGTTTTGAATATGCGATGAAATGGCTACTTAGGAACAAAAAATATCTTTCTGGTCTGCCTATCTAGTGCCCAACCCCGCATTAAAAAAATGATTAATAAAAAATAATCACCTGAATGGATATCAACAAAACCCGTTTATTAGTTGTTGTTTTTTTTGGACCTTATATTTATGTCCCTGACTTACTTAGTGTGAAGAGTTTACGTGGCGTAATGAGACAGTTACATCAAGCATTGAATTTTATGTCAAGCATAGTGGACAGTCAAGGAAGCTTGTAGGCCCCTGGCACAAAACTACGTTTGTAAATCTGTCCATTTAATTATTTAAGGCATTACATTGCTATTATAATTACATTATTTAGAGTTTTGTTTGATAAATCTCTGCATTCATCATATGGTTTTCAACAAGACGTGTTAAAACGTTTTTAGGAGATTTAAAAATGAATGGTTTCCCCTGAAAAACTTTGATCGAATTGGCTATTTAGACTAACCCTCACCGCGTTGATGGGTCTGTATTTATTTATTTTTAAATTTATTTTATTTAAATATTTTAAAAAAAAATTGTATTAACGTAGAAATTTTGAAGTAGTAAAAAGAAAGAGTAAAATTAGCAATTGAAGAACAAACAACTTGATTAAAAAGTTTTAAAATGTACTAAAATAAACTACTTCATCATCCGACACGGAACTACCGTATATTCCGACACATAAGACGACTGGGCGTATACAACGATCCCCCTAATTTTCCTGTTAAAATAAAGGTTTAAGCTATTTTCGCCGCATAAGACCACCCATCTTGCAACACACTTTAAATTTGAAACTGGCTTCATATTTCTTTCTTCTTGCTGGTGGAGACATAATGGGGTCTTGAATGATATATATTTGTATACTGTACTGTATTACGGTGCTGGTGCTGTACTGTATGAAGTTACAAATACGATAAGATGATATCCGGCGTATAAAATTCCTTCTCCAAAATTGTTCTAAATATTATTAGCTATTGTTTGGCGTTTATTTCAACCCGATAGATGTTATGGTTGGCGAGAAATGACAAAATATTGATATTTTTTCGGGTTTTTTGGTTTCCCCAGGAAATCCAGTAAACCTTTTCGGTATTTTTTTGGCCGTTGCACATCCTTGGGACATCCTTAGCATATTTGCAAAAGACCCAAACCCTCTATCTGGTATGATTCAGGAGGAGTTGTATGTCCAAACTCGAACAGTGCACAGACATTTCAAATGTATAAACGCAATGCCCAAGAGAAATTGCGTTAAAAATTGCGCATAAAAAAATGCACATATGCTATTTTTAGAATTTCATTGTGCGCAATCGGTAACTTTATTTGGGTTGCCTAATTGAAGAATTAATTTTACCAAGTCAATTTTGAATTTCACGGCATTTATTTTCAGACCACATTGAGAACTTTCCTGACGATCAAGAACTTAAGCACAGTGTTGGTGACACTACCAAAAACATCAATGCTAACAAGTCAGGATTTCTGCAGGCCCTGACAGCCCAATCAAACATCGAGGAAGACAGAGCACGAAACGTTGGCCCTTACTTCACGGACACCTTCTTTGAAGAGCCTGTCAAAACTGAGGTCAGACTCATAGAGAGCAGTGTTGAACAATTAAAGAAAGAAGGAAAAGGGGGGGGGGTGTTAGAGGGATCGCTATAAGTAACAAAAATAAAATGCAAATCAAAATAAATAATGAAAATTAAAATAAAAAATAAAAAGAATTAAAAACAAATTTCAATGGAGAAAAAAATTACTATTAAAAGTTAAAATGCGATTACTTTTTGGGAATGTGTCTAACCAGTAAGTATAACGTAAATTTTTAATTATTTATAACAATCAGCAGCGGCGTAGCGGGGCAGAACCTAGGTTAGCCACCCCCCCCCCGGAAAAAATGTTTATTCAACATAGAAAAGATATCTTTTTTATTAGGAAGTAATAATAAGGACACTGGACATTTTAATGGTAGAAATAAACAGAAGAGCTTCCATTTCTTTATTAAAATTGAAGTTTTATGCCTTACATTTCCTCATTTTATGACAATCTTTGATGTATCAATGTTGTCAGCAATGCGAAGCTCAACAGCCAAAAAAGCAAAATACTAACTAGTCAATCTTTCTGTATTCATTGTTGATCGTAATTAATTTTTCATTAACTTAATTTTAGAGATGCTGCTCTCAGAGCTGGCATTATTAATTATGGCAGTTTTAAGGAATCTTCGAAGTAATGAAATCATATTAGGCAAGGTAACTTAAAGGGTAAATATCTTAATAAATTTGAATAAATCATATCGGCTGGAATTCATTAATTCATTTTTTTTACCCGTGAGGTAATTGAGTCCTTGCTTGACAATGTCATAAGAGATACTTATTATAATTTGAGGGCAACATTTCAAAATTCCTGTAGTTTAACTGGTGTACGAAAATCATATTTGTTTTCCGAATTTCATATCTGCTAAAACCTCACATGAATTTCTACAGTAAACTCATGTAGTGGAGAATACATCTTTCTCTCAATTGTTTTTTTTTAAAATAACATGGCTACATAACGTTTAGATCGCCAATAATTTACTTTCTCGTTTTTTGACCGGAAGATTCAATTAAAATGATAACGTTCCACATAAAAGTTTAGGAAACGTCAAACCATCCTTTAAGCATTCCATTAGTTTCTCTGTGAGTAGCAACTGTGAAGCAATTTCAGTGTACCAAAAATTGTTCGTTTCATTTGGAGCAGGATGTAATGTAACCAGGTTTAATGAACTGTTTGAACAAAGTACAGACTAGATTTAGACATTGATGTCTTTAAGTCTTTCATGAACTATTGTATAATGTCCAGCCATGAAGAGTTATTAACAGACGTTGGGCCTCTGTGTTCCAATATTTTAAGACAATCATTTGTTTAAAATCTTTCTTCTCAGAAATTTCGGAAGTAGATTCATTTTAATATTTCGTGTTTTGTATCCCAAAAGATAATATTTGGCCTTCTGTATTTCCTAAAACTAAATAAGCTCATTTTGAATTTCAGGCTACGAATTCTTTACCCCTTTTCCACATGATGTATGGAAGCACTGGGATCGTAATATTTTAGCAGATGCATCAGTTCCAGAAAATTGCCTTTATTTGCATTAGTATTGTCCTCTCTGTAACCTCGAAAAACCAAATTCTATTTTGTCAGGATGTAAGAACGTTTTGGCACTTAATTTTGTTTTCTTTATAACAACTTGTTCTTTTTAAAAGTCTATTCTTTTTATCCGATTTATCATTCCTTTCATTAGCAAAAACTTTAATTTATTAAACTTTATATGAACATTTTGTCATTTTTAGAAGCTAATCAACAATGAGGAACTTGCCGCCCCCAACATTTGCCTCCATGGGCATTCAATTGGCTCATGTTTGAAAATAATCGGGTACTTTAGTTTTTGCTTCTACAACATGGGCGGATGTCAAATATGAATAATCAATTAAGTTACCAGCAGAACATTACAACCTGATAACACATCGAAAGCCTCCTAGTTTTTCAGTTCAGAAGTATCAGAATAATTTAATTTATTTTAATAAAAATCACAATTCATTTTTTTTTCATTCCTAGAAGCTAATTAACGACGAGGCATTTCCCACCCTTAACAAAGTGCCGCCCGTGGTATTTGCCTCCCATTGCACATCTCGCTACGCCACTGAAAATCAGTTAGTCATTTTAACTAGAGTGCTTTTAGGTTATTTTTAAATCCTTTATATTAACTCGTGGTGTCTGCGGCCGACCGACCTTGCTTGCTTGCTTGTCGCCAAAACTTTTGATCGATTTTTAACCCACTTGCTCGCAAGATAGCGAGCTGAAATTTTGCAGGCAGTTTCGTACCGATGATAAAAACAATGTATCAAAATTTCAGATCGATCGCATGTACCGTAATTAAATTATTGATTTTTTAGATTATTTTATTTATTCCTATGTATCATGCTATTTTTTGAGATAGAGCGTCGCGGTGCGTATTATATTGAACAACCTTTCTGTCGCGCAATAAGGTGCGTATTTTATTGACAGCTCTTTTTATAAACATATTCCTGATCGGTGCGCATTATATTAAACATGTTTTACGACACAAGTGCAATTTTGTATTTCTGGATGGTCTGGCGCTGCGTATTATAATGAACATTCTTTTAATTACTTCTCGTACATAAAGGATTTATAGTCAAAAACTTGGTTTTTTACGGGTTTTTCTTATTACTATATTTTTTTTTGAAAGCATGTTTGCTCTTTTACACCAACTGCATTAAAATTTATTTTATTTGTGCCATAGTACTGTTAACAATAGTAGTAATTATTATAAGACGTTGATAAAGTTACTTAACTTTTTACCTAGGATTGATGTTCGCTTGGATCGCACATCAAAAGAAATAAAAATATATGCACGTAAATAAGTAATAAATAATATCAATTAATATTTGGGGGTAAACCCAAATACGTTAATTTATATAGACTACTTATTTCACGTGCATATGAAGACATAAAATGCTATGAAAAAGATGGCAATCGGTTGAACGTTAATCTCTCAGAATCACTTGAAAAAAAAAGATCTCATTTAAATAAGTATCGTAATTTATCTTAATGAGAATCAGCCACCCAAGAGCTTTGCCACCGAATGACATTTCTAAAGCTAGTTTATGCAAATAGTTGTTGTGTTCTGGTCTGCTGATGGATGAAAGACGCCACTGGTATAAAGGCGATAAGTAGGTAAACAATGAAAAAGGGGGAAATATATATATTTTTTTCCATTCTAAACGTTTAATTAACATGGATATGAGTTTGTTAGATAATTTTTTATAAGGTTGTTTTTATGTATTCGTTGCCTCTTAAACAGAAACGACAAAGGCGACGTCAAACCTATGCCTGCCCGACGTGGGAAAGGTTCGAAAATTTGACTATGGCAAGGGACAACAATGAAAATGATGTGGAGGTGGTTCAGGACACTATACAGCAGCCGTTCTATGTAGTGGAGTGCCTCACAGGGAAGAAATGTTGTGAGGGGATAGACACGTCCAGGTGAGATGGCTATCTACCTGAGAAATGTTGTGAGGGGATAGACACGTCCAGGTGAGATGGCTATCTACTTGAGAAATGTTGTGAGGGGATAGACACGTCAAGGTAAGATGGATGTCAACCTGAGAAATGTTGTGAGGGGATAGACACGTCCAGGTGAGATGGCTATCTACTTGAGAAATGTTGTTAGGGATAGACACGTCCAGGTGAGATGGCTATCTAACCGGGCTGAGAGAAAGAATCATTGGTGGTATGTCATTGTCGAGTTTTTTATACCTAATTTAGACACGGATGAGTCCTGTTCTAATGGTCTAAAAATGTAGAATGAATTTAGACCTGAGTGAGTCCCGTCCTATTACCTTGGAACGGAACGAATTTAGGCTCAGGTGAGTCAAGGTTTCAAATAAGTGAGAGCCGCGTGAGTCAAAGTCCAGTGTTGTAAATGCCCGACTACTGTTTCACGAATCCTAACTGACTGGAAATGATTTTCTTCATTGTTTTGGTTTTAAGGGTACCGCTGAATGCACACGTGTTATTCTGTAATTTCAAGGGTTCTCCCAGGCGCTGTCTTACAAAACTTGCCGAGTTTATTCTAAGAGAATTTTTTTTTAACAGGTACACGTCAGAGTGCGTGCAGGCCACCTCCAATATAATGGCGCACGTCTTCGTGTCCAAACAACCCAGGGTGACCAAGTTCATCCCAATCCAAGTCAAGACGCGGTGCTACTGTGAACTAACTGAGATCGACAAGGCATAGATGAATGACTCCAACTTTATTTCGGACAATGACAACTCAAATATGAAAATTGCAAACAGTACATACACAGTAATAAAAAAGAACACACACAGTTTTCAAACTGTTAGTTGATTTGAATTTGTGTGTGTGTGGTTGTTTTATTTCTATGTGGATTGGCTTAAACAATGTTTGTTTGAAAATGTTTAAGAAATATAAATATGTACTACTGTATCACCCGTCAAAAACGACGGAAGGTTTCAAAATAAATACACTTCAGCTGAAATCTAACCAGTCCGAGATTATCCACATCAGAATAAAAATTAATGTAATACATAACTTTTATTTATTTTTATTTTATTCATTGATTTTCATATTGCAAAATTTTATACGGAACGTTCGAAAAGAGTTATTTCTGGTGCAGTAATTTAGTGCGCTGCTTTCTAAAATTAGTAGCGTCACGGACAGACAGTCATGACAGACATTGCAAATTATGTGTATTGATTATTCTTAGGTTTTTTATGCTGTTAAGAGCTATATGCACACATACGTTTTTAAACACATGACACTAACAGCAAAATTGAAATAAAAAATAACGTACTTATCAATTTTTTGTTGAATAAGTTAATGCTAAAAATACACTCAATGAAACATTTGTTTCTCTCGTTTGTTCTTGTAATATTCAAGAGTATTTATTTAGTCTAAAAGACCATCACGAGATTTTACATCCTTGTTAGTTGGTGATTGGAGTAGCACGACCAGACCAAAGTTAACCAATCATAATATAGAATTTAACCAATCATAATATAGAATTTAACCAATCATAATATAGAATTTAACCAATCATAATATATAATTTAACCAACCATAATATAGAATTTAACCAACCATAATATAGAATTTAACCAATCATAATATATAATTTAACCAACCATAATATATAATTTAACCAATCATAATATAGAATTTAACCAATCATAATATATAATTTAACCAATCATGATATAGAATTTCACCAATCATAATATAGAATTTAACCAATCATAATATATAATTTAACCAACCATAATATATAATTTAACCAATCATAATATAGAATTTAACCAATCATAATATATAATTTAACCAATCATGATATAGAATTTCACCAATCATAATATAGAATTTCACCAATCATAATATAGAATTTAACCAATCATAATATATAATTTAACCAACCATAATATATAATTTAACCAATCATAATATAGAATTTAACCAATCATAATATATAATTTAACCAATCATGATATAGAATTTCACCAATCATAATATAGAATTTAACCAATCATAAGGTCGTTTCAGTCATTCGGGACTTATGATGTTGAAAAGTGAAATAATATTCGATAAGAATGTTTTCATTCGCAAGTCAAAAATGTATGCATTCCTTTTAAACCCAGAAGACAAATTCATAATTATTGATTAATCTTTAATTTCGTTAATCTAAAAATGAATCCGTAATCGTTTATTTACTGAAATGTTGGTAAATGACATGAAAGTTGCTCCATTATAAGTTGGATAATGAATGCAAAATAAGTGTGAAGCTGAACAAAATCATTTTTATTTTAAAAATAAATAAATATTTTGTTCCTTTTAAGGGAATAAATAGAAGTTTCCAATCAATGTTATGTAATCAATTCATCAGCAAACTGGGGACGGGGTCGAGAATCATCGATGACAAATTAATTCTTGGTGTTAGAATTGATGCAGCAAATGATGAATCAACAATTAAATAATAAGCGTGTTGGATACGTATCACAATGTAATGAAGCTCTAGAATCTAGACCGGGGTGGTCAGACCTTTAGTAATTGAGAGCAATTTTAAAAATATTTTTAAAAAATTGTTGAGAGCCGCAATTTAATGATTTAAAAATTTCAGTTTAAAAAATTAAATTTAACCCTAACCGCATGTTTAAGAAAAATTGCAGCTAAACAATGAACAAATATTTAAATATGTAAAATTTATGAATAGAAACACACAGCATATTGACTCATGAGTATAGTGAGTTATGATTCTGCTGAGAAGTTCTGAGCTAATAAGTTTGCTTAACTATGGTCGTTAGCTAGTAGTTGTCGTGCGAAGAAGTTCTGTCGGATGCTTGTTGCTTGTTACTGCTCGATGCTTTGATTTTATGAATTTCTTTGGGGAGTACAAAGGTTCACAGCAGTAGGTTGTACCGAAATAGGATGTAAACCAGCAATTAGCTGTCTTAAGATGAGGATATTACACTGCTGCCACGAGCTAAAGCCTGATCTTCCTGTAACTTTAACAGCCCCATTTCAGCAGCAGAAGATTTCCATATCAATCATTAACAATGTTCATGGGAAGCTGGAAACCATCTTTGATTACGTATATTATGAATGTATTGATGAGAAAAGCGGAACAGGATTTTATATTTTCATTTCCTGCAACTTGTTGCCATTTTTTATTGAAAGTTTAAAATAATAAGTTTCTAAATATAAAAGGACTGACAGTAATGATTAATACTTTTAAAAGCGGAGTTTTAACGGAACCAGAAGAGAAACTTAACAGTTTACATCAGCAACAAATAAAAAACCAATCGCTCCCTTCAAATTTTAAATTTTAAATCAAGCCCATATTACTTTTAATCCTTTGCTTTAGTCAAGATTCATTTTTAACTTTTTATTTTTTTGGGATATATGAAATATTTCAAACGAAAACGTTTAATTTCTTAAATTGCTCGTGAGCCGCAACGAGAGTAAAGAAGAGCCGCATTCTGCTGAAGGTGAGAAAATGTTGAAATGAAATAGCAAACAATCAGAGCGAAGAAAATTAGCATAATTGCATAAATCCAATTGTGTACTTTGGAAGACCTGCTTTTTTAAATTTTTTAAATTTATTTTTTTTATACTAAAGCACTAAAATATTCTCGTTAGGGGAAAAGTCAATTGAAATTTGCTACACTAAATATTCATATGAAATAAATAAATAATTAAAAATAAATAAATATGTCCTTTAACAATATGTTTACATTTTAGTGAAATTTAATACTTCTTTGATGACAAAATAACAAGACTTTTAGTTCCACACAAGGAACAGATTATAGCGCCTATAAATATTCACAGGGAAAAAAACTCAAACTAATGTTTTCCTTTTTGATGGCCAGATTTCGTTTATTATTGCAATACGTCATTACACAACACCTGCGTAAGTATTTTGTATCTCAAGTATCCGAAATATAGAAAACTAACGCAGTTCCACCGAAAAAGAGAAACTATCGGAGAAATCAATTAAGCCTCAAGTAAAAATATTTGTAACAAATCCAAGCAAACGTTTAATATCTCTAATTATTGAAAACAAATGATCGGTCTTTGGATAGAAACTCATTTCTTTTTATCATTTTCTTTTTCCTTCAGGATTAAGTGTAATAAATGCATAGCCATAAATTGCCCTTATGTAGGATAATTGAGTCTCATCTAAATTCATTTTTTTTTGTTAAAAAAAATAAATAAAGATTACGATAATGTAAACCAGGGGTCGGGAATCTTTTTGTCTGAGCGAGCCATAAACACCACATATTTTGAAAAGTAATTCTGTGAGACCCATACATCATGTTTAAAACTAAAATTCAATGTAAATGTGAGCTTTTTGTGTAATTTCAACACTAAAAGTACAATACTTATGTTTTTGAATTCTTTTTTTAATAACATTGTTATGCTGTTTAAAAAAAAATGCATTTAATATGTAGGTCAAATGAGTCTGAATAAACGTTGCGTGTCTGAGAGCCAGATGCAGCCATCAATAGAGCCTCATCTGTCTCGCGAGTCGCGAGCCATGGTTTCGCGACCCTTGATGTAAACCATATTGTTTACGGGAATATACCATATTATTAACTTGATATACTTAATCGTTAACTAGAAAATACCATAGATTTTAATTTTAATATGATGTTCCAGGTAATATCAAAATAAATTACCCCTTCTATTTATAATAATAGTTTTCTTTTCTTTCTTTATTCAAAGATGTTATGATAGATTAAGGCACGCCATTTATTATCTCAAGAATGCGCCTTGTTATTGTTTTAGCAGCCAGCTTCTAACGCAAAGTAGACGAATCCATAAATTGTTAAAATATTTGTATTAAATTTTATTTTTTTACAAATTATATCCTCTTATTGGCCCATAGCTTAAAATTCCAATGTTAAAAATATTTAAATTATCCGAAATATTTTCAATTTTAAAAACTGCTGACAGAGATATGGCTATTAGCAGGTTCAGTAAGAATGACGAATATGGGGCCGTCCATAAATGACGTCACTCACCTGGTTTGAGGGGGGGGGGTCAAACTTTTGTGACGATGGGTGACGAAGGTTAGGGGGGGGGTGTTTAAGAAATATGACGTCAATTCAGAATTTCTTGGAATCTGTCATAATCCAGCAGACAGTAAAAAGGCAATTAGAAAAAGCTGTTGTCTGCTGTGGCATTCAGCAGCACTTTGAAACGCCTTGAGTTCCAGTTGCAGATTGCCTGGAGCAACATCGGCGTCCAAAGAGAAAGGTGAAGACCAAAAAAAAATGATTTCCCTTTCAATAGTTGCTAAATCCGGAAAGCGTCTTTCAAATTCATCATGAGCTATGGATATGACATCTGCAACTTACCTCTGCCTATGCTCATTGCAGTTTCTTTCTGGGAAAACTTGTAATGATTTCCTGTAGTTGGGCGAAATGTGTGATATTAGTCTGCATTTGAGACAGTTGCCTTTGAAAAATAATGTGCAGCTTGTTTCCAAAGGCATTGATTTGTGAATATAATTGGTTTACCACTGCTGTTCGCCCTTGAAGATTTGTGTAAAGAAAGTTTAGATGTCTTGTCACATCAACTAAAAATCAAAATCTACTAGCCAAGCAGGATCAGATAGTTCTGGAATTGGTTGTCCCTTATTTTCCAAGATGTCCAAGATGAATAGCCTCGTTTCTTATTTAAGTGTGTAGAGGCGCTGAAGTGCTATCCCCCGACTGAGCTATCTTATAGCATTATGATACACAACATCTCCGTAATCTCCATGGATGTCAAGAAGAAACTTCTAAAACTGTTGGTGAAACGGGGCCTTAGAGCGAATAGAGTTTATAGCTTGCCTTTATCACTGGCTTAACGACACCATCACATCTAAGGTGGGGAAAAAGGGGTGGGGCTTGATACGTAAATGCCCAAAAGTTGTATGGTGTATCCATATTACCTCTAAACTTAGAATGTTTTTTATTTATTTATTTGTGCGTGTGTGTGTAGGGGGGGGATGACACAATGCAGGCGCCCATCCAATAGTAACGTTGTTTTCTTGCAGTCCGAACGTAAATATTTAAAAAATCCTTTTTCAAGTGATAAGCTTTTTGATAAAAATTGAAATGCAAGGAATATTTGATGAATGAGTCATAGGCGCCAACGATAATTTTTCCTCAAGATTATTTTTTTTTCTAATTTCAGTAGTTAAAACAACAATAACAACAAGACCGCTTAATACATGTATTTGAAACAACATTGGTTTGGTGGAATTCGGGGACAATTTTGATTTCTTGGCCGCACGCCACAGACTGCGACGAGATCATTGTCAGCAGTAATATTTCATACCGCGAGACTTTGGGCGAGGTTTGTCGACGCCAGGGGGTTCGGTCTGGGCGATACCACTACAATAAATACCACAGGAATAGCGATCGTAGAAGTAGTTTTTTTGTGTGCAGAAAGAAATGTCCATTTATCCCGCCACAGCGCCATCTGTCGGTTTACTGTTGAGCCGCGCGATGCTTCAACTAATGTTGATGTTTGCTGTCATAACAAAGACGATGGCTGATTCGTGTAAGTAAATGAATATTATTTAACAGTTTAATAATGTAAAAAAAAACGATGACAGAAATACAAGACTTCATATCTCATCAAGTAACTTGATAAAATACGGATTACAGTAAACTATTTTAAAAGAGACCCATAATGTGCCAACGTACTCATGGTTATGTCAAGACATACATTTTTTTTTCATCCATGTTTAATAATTTCTGGTGTGCAATCGTATTTTCATCTCGGCACCAAGACAACCATTTGATCCAATACATTTGCAAGGATTTTGAATGAAAGGAATTTTTAACTGAAGGATTAATTTTGGTTTTGATTGAAAGTGACGGAATTTTAGGTCGTCTTCTGAAAGTCCAAGTGCCACTTTCTCGGAAACGTCGTTTTCATTAATGCTTGATAATTTTTTTTCATTGTATATCATACGATCTATTCTAATGGGGTGTTTCTCACAGCTAAAAATGACGCAGTGATCCAAAAAACAAGGAATAAAAACTCGAATGAGTATTTAAACGCAATTTCCACCAGAGAATTTCCGATTTTGTTATTCAAGGGAAATCATTCTAGAGTCACACCAAGAATGTGTCAATATAATGCGCACCGCGCAACATTAGCATTCACAAAGCGGGGAAACCCCATTAACTATCATTCTAGAGTACATTAAAAGTAATTTCAAATCAATAATTGTGAAACTTAAAAAAAAATAAACCCGTAAAAAACAAGTTTTTGACGAAAAAATCCTTTATGTACGAGAAGTAACTAAAAGAATGTTCATTATAATACGCAGCGCAAGACCATCCAAAAATACAAAATTGTAGATGTATCGTAAAACATGTTTAATATAATGCGCACCGATCAGGAATATGTTTATAAAAAGTGTTGTCAATAAAATACGCGCGTTATTGCGCGACAGAAAGGTTGTTCAATATAATACGCACCACGACACTCTATCTAAAATAATAACATGATACATAGAGATAAATAAAATAATCTAAAAATTCAATAATTTAATGACGGTACATGCGATCGATCTGAAATTTTGATACGACGTTTTTATCATAGGCACAAAACTGCCTGCAAAATTTCATCCCGCTAGCTTACGAGGAAGTGGGTTAAAAATCAATCCAAAGTGTTTTCGACAAACAAGCAAGCAATCAACCAAACAGACACAAGTTAATATAAAGGATTTAAAAACAATTGCTGTCTACAAATTGCTGCTAAAATTACGGGAGTCGAACCAAAAGAGATTTTTTCAAAAATTCCTTCTCCAACATTGCTCTAAATATTATTAGCTATCGTTTGGCGTTTTTTTCAACCCGATAGATGTTATGGTTGGCGAAAAATTGACAAAGTACTGATATTGTTTAGGGTTTTTTGGATTTTCCAGGAAATCGAGTAAACCTTTCGGTAATTTTTTTGGCGCGTGCACATCGATGGGACCTCCTTAGCACATTTGCAAAGACCTTTTCCTCTATCTGGTATGGTTCAGGGGATTTGCTGTTCAAAGCTCGAAAAGACAGGCCGGACATTTCAAATATATAAACGCAATTCCCAGTGGAAATTTCGTTAAAAAACAACATATTTTCAAGTTGATAGTTGCTTTAGGGCCGTGGTTCTCAACCTTTTGAGGTTCAATGACCATTTGAAGCACTTGTGTATTAGCCACGGACAATAACTGAAAATTGTGCTACTGCCGTGCTGGAAATTTACATATAATTATACTTTGTATGTAACTAGTTCCTAGTATACATTTTAGGTTAGTAAATAAAACTATACTAATATGCTACGATTTGCGTGCTCCCAAAAATATTGAATGGAAACTAATTGTAATGGCTTTTTTTTGTAATGAACAATTGTAACTTATACTAGTCTTATACCCATAGTTTTATTCATTTCTTATTGCTAACTATAATAAAATGAACAAAAACCTTTTTTTTTAAAAGATGAGGCCAAGCTGCAGTGAGGAATGTAGAGACTCGCACGAAAAAGCAGAAAATAATTTTTTAGTCACAAACTAAGTAGTCACACAGGGGACTCAGAACTCTAAGTTTTATTTATATTTATTGTGATCGATTGTGGGATTTAATGTGAGATATAACATTTGATCAACTAACACAAAAGTAAACTGTACCTATGGCGGATTAAGCTGAACGGGCTAAAGCCAGGGGGCCCCCGATGATTTAGGGCCCCCAAACTTAGCATATTTTATAATAAATGTGGACAACTGTATACATGAATTGCCGAAAATATGATAAATTAATAAAATCTCATCTATTAAAATGATCTCTTTTACCACACGATAGTCTTAGCAGTCAAAAAAACCTGATTTGATAGGCTCAATAACAGAAATTATTAAAGAATATTATATATATATTTTAAATTCACAACTGCAAATGAGCTCTCGTGGCCGGATGTGAAGTACTAAGGCTCATGGTGCAAGCGGTGGTGGGTTCGATCCCCGGGTGGCGTATGAGGTTTTTTTTCATGTGTTTTTTAATTTTATAAATTGTCTTTTACACTCAATTTTAGGATATCGGCAAAAAGTTATTTCTTAGAATTCGGTTTTTTCATGAATATTCATTTTGAATGAATATTTACAAGTTACAGTCTTATATTAGCTGCTAGCAATAATTTTATCTAAAGGTACACTGGCTGGATAGGGCCCCAGTTTGAATTGCAGCCAGGGGCCCCGTGCAGTCTTAATCCGCCCCTGAACACAACGTGTGACGTCACATGTAGTACCACCTCCCAGCCCCACCCGTCTTATAAAAGTTACTCACCTTGACCTTCCTGGGAACCTGACGTACTTTATGAACGGCCCTTGCTTGCATCATCGTCACCCTAAAACAAATATTTGCTGTCAACTACAATAACATTATAAAAATATAAAAAACTTAAACATTTGAATCGCGGGCAACCACCCGTTACATACAATTCAAATTTAAAATCTTATTATCAAATCTATTTGCAGATACCATTTCTGAACAACCAGACCTTGATGCCCCAACAACGCATTTAAATAGGGCAAGAGCTGAGGAGGATTTCACGTCTATGCAATCAGAGATCAAGAGACGAGACATCATCGGACAATCTGGATTTGAGTCTGCTGAGGTCGAGGCCGAGGATCTATTCAATGTTGATGTTAGGAAAGTGAGTCTGTAATCTTGACCAAACGTTTAAGTTAGGTTTGTAAATATCTGATGTTACCAACTCCAACAATACCAATTTAAACACCCAAATGGTTATCCTGTGCGATAAACACTTTTCATTGACATTAGAGACACATTAATCAGATCATAAAATTGTGGTATCTGTATTTTCCCCTTTTCTATGCCGTACCTTATTTTTCTAAAGAAATCATGAATCAATATGCACACTCTAATTATATTAATATTACTTTTTAAAAATATGAGTACAAAATTCAACATATATATATTGTGTCTAAGTGCATACGAACAAGTAATTAAAAATGTTTAAATTTAAAAAAAAGGACATTTAGCTTGATAAAAAAGTTTTACCAGTGTCCAACTTGGGAATTTGTTATTTTTTTTTAAAAAATCAATATATGCGCCCTTAAAATACCAATAATGACTTACTCCAAACATTATCATCTGTGATTTAATTTACACAGAATTATTTCCCATCAACTTTTGGTATATGAGGGGCCATTCATTAATGGCGTCATGAATTTCAAGGGAGGTGGGAAGATTTTTGTGATAATGTTCAACAGGAATGTTTGGTGAGGGGGGGGAGGGGGGGGAGTCACCTAAAAAGTAACATTTTTGAAAAAAAATTGCACTGTAAAATAACTCAATGATATCATTTCATCTTACTTCTTATGGCATGAATTCAGACACAAAAATCATCCGAAAAAATGTACTTGTCAAAATGTCGGCTGACGGTTGAGCCCTGACAAAAGTAACCCTGGAAAAAAAAGACGAATAATGATCTCGACCAAAGAATATAGGAAAGCTATTTCTACCCTCTACATCTGTCACAAACTGTCACGACATATGTCACAAACTGTCACTACATTTGTCGCAAACTGTCATTACATCTGTCACAAACTGTCACTACATCTGTCACACACTGTCAATACATCTGTTACAAACTGTCACTACATTTGTAACAAACCATCACTACAGCTGTCACAAACTGTCCCTATTTATTAGTCGTAACTAAGGCGTGTGTGGTACTGAAGTAAAGCAAATCACCCATGAACTTCTCAAAAACACCAAACCATGTCTAATTAGTATCGCAATGTCGTCCCCCAAACTTCAAAGCAAACAAACCGCACATTAAAAAAACAAAAACAAAATAAACTCGTGGATTCATTAGGAAATAACCTTAGTGCATGGCAAACACCTTGTATACCCACCTTACCCCTCCGTATAGTATCTAGGGTCTTTTTTTCCGCCTCAAAAGCGATGCTTTCCCCTAGGCTAGAACTCTTGTGCTAGAGATTTGCCTCTGACACAAGTGACGTAATTCGATACACTTTTTTATGAATTGTTTACTGTTAATGAAGGACAATAGTAGACGAAGTGATTTTTGTGGAGACTTCTTTTTTTAAAGAGGAGAGAGTGGGTAAATAAGTTTGTAACATTATTTTTGAAGGTCAGATGAAATGTGGGGGTGGGGGGTGTCAATTTTTGTTACTATCTCTGCCATTGGGGAGGGGGTAAAGAGGGGGTAAAGTTACGTGTCTTTATTTGCGGATGGCCCTATCTACTAAAACAGATGACATATTTAGAAACAATTTCTTCTCTATAGATATAGATATATCCAGATCCCCTGACTATGTCATACTACACATTAGAAGAGGGGTGGCCAGACCTGTAGTAACTGAGAGCCATTTAAAAATATATAACAATTGTTGACAGCCGCATTGGAGCACTATGGGTCATTAAGCCTTGCTTGGAAATCTTCAAGTAATCCTTGTCACATATCTTTCATTGATTGTACATGAGCCGCAATGTGAGCACAGAAGAGCCGCATGCGGGCTCGAGAGCTGCGGTTGGGCCTCCGTTGCGCTAGCACAAGATTTTAGTGTGGACCAGAATTATATTCAATCGAGTTAGATTTTGAATATTTAGATTTAGAAGACTTGCAGGGGATACAGTGGTCGAGTGGAAGCACATCCAGAAAAAACAGCAGGCTGAAGTCGGAGACAACGGGCCACTTGTCGGCACGCAAAACTCAAATTGAGAACGAAGAAGAGAAGAAGAAGAAGAAGACTTTCCACACACGCAAACACACACAAAATCCCAAAGAAACAAATAAAGGGATATCCAAGTCAAAGTGGGCTCCACGGGTTGAGAATATATTATATTTCATCTTGTATTGCCATTTCATTTTGCTTTTGTTCACCCCTTCTCTCACGACACCCAACACTGTCATCGTTCTATCATTATCCCAGAGGCAGCTGATGTCAGACAGGTGCTTTGACTGTCCGGTGAATGCCCGTTTCGTCAACTTGACCCATGCTTATAACAACAACGAACAACTGGTGGAGCTGGTGCAGGACACTTTCAGGCAGTGGTTTTATGTTGTGGAGTGCCGAACAGCGTCCCAGGCGTGTCGTGGGGTTAACACTTCCATGTCAGTTTCATGCAGTGGCGTGAAAGCTAAATTATTTTGTAGTGTAATTCGAGTTTACAATAACAAACGCGTTTTTTAAATTTTATTTGGATGTACGAGGGGTGGCTGTTTCTGGGGAAGTAGTCGGGACCTAATAATTAAACAACCCCGTAATAAAACAAGAATTAAAACAAGATTTCGAAGTTAATATAAGGGATTTAATAATAAAACAAACCCGTAAAAACAAAGTTTTTGACTATAAATCCCTTATATATGAGACATAAGTAACAGTATTTATTATGTACAAACGCGACAAACATTTACAGACTGAATCTGTCTTAACTCTCCTTTGTTTTATAACCCCTTGGTGGGGGATGGGAGAGGGGAAAGGTCTGGTCACCGATCGCTGGACCGAGCTCAGTGTGACACGTAAAATGTAAACAAAAGCACGCCGGTACATCGACATGTTGCGTCAAGGCGCAAACTGAACTGTCACGTGAAAAAAAAACAATAACAAACTGTGAAATTGAATTACATATGCCGTATAGAGATAAACTAAAAATGCATTAATTTAATTACGGTACGTTCGATCGATCTGAAATTTTGATACGATGCATTGTTAGGTGACACGTCTATGTGCCAAATTCAGCTCGATGGCATCACGGGAAGTGGGTCATTTTTTACTTTTGTTTTTCCGCCCGCCCGACGACGAACGACAGACAGAGAGAGAGAGATAGACAGAGAGACAAGGAGAGAGAGAGAGAGAGAGAGAGAGAGAGAGAGAGAGAGAGAGAGAGAGAGAGAGAGAGAGACGGCGGTGAAGTTAATATAAAGGATTTAATAAAAATAAACTTTTTGACTATAAATCCCTTCTATTTGAGACATAACTAAAAATGTTGATTATGTTCAAACACAACAAACATTTACAGCATGAAACTAACTGAACTGCTCTTGGTGTAAAACACGAGATGTTGTCATCGATGGCTGACGTGAACTCAAGTGACACGTGAATGTAAACAATAGCAGACCGCTACATATAGTTATATAGAGATAAAATATAAATGCATTAATTTAATTGTGGTACATTCGATAGACCTGAAATTTCGAAACAATGCATTGTTAGGTGAGTTAGGTGACACGAGTCCATGTGCAAATTTCAGCTCGATATCATCACTGGAAGTGATTTCTTTACTCTGTTTTTCCGCCCGCCCACGACAGAGAGAGAGAGAGAGAGAGAGAGAGAGAGAGAGAGATAGATAGATAGATAGATAGAGAGATAGAGAGAGTGAGAGAGAGTGAGAGAGAGAGAGAGAGAGAGAGAGAGAGAGAGAAAGAGAGAGAGAGAGAGAGACAGAGAGAGAGAGAGAGAGAGAGAGAGAGAGAGAGTAAGAGAGAGAGAGAGAGAGAGTAAGAGAGAGAGAGAGAGAGAGAGAGAGAGAGAGAGAGAGAGAGAGAGAGAGAGACAAGACTGTGATGTTAATATAAGGGATTTAATTAAATGCCCCCTAAAACATTTTTTAAAATATAAATGCCTTATATATGAGACATAGCTTAAAGTATTAATCATGTTCAAACGCGACAAACATTTACAGACTGAAACTGCCTTAACTCCCCGTTGCTGTAAAACCGGTGGGGGGAGGGGAATGGTCTGGTCACCGATAGCTGTACTGAACTCTGCGTGAAAAGTAAACAAAAGCACGCCGCTACATATAGTTATATAGAGTTAAACTAAAAAGGCATTAATTTAATTACGGTACGTTTGATCAATCGATCTGAAATTTTGATACAATGCATTGATAGGTGACACGAGTCTATGTGCAAAATTTCAGCTTGATGGCATCACGGAAAGTAGTCATTTTTTACTTTTGTTTTTCCACTCGACCACGAATGACAGAGAGAGATAACGACAAAATCTCCTCTCGTCACGCTATTTTTGACCATGTTTGGCCCCCCCTCCCCATGTCACAAAATTGTCACAAATATTGGGACCCCTCCCTAAAGTACGTCACACTTTTGAAAAATATTTTTAATTAACACCTAATTAAAATATTTAATTTAATACTTAAAATACACTTCACTATTAAACTCTATTAAATATAAAATTTCCACTTAAAAGTAGGGATGTACCGGATTCAAAATTTTAAAATCCTGCCAGAGCTGAACTTTGCCGGATTTTTGAAGTGAAATCCGGCTGGAACCGGAATTAGATTTGTTTAAATGGCCGGATTCCGTTTTTCCCGGAGCCATTATGAATATATATATGAATTATGGATCTACCGACCAGCCGGATTTATGAAGTGAAATCCTGCCGAAGCTGGAGCCGGATTTTAAAAAAATAGCCGGATTTCAGATTTGCCGGAGCTGGAGCCGAAATCCCGTACACTCCCACTTAAAAGAACTATCAGATTATTAAAATGACTATAATAGTAGAAAAGTTAATTGTCAACAATTGTCACAGTTATTCAATGAAACAGTAACTCCATCTAGATCGATTTTGAAATAAAAAAATGCAAGAATTAGACTTGACAATTATATAATACACATCATTTATCTGCTACCTTTTTATTTACAATGGGTGAGGTCAAGTTTTAGATAATCTTCCGATTATGCATTCTATTGACATAGGATAAGAAGTAGATTAGCGATTAATGAAAAGGAAACAAAACAGTATGAAAAAAAGACTAGATTGATAAATTATGTGACCAACTCTTGTGCTTTATTGAATCTGTTTATTATGGTCCTGTGAATTATGTTTAATTTAAAAATATTCACTGGACATCATTTTACTATGGTGAAGTGAAGTGTTCATCCATAGCTACGATTGGCATCAACAATCTTTCACCATCATCGTTTCCTGGAAGGATAATTGCAGACAGATCAACTCGTCCTCATCTAGCTACTCAACAGCCTCTGTATGTTCATTTTCTCGTCTGGCAATAACTGCAATGGGCCCTCTTTGCCTTCTAGAAGCGATTCTCAAAGGACGGATGCGTTTTATCTGAGTTGATTCTTGAACAGATTGGGTGGGCACATTCTCCTGAGCCCGAGCTCTGTGATGTCCTGTATGTTTCTTCAAGATTGTTTGTGAGACAAAATATATGTGACATACTTTGCAAAGTCGATTAAATAGGCTGGTAATCAAATGGTTGTACTTTGAAAACTCCTGTTGATCTTGGCATAATTTCATCAAATTTGAGAGTTTTTGCTACAAACACAAAAGGAAATTTATTAGAATTTTCATTCTGCTCTTTCTGAAGCTTTGAGTCCATCGTTTGTTTGGTTGATTGGAATTGGAGACGGAAGAATTTTGAAGGTAAAACGTTGAAATATGATCTTCGTGCTTTGTCGCAACATTTCATGTCCTGATATTTAACAATTTGAGTGAAATATTGGCTGGTGCGAACAAGATTGTCATGCCATTCCTGATCCTTTGATATCAGTCCAATTCAGATTTATGAACAACACATTCAGGAGATACGCATTTCATGCTATTTTGACATAAAACTAATTCTAATGTTTCACAAAATTTTAGAAAATTATTTTTAAAGCTATTTAAATTCTACTAAAAATATAAATAATTTAGAAAAAAATATTTAAAAATATTAAATGTGTGACATCACACATGGCCTGACCCCCCCCCCTTCACAAAGTGTCACACTTTCTTACACCCCCCCTTCGGAGCGTGACGTACTTTATGGACGGCCCCTTAGGGCTGCGGAAATCAACGATTAATTAACCGGTTAATCGTTATAAATGTAATCGATTAAAATTAACTTGATTGATTAAAATTCGATTAAAATTTGCGAAGATATTTCTAATATGGTTTTTCTCCAATGTATTATTATTTTATGTTTTTTTAAAAATCCTTTATTTTAACTCGTAACTGCTAGCTTGCGTGCCGAAAAAAACTTTGGATCAATTTTTAATCCACTTCCCTGTATGGTGGCGAGCTGAAATTTTGCAAGTAGACTTGTGGTTATGATAAAAATGATCGATCAAAATTTCAAATGGATCGAATATACAGTAATTAAATTAATGAATTTTTAGATTATCTCTATTTATCTCTTTGTAGCATGTTAATTTTTGTTCTAGAGTATCGTGGTGCGTATTATGTTGACAATACTTTTTAAAAATATATTCCCGATCGGTGCGCATTATATTAAACATCTTTTACGAGACATAACTGAAAGTTTGAATTTTGGGATTGTGTTGCGCTGCGTATTATAATGAACATTCTCTTAGTTATGTCTCGTATATAAATGATTTATACTCACAAAACTTATTTTTTTTACGGGTTTTTAAAAATTAAATCCTTTATATTAACTAATGGTGTCTGCTTGCTTGATTGCCGAAAACACTTTCGATCGATTTTTAAACCCACTTTCTATTATGCTGGCGAGCTGAAATTTTGCAGCCAGACTCGTGGCGATAATAAAAATGATCTATCAAAATTTCGGATCGATCGAATGTGATGATATTAAAATATTGAATTTTTAGATTATCTCAATTTATCTCTATGTAGCATGTTATTTTTATGCTAGAGTGTTGTGGTGCGTATTATATTAAACAATCTTTCCTGTCGCGCTTTGCGGTGCGTATTGTATTGACGATACTTTTTAAAAATATGTTTCCGATCTGTTCGCATTATATTAAACATGTTTTACGAGACATAGCTAAAATTTTGGATTTTTTAATTGTCTTGCGCTGCGTATTATAATCAACATTCTTTTAGTTATGTCTCCTATATAAAGGCTTTATAGTCAAAAACTTTTTTTTACAGTTTTTTTTATTGTTACTTACATACTTTTCAATCGTATTATTATTATTTATTTAGACGTGCATACGTAACAAAAAGGTTTTTCTTTCTTATTTCTTACCTAGCAGAACGAATTTGCTGTGTTACGTCACAAAATTTAAGAGCCATGGAATTACAGCGACTTTATTATTTCTCGAAATAATAATACGATTGATAATAGGCTAATGAATTTCCACTTAACGGGATCTATATATGCGTTATAAATATATAATTAATCGATTAAAATGTTTCACGATTAATCGAACATTTTTTAAAATCAGTACCAGCCCTAACATAAATATCTTTGCTGCGTATGCTTTCTATTCACGTTTGTAATTTACGTCGAAATAAGTTTTGTTTGTTCAAGAACATTACTTTCTACCAATAGGTACAGGTCTGAGTGTGAACAAGGCGTCTCAAACATATTCGCACACATCTTCGTTACAAAACAACCGAGAGTGACGAACTACATCCCCATACAAGTGTTGTCACGGTGCGCGTGTCATCTATATCCAGTCGCTCGGAGAGGGTAGACTTCAATATGTGATCTGTCTCAGCGCTCACTTGGAGAGGAAGGAAGATAGAAGGATTCAACCTGACACAAGCCTAGCTCTACTTTCTAGTTGACAGGATTAATCTCACTGCATGTGCTAATTTTTTTGTTTTTGTCAAATGAACCAACTGATGCAGATGTCACCTTTATTAAAGATAATAAATTTAAATAATGTGTTGGTGTATTCAATTAATTATTTTTAAAATGTGTTTGTCTCATTAAAAAAAAAGAATATAAAAGTTTTTGTCACAAAGGATTTTAATTACGATTGACATTAACCGTTCTCATTACTTATGATTTGTAGAAATTTGATGAAGGCCAATTGTACCATTATTGCAGTGTTGCTCAATTATTTTCTGTCACGTCCCCCCCTCCCCAATAGGAAAAAGAAAACATTTTCGCACCCCCCGCGCGACAGTAAATAGTATCATTTGTCTATAAAATTGTTATAAGTACACCATTTCGCACCCTCCCTTTAGGGAGCTTCGCGCCCCCTCTGGGAAACACTGCATCAATGTCATAGGAGCAGGGACTGTGTTGCAAAATAAATCCTTCCCATACAGTCTCCCACCGGAAAAAAATGTTTTGCTCCCGATTAAAATAAATTCTCCCCTACCCTGTAAAATAATGTCTCCACCAAAATAGATCCGCCCCCATCACACTTTCGATATAAAACAAAGATATCATTAAAGACAAAATAATAAAGAATAATTACTTGTGTATTGCTGTAATATTCACATATTAACATATTTTACAAAGTCTTAAAATGGTACTTTCATGTTACAATCTTATATTGCCAGATATTCTAAAATATTAGAAAGCTTTAGGAGATAAATGAGTATGAAACGAAATGAGTATTAACAAAAGAGAATCAAAACTATTATTTCATCTTTTCTTTTTCGTAGGTATAAAATACTTCGAGGATAATAATTAAGCTACAATTGCAAATCGCATGGTAAGAAAAGATTATTTTTTAAAAAATTATCAATACAATCATTACAATAACTAGTATTGCAAAATCTATCTTTCAAATATAATAAAAGAAATATTAAACATACATACATACATTTATACATACACACATACATACATACATACGAATTACGGACACTTCGACCCCGGACGGTTCGACCCTGCCAGTTCGACCACAGGACGTTTCGACCCCAGGACGTTTCGACCCTGGACGTTTCGACCCCTTCGTATCTACACCGTAGAATTTTTTTTTAAAATATAATTTTAAAATTTATTATTTTTAAAATTAATCTTTGGTACAAAAATAATTTAACTTAATATATTTATCCATTAAAATTAAATACAGTCTGAAATTGTTGTTGTAACGTTTAATTTACGACGATTTGTAAAAAAGTATATATACGTACAACCAGTCAAAATTCAATGCGAATTCATGATTGTGATTAAAAGCTTCATTCCTCTGTGGTCCTTTCAAACATATCTTACTGTATCCCCACCTTGTCCGATGTAATCGGACAATAAAAAGGCAATTTGGTCAGATGGTCCTTTCTAAAGGTGCCTACATTCTCTCTGCCCCCACTCTCTTTATTTACCTTCCCCATAACCCTCGCCAGCACACGGCGTACTGTGGTGGTCAGTGAGTCTAGCCTTCGTAACATGTCATTAAGAAATCCTCGGACGAATTGTTCGTTCATACAGGTCATACGGGCCTAGCAGCATTAAATATTATTGTCTGTCACAAAAAAACAGAAGTGAATGGAAGGGCGCGGGTTTGTAATGGTTTCAACGCCTGCGAGGTGCATCGTTCAGCATGTCGAGACTTAATTTAAAAGAAAACAAACAAACTTTCATTTATTTTTGTTATCACAATGAAAATCTTTGAACGACTTAAAATATATACATTTTTAAAACCCAATAAAAAATTAGAATTAGATCCTTTTTAAGTGTGTTTGGGATAGGAGTGGAGATTCTGTTTTTAATTTTTTTTATGGATGATAATACCAAAATATTAATTTTAAAAAATATAATAATAAAAAAACAAAGAATAGATTAAAACGAAAAGTTCGAAGCGTCCTGTGGTCGAACTGTCGGGGGGTCGAACCGACCGGGGTCGAAACGTCCTGGGGTCGAAACGTCATGTGGTCGGACTGGCAGGGCCGAACAATCCGGGGTCGAAACATCCGTGGTCGAAGTGTCCGACCACCGAGAATTACTGTAGGTGAATGGTGTTGATGAGTGAACACTAGTTCACGGGTATAAAGTTTTAGTGAACTTTGGTCACATGCGTGTGTGGGCAGAGGAGGTCAGAGAGAGACCAGGTGTACCAGTTCAGACTGCTCGGGCTAGATGGGCAGTTGGAGTTAAAAGTTTTGAGGATCGCCTAAGAGCGGTCGGTTGGAGATTGTGTACTCAGCTGTGTGTAGAGGGGCCTAATGCTATGCCGCGCCAATGATTAGATAGGCAGGGAGATCGTGTAAATATGCTACGAGTTGTATACTAGGAGTTGTACAAAATTTATATGTGCTGTTCTATGAAGAATAGCCGGTTCCACCGCAGAATAAACATTGAATTGTTTACATAGACTTGTGTCATTTCGGTGTGTTGAAAGTAACCGGAGAGCAAGGCAACAATCCTATACTATGAAACCTGACACACATCATGATTCAACCATTTGTCATCTCACCGTGCCTCTTATACTCATACTTTTAAAATATAACTAGCTAAACTCCTAAACGCATACAAATTATAACTTCAAAGTTATTGCCGCTTTCGACCAATGACACTGAAACATATTGTAATTAGTTACTTTTGACGAAACAGCAGCATATAACTTAACATAAGAGTAGGGGGAGGGGGATGGGCGACATAAAGAGAATATAAATCATTTTCTGTAGATAAGACTTAATAGTTTTAGGAGGCGACGATTAGAGGCCGAGGCGGATGTTCAAAATGGGCTTTTCGCGTTGATACATGTTATACCTAAGTTTGTATTGAAAGAACGAGAAATTAACAAGGTATCCACATTGACTGAAAGCATTCATCATCATGCTAAAAAGTACAAACTAATTTAAAATTTAAGGCTCGGTAAATCAACACGTTTTAAAAGAGACTTTGGTTGTGAGCGTGATTTAGCACAAATAAAATAATCTTCCTGTCGCCTAAGTTGCTGGGGAGAATGTCGCGCACTCATTCATACATTCTTTGTTAAGGGGGGTTTACAGGCTGAAATTTTTAAAAAATAATTTTTTCACCAAATTTTTATTATAACACATTTGGTTAGTAAAACATCTTATGAATCGATGTTGTTATGTTTTATTTGACTACGATTACTCTAAGTATTTTAAAAATAATTTAATTAGAGGGGTGTGTAGGCATCAAACTTGAAAAAAAACCGATTTTATGGGTCTGGTCAGAGCCTCGGCAAGCCTACTGCCAGTTACGTAACCCCCGACTGTTTGGTATCGAAATGTTCACAGATTCCCGGTCTTTCTACCCAACCTAATGACTCACAAATCTAAAAATAAACCTTTCCTTTGTGATGCCTGCAATAAGGCCAAGTTTCGAAGGTCGGGCATTCTGATTCGTCAAAACGATCACGTGACCTATTTTTCCAGTATGGCGGCGCTCTTGTAGTCTCATTGTTTTTCGTAGTAACGGCTCAAGAGATTCGTTATTACAAGTTTTATTTCATGTTTTTGGATGATAAACGCTAATAAAAGGTATGTATAACTAATATTTACTATTCTTTATACTTTTTATATGATAACGCTAAGTACATTCATAAACAGACTCTAATGCTAGTCGACTTAGTCGTAGCCAAACCATGCGGCAAGGCTTAGGACGAGGCCTAGGACTAGGTCAAACTATTTCATTTTTAGTCAACTACACTGTACTAAATACTATAACTCGCAAACTTATCATTGGAATGCATTTGTATACAATTTGCCTATCAGGAATTAATTAATATGCTAAGTCTAAGTAATTATTATTAGGCTAGGTCAGTAGACTTAGACGACTTAGTTATTAGTATTATTAGTTAGAAGTTAGAATGTAACTGACACTGTATGATGATGTCAATCATGTATCTGTCTCGTGTGTCAGTGTCTGATGACCTATGCCTATGATATTGTTTACAAAACTAAAAAGATGAGGCTATAAATAATAATACTAACTAATTAAAATTGTATAGGCCTAATTTATTATATAAATAGTTTTAATAAAGTAAAAGTAAAGCAATCCTTAACCGTAACAGATCTTTGTTTTTTACATTATTATAACATGCGTATGCAGTATGCTTGAGACATTAAAATAGCATTTATAAAGTACTTTGACAAATAACTACCTTGACCAAAATTAATGAATTTATAAGTTATACTAATACAATGTGATATTTAAAAAAATATATTTTGCAATTCATACAAGTAATTGATACATATTTTTTCATTTCAGATTGCAGAAAAGAATCCTGCCTATATCCAGATCGATGGTTTAAATTTCAAAGATGGAACTAGTCAACCAGAGACAACTAGCACAATCATCAATCAACTTCTACGAAATATCTCTGCCACTTCACTGCACAAAAATATTTGTCATTATCTTCAAATGCATTTCTATGTATTCCCTCTATCTCTCAGTATTGAGAAGAAAACTGCCACATTTGTGTGATGGCTATTTCAAAACACAACAGAAGCAATTCCGTCTACAGCATAGTAGATATACAGTGTTTACATTCTCTTGTTGCATGGCTGAAACAGCTATGAAATTTGATTTACAGTGGACCCCCATGGCTCTCAAGAACTACACGTTTGCAAATTATTCTTCGGTGGGAATTTTAACTTAGCTCTTGTGCATTTACTTACATAAAATGCTCACCAAAAGGAATAGAGCTCTCCTACCTATATGTGTTTCACTCTATATATTGGCATAGGATACAACAGGTTAGCCAAATTCAGTCATATTGGGCATCGAGATGATGTTGACGTTAAGGCAATAACAATGTAAAGACTATTGTGAAAAAACTAATTTTGAATCAGTAGCTCAAGTAAATTTCTCAAATTATACAGACCATGATGTTATATACTACTGCAAGCTATGAGGGCACTTCTAAACTTGTTGTGATTGACGTGAAGACTGGCCTGGTGTTAGACACATACTGCCATGTTATGTCCAGATTTTGTCAGGTAAATTTTAACTTAAAACAATACTATGGAAATATTAAGCATAATTAGCAACAATGAACATAATGATATGACAGACTTATACTGAACTGTAATGTCAAGATTTTTTCAGGTAAACTTCAACTAACAACAATGATATGGAAATATTAGGGATAATTAACAACAATGAACATAATGATATGATAATTTAGGTAACCATTCATTTTGCTGTAAAGTTTATATTTCTCATAAATTTCTTCAGCAATGTTCCCCTGTTGGAGACAGTATGATGATGAGACTGGCTTTCAAACAGCAGAAAAAGTACTGAGTATGAAGACCACAAACCAAATACCATCTAGGACCATGGAAGCAGTTGGAGATTATGTATGTTAAGATGGAACTGATGTGACACACAACTCTTGTGTCAGATGATCACTCAAACACATTATCATTATCTGCTCTGTTAACCAGATTCTAATTATTGACATTAAAAACATTTGCTTATATTCAGCTCATAATTAGTTATCATTACAATTAAAAGATGTACTTAAAATTATTGTATCTTAAATTAAATAGTGCTTATGTATTGATAATATGATTTTTAAATTTAAAAAAAAATTAAAAAAAAATGTCTTGAAATTAATTTATAAAAATTTATTCACACATTATTTTTACCCTCATTACATTCTAAAATGTATTACCCATATTTGCAATTATTACAAATGATAGTTTTTTTAACAATTTAAATAAAATATTTGAATGAAATCTTGATCCAAAGTTGTTTTTATGGTTTTTCTCCGTTATTTGTTTTTGTATTTTTTCATCACCGTGGATTGTGTATAATTTTTGTTTGTAATGATAAAGAGCTCAAATTTGGCACATATGTAGCTAACATCATTTACCAGGTTCTCAAGAGAGCTTTTGACTATATCTCTTTGGGATGATTTTTTAAAAATATAACTATTTTAAATCCTATATATTTGTCCCATTATTTTTCATGACCCCAAAGGCTGTAAGATATTTTCAAAAGTATTTTGTTTACTTCAAAACGCTCTCTTGAAAACCTCTATAATATCATAAAGATCATCAGTGCAAAGTTTTATCATTGTAGCTTCAATGGATTTTGAGTTATGATGGTTATAAAAATAGGGTTAAAAAGTTACATAATCATAATTAAATTCATCAAAAACTTAATTACATTTTTCATCTATTGAAACCTACTTAAGTACACAAAACATAAAATTATTACTTAAATCAGGTAATTAAAGAAAAATGTTTGCAGCCTGTAAACCCCCCTTAATAAAAATTGCAATTACCGTATATACTCGTTCGCAAGCCGACCTTTTTGGGACAAAATCTTGGGGGGAAAGTTGGGGGGTCGTCTTACGAGCGGGTCATTAACATATTTCTGCATGGGTATTGAATATCGGTGTTATTGTAGATCATCAAGGTCCTTTTCTACATTCTACAGATTCGACTGCTCTACCAGAAGCTATAATATATTATTAAAACATCTGCACGTACCTTATTTAATCATTTTATTTATTTTTGTGAACGTTTTAATAAATTGTTTTACAAATTATTGTTTTCAACAACGAATTTTCATGTACGCGCTTTCGTCACTATTTGCAAAATAATTTTTTTTTAAAATACCGGTAACTCTTGCCTAACAAAGAGCACAAAGACAATGATAGGACGTACAAAGTAAACAATAATAATGACCGATTTAGCTTATAGTTTTAAAAAATGTGTACCATTGTGTTTAGAAATGTCCTATTATTTTTTTTTGGGAGGGGGGGGGGTCGGCTTGCGAGCGGGTTATACACTTTAAATACTTTTCTCTTCCGAAAGTGGGGGGGGGGTCGGCTTATGAACGAACGAGTATATACGGTATTTGTCCCAAAACTTAGGGGCCGACGATAAAGTACGTCACGCTCCAAAAAGGGGGGGGGTGGGGTGTAAGAAAGTGTAACAGTTTATGACCTTTGGGGAGGGGGTCCGGCCATGTGTGATGTCATACATTTTTAAAAAAAAATTGTTTAGTAGAATTTAAATAGGTTTTAAAATAATTTTCAAAAATTTTGTGAAACATTTGTATTAGTATTATGTCAAAATAGCATGAAATGCGTATCTCCTGAATGTGTTGTTCATAAATCTACAATGGGTGGAGCAGGACTGATATCGAAGAATCAGGAATGTTTTGACAATCAGGTTCGCATCAGCAAATATTTCACTCAAATTGAAATATCAGGACATACAATTTAGCGACAAAGTACGAAGCTCATATTTCAACGTTTAACCTTCGAGATTCTTTCCTCCTCTAATCGCAATTAATCAAACAACTCATAGACTTGGAGCTACAGAAAGTCAGTTGCAGATTATCATAAGTTTCCTTCCTTGTTTGTGACACACACTCTCAAATTTGATGACATTATGCCGAGATCAACAGGAGTTTTCAAAGTACAACCATATGATCTTTATCGTCCATCTTTGCAGACCAGCTTACTTGATCGAATTTGCAAAGAATGTCACTTATATTTTGCCTCACAAACAATGTTGAAGAAACATACAGGACAACACAGAGCTCGGGCTCAGGAGAATGTGCCCACCCAAACTGTTCAAGTATAAACTCAGATAAATCGCATCCGTCCTTTGAGAATCGCTTCTAGAAGGCAAAAAGAACCCATGGCAGATATTGTCAGAAGAGAAAATGCGCATACAGAGGCTGTTGAGTGGTTAAATGATCTGTCTGCAATTATCCTTCCAGGAAACGATGATGGTGAAAGATTGATGATGGCAGTCGTAACTATGGATGAACACTTCACTTCACCATAGTAAGATGATGTCCAGTGAATATTTTTAAATTAAACATAATTCACAGGACCATAATAAACAGATTCAATAAATCACAAGAGTTGTTCACATAATTTGTCAATCTAGTCTTTTTTTTAGTCAAATTGTTTTGTTTCCTTTTAATTATTTTATCACTGATGCGGTCTACTTCCTATCCTATGTCAATAGATTGCGTAATCGGAAGACTATCTAAAACTTGACCTCACCCATTGTAAATAAAAAAAGTAGCAGATACATGATGTGTATTATGTAATTGTCAGGTCTAATTTTTGCAATTTTTGTTTTCAAATTCGATCTAGATTGAGTTACTGTTTCATTGAATAACTGTGACAACTGTTCACAATTAACTATTCTACTAGTAAATCCATTTTAATAATCTTATAGTTTTTTTATGTAAGGGTCTACCGGATATCGGCTCTAGCTCCTGCAAATCCAGAATCCAGCTATTTTTAAAAATCCGGCTCCGGCTTCGGCTCCGGCACGATTTCACTTCATAAATCCGGTAGGCCGGTAGAGCCCTACTTAATATATATATATTACGTTGTTCTGTGACGCCTACGGCGCCCACATTTTAATCAAAAGCCCAAGTAACTTACGTGAATGTTATTGCATGCGTTCGAATCAGTGTGTCCGTCTGTCATTAAAAATTCTTCACGCGTTGAACGTCAGCCAAACTATTTAGGGACATAATTAAGTGTCATGTAATATTTTAAGGCAAGAAACACCACACGCTCTGTTAATCTCGAAACCAAAATGATTATGATTTTACGTCTATATTTTCAATTTAAAAATATGCTGATTATGTCCCTTAGCGTTCCAGAATGAGTGACCGGGCTTTTATATTATTTTATATAATGGCTCCAGCAAATCCGGAATCCGGCCATTTTAACAAATTTGACTCCGGCTGCGGCCGAATTTCACTTAATAAATCAGGCGAAATCCGGCTCCGGTCATATGTCAATCTTTTGAATCTGGTACATCCCTACTTTTAAGTAGAAATTTTTATATTTTAATACAGTTTAATAGTGAAGTGCATTTTAAGTATTAAATAAAATATTTTAATTAGGTGTTAATTTAAAAAAAAATTATTTGAAATTGTGACGTACTTTGCAGAGATTTGTGACAGGGGGGAGAGTGGTTCAAAAATGGTCAAAAATAGCATGACGTACTTTACGGACGGCCCCTTAGCTGAATCATCCAATTCTATCAACCATTTGTTTATGATTGCCATCCTGTTCGAAATGTAAAATAATAGTGAGTCATATCGAAATGTGAGGATGAACTTTTTTTGGTTTTACTTTTATATTGAACATATTGAAGTCTGGGCCATAGTGTCCAATGCTCCATTTAAGCTTGCGCGGCTGCGCAGATATCTGACCGACGCCACGCAGCAGTTTAGAATAGCAGCATTCCGAATCAGGACCCCAAAACACTTGTTATAATAAAAAAAGATGCCACTACTTGAAATGTATTTTCTCTAAAAAAAAATTAATTGGCATTTTATACCAACTCACTTAACTTGGGTCTCAGTCATTGTGTTCCCACTTTGAACATTCTCGCCACGCCTCTGACAGGTAACATCTTGTGATAAATGAAAAAATATTTTCATTTTTTATTGTTGTCATTACTTTTAATGTTTCAGCCATCAAAACGGTGGAATTTCACGTATGTGAAACAGATAGAGAACATATCTTTAACACGATCGGAATTTCGATAATTTGTAAAAAGTATACCGCATTGAAAATACACTAAATAATCTTACATGTCTCCATAAAGGCGAAATAACATTCCTAATACTTCTGACGACGTGTGTGTTTATGTTTTGTGCGCGTGTGAAAAGGTGAGAGAAAGGGGGGGGGTGGTTAAAAAAAATTCTTACATTTTATCTTGAAATTGTTCAAGTTAAGACTCTACAAACTTGATAGTTTGTTGACAAATGAAAAAATTTCCCAATATGCAAACATTATTTATTTTGTGTCTGCCGTTTAAAAAAAAATCTCTTAGTAATATCAAAAATATATTTAAAACTTGATAAGCAAATTCTATAAGACTATTAATTATGATATCAAATATTAACTGTGAAAATTTAAATATTGATTAAAATATCGTGCCAAATATCAGAAATAGCGCCTGTCCTGTTTTATTCAAATACCAATCTTGATTATTTAGAGAAATTATATGACTTTTTTCTACTATTTAGTACATTCTTAGAAAAGGTGTGCTAAAAAAGTATTATAAGACGGTTTCAACAACAGCATATGGTTTCTACTGTCAACTTTTTATTTTGCTAGCAATAATAAAATCTGAATTCCAATAAGAAACGATAAACTCTAGGAATCTAGGAATTCTCGTAAATTTTTTTTTAAATAAAAAATCAACTTAAAAGACAATTTGCAGGATTTTTAAAAAGTATTTTAATAGTCTACTTTTCTGAATACCTTAAAGGATACAAAATATTTATACCAACCGGAATTCTATTTAAGGCTTAAAGAATATAATAACTTAAACTCCTACCTATTTAAAACAATATGAAATTCTTGGCCTATATATTTTAATTTAAATAAAATGATGGGGGTGAGACTGCAACCAGGCTTCTAAATTAGTAAATGTATAACATACTAGCAGACCCGTCGTGCGTTGCAACGATCTCAGTAAAAAGGAATATATAGAGATAAAAAATAAATTACATTAAGGGTCACCATACCCATCAGTTTAAAATATGAAGTTCGAAAATCTGTTCATTTCAATCAATTTCATAACAAAAATATAAATATATGTATCTATATTTCTCAATATCGTGTAAAATTGAATTGGGGAATACAATATTAAAAATTTAGTAAAAACACATTTAGGGCCCCTAGCCCCGATGAAATGCACATTATGAGATCAGTGCCCTATCGAAATTTAATATAGGCTTTTAAGTTTTTATATACCGCGTTTGGTCAAAATCCATTTATTTTCTCATTATCTAACACCTAAACTAATTTTTATATATATATAGATATAAGGAAAACTACATTAAGGGGCTCACAGGCCCGTTCAATTCAAGATGTACATTTTAAAAACATGTTCATTTAAATTCATTTTAATCATGGATATATTTCTCAAGATCGTTAAAAACTGAGTGGGAAATACTATCTTAGAGTATACACACAAAAAAAGACATTTGGGGCCCCCGGCCCATTCGATGTAAGATGTAAATTTCAAAATGCTGTTCATTTTAATTCAGTTTCATCATTGATATATTTCTTAAGGTCGTTAAAATAGAATGGGAAATAATATCTCAAACACATACGAAAAAATACATTTGGGGCCCCCGGCCCTGAACAATTAAAAATTAGAAGTGCAGTGCCCTTTGTTATTTTAATATGGGCTACCAAGTTTTTATATACCAAGTTTGGTTAAGATCCATTCATTTATTCAGTAGATAACGCATAAACTAATTTTTATATAGCTCATATAAGCAAAAAATGACATTAAGGGCCCCAGGGCCCATTTAGTGCAATATGTCACGTTCAAAACACCTGTTTATTTCAATCAATTTCATAATGGATAAACTTATCTATATTTCTCCAGATAGTTAATAATTGAATGGGGAATAAAATCTTAAACGTTTATGAAATAAGACATTTTGGGCCCCCAGTCCCGAAGAAATGGACATTAGGAAATTAGTCCCTTTAGTATTTCTATATTGGCTACCAAGTTGTTATATACAAAGTTTGGTTAAGATCCATCAATTTACCTAATAGCTAACGCTTAAACTAATTTTTATATAGCTCATATATAAGAAAATAAATCATTTTATGGGCCCCCGGCGCCCCATGAGGGTTAAATTTTGAAAAAAAAGTAGCCTTTTTCCATCCCTGGAGCGTACTCAAAAGTCTCCAAAAGTTTCATGGCCATCGGATGAATGGTTTAGTCAGCTATAACAGACATGCATACATACATACATACATACACACTTTGATTTTTATATATATAGATATAAGATTAGAAAAAACAACATTAAGGGCCCGCGGGCCCAATCGGTGCAAGAAATTAACTTTACAATACCTGTTCATTTCAATCTGGATCATGATAGATATATTAGTCAATGCTTTTCAAGATCGTGTAAATCATACCGGGAATAAAGTATTTAACGCTTACAAAAAAAAAGATTTTGGGCCCCCGGCCCCGAAGGAACGGACATTAGGTGTTCAATGCCATATGGTACTTTAATGTTGGCTATCAAGTTGTTATGTACCAAGTTTGGTCAAGATCCATTCATTTTCCAAGCAGCTAAGCCCTAAACTAATTTTTATATATTTGTCATATAAGAAAAAATTCTCATTATGGGCCCCCGGCGCCCCATGAGTGTTAAATTTAAAATAAAAGTAGCCTATTTCCATCCCCGGAGCGTACTCAAAAGTCTCCAAAAGTTTCATGGCGACCGAATGAATGGTATAGTCAGCTAACGGGAATAAAGTATTTAACGCTTACAAAAATAAAGATTTTGGGCCCCCGGCCCCGAAGGAACGGACATTAGGAGTTCAATGCCATATGATACTTTAATATAGGCTATCAAGTTGTTATGTACCAAGTTTGGTCAAGATCCATTCATTTTCCAAGCAGCTAAGCCCTAAACTAATTTTTATATAGCTCATATAAGAAAAAATTCTCATTATGGGCCCCCGGCGCCCCATGAGTGTTAAATTTTGGAAAAAAAAAGTAACCTATTTCCATCCCTGGAGCGTACTCAAAAGTCTCCAAAAGTTTCATGGCGATCGGATGAATGGTTTAGTCAGCTATAACAGACATGCATACATACATACATACATACATACATACTTTGATTTTTATATATAGAGATAAACAGGGTATTAGTTAGCCTGACAGGACGTAACACAACAGCGAACGTTTCGGCAAAGAGCCTTCCTCAACGAACAAATAGTACACAAATAAAACGAATATAACGAAATAATAAAAAAAAACTTAGCTGCGTTGAAATCCAATTAGTCCCGTAGAGATCCAGTAGAAATATTTTAATTTAATACTTTTTTACAATTTAATCATTTGTATAGCAAATTGAACTAATAATTGCTATTCAACATCATTGACGAAAATAGTAAGATATTATATAATTTATGTATTTCATTGTTTAAAAAATTTGGGCAAAACAATACATCTTTATTACGGTAATCCCTATTTTTATATTTTAATCACTTTAAAAGGGCATCAAACATTTTTTTTGTTCGGTTAAAACGGTGTTTCCATGTAAAACTATCTTCGGGAAGTTTTAATATCTGCTACCTGCAAGCCATCAAACATACCTCAGGAAAACGCGATGGAATGCAAAAACAATTTTCTCAGTACTAGTTTCAATTTTTTAAAAATCATTTATAACTTGTGGTGTCTGAGCCCTTGATTGCTTGCTTGCCGAAAAAACTTTGGATCGATTTTTAACCCACTTTCTCGTAAGCTAGCAAGCTGAAATTTTGCAGGCAGTTTTGTTCCGATGATAAAAATGATGTATCAAAATTTCAGATCGATCGCATGTACTGTAATTAAATTATTGAATTTTTATATTATTTTATTTATCTCTATGTATCATGTTAATTTTCGAGATAGTGTTGCGGTGCATATTATATTGAACGACCTTTTTATTAATATGTTCCCGTTGCGCGATTTGGTGCGTATTATTTTGACAATGCTTTTTAAAAATATATTCCCGATCGGTTCGCATTATATTAAACATGTTTTACGAGACATAAATAAAATTTTGTAGTTTTGGATTGTTTTGCGCTGCGTATTATAATGAACACTAGTGTATCACCCGTCAAAATGACGGAAGTTTTCAAAATAAATACACATCAGTTTAAAAAATAACGTTATGCAGAAGTGAAATTTATTAAATTTATTTTTATTTTATTCATTTATTTCCCTATTGAACAACTAGGTTGTTCTGCGGCGAAGTGGCGCCTGTGGCGCCCGCTTTTTTAGGGCGCCTATGGCGCCTACCTTTTTCAAAAGCCCAACTAACTTGTCCATGTTTAATAAATACGAAATATTAAACTTTCTGAAATTTACACAAAGTATTTTATAATAGGGGTTGTAGGGCGCCTACGTCACCCACTTTGTTGTTTTGTCAAAAGCCCTAGTAACGTATCCTTGTATTAAATAAATACGAAATATTAAAATTCCGGGAATGTACAAAAAGTATTTCATAATTAACCACCATCAAATACTCTTTCTACATTGTTCTCTTTTCCAAAATTAAAATATGAGCTAAAACAATGACGTCATATAAAACTTTTTTTGCAATGCTAATCACCACACGATTTTTTTTAACTGCTATAGACTGTTGTACATCGTTCCTCAGCGTTCCACATCCAAGAAGTGAGTGAGTGACTTAGACTATTATATTATTTATTTTATGCGCACGTTTGAAAATAGTTATTTTTTGGTGCAGTAATTTGGTGCGCTGCTTTCTAAAATTAGTAACGTCACGGACAGACAGACGTGACATACGTTGCAAATTATGTATATTGAATCTTTTAGCTTTGTCTCCTATATAAAGGATTTATAGTCAAAAACTGGTTTTTTAACGTTTAAATTTTTTAAAATCTTCTTTATATTAGCATAAAAATATATTTAGAGGGGCGGGGATGGCTAAATTGGCATCTGCTACGGGTGACATATCACAACAACGGTCTCTAAAATTTACATTTTGTGATCAAAGGGGCTGTCCATAAATTACGTCAGCAAAATAGAGGGGGAGAAGGTCTGAAAGTTTGTTGACAAGGGGGAGGGGGGAGGTCAAGAAAAGTTGACTACAACAATGTTACTTTAAAAATAAATAAAATTTAATTATTTAAAAAAGGAAAATTAGGCAGCGTTTGTAGACCTGTGTTATACACTCACCCAACTTTCAGTCTTTTAATTGAACTAACTATATTCCTACTCTTTAAAAACCGTGCTAAATATAGACACGAGATGTTTACTCGTCAAACTTATTTTCTTCAAAGTTTTTGTTTGATGGTCTGCTGTGCAAATAAAGATTTATGTAAGTACATAGTCTAAATTCTACATTATATTATTTCAATGTCTATATAAATTTAAAAAATGCACTATTGGTTATATTATACTCTATTAGAAATAATTGGCTTTCACCTGGAAATTGGATTATGTCTAAAGTTAAAGATTAAATGATTTAATGGTAATCCTGCAGTTTTGGCACGTATATTTAAATTTTTTTATTAAAATACTGTTTTGTTTTTTGCCATTTTATTATTATTATTATTTTTTTTTATTTTTTTTTGGGGGGGGGGTAATCAAATGTTGACGTAATTTATATGTGGGGGGGGGGTCTCTGTAAGTTTGACAAGTTGTTGGGGGGGGGGTAAACATCGCAAAACATTTTTGTTGACGTAATTTATGGACAGCCCCAAAGGTGGATGTTAAAATTCAAAGATACTATATAGTTTTTATATATTGAACACGGGAGAAGAGTTGAATGTTGTAATTTATTCGGATATAGACTCCTACATCTGGTCATAGTTAGAAACAAAAAAGACACATTTTAAATAAACTTTGAGATTCAGACTTTTAATCGTACCTTCCCAAGTAATAACAATAACAACAAATCTAAATCTACTACTATTCCTATGATATTTGTAGCAAAGCTGGTGTATTCAACTGAAAACTATATATATTTTCAAAATAAAATTGATACAAGGGGTAAAAATATAAACAAATGTTCACACAAACATAGGTTCTGAAATAACCGGTATACAAAATTTTCTTTGCTACCCCCTACCCCCATGGATTGCCTTTACTATTGACATCAGCGTTGACCTTTGACGTCAGGCTATGCGCAACCAATCAAACATCGAGCTCTGCCTACAAGAAGAGATGTAATCTCGTGGTTTGACGACACTGAAGGCAGATGGAATAACTATTAGAGACCCTGTTTCTCAACTACTAGATACTTGAAGACATACTCCATTTCATCTATTAACAGCCCTATATATCGCACCAATTATGTTTCTGGTGGTACTCAGGCTAGTTTTGTTGTGTGCTGTCATAGCAGACACGGTGTCTGATTCAAGTAAGTGGCTGTAAATGTTGGAATGAAACAGATTTTTTTAAAAGCTGGGGATGGGGTATGTTGTTGAAACAAAATTAACATTGAAAAGAATGTAATTTTTACCAAAAATATGACTAGATTATTCTCTCTAAAGCCGAACTGGTGGTCAGTCTCCATTTACTTTTGGGAGAGGCCGAGCGGACGCACACACACACACAAATAATATTAATAATTTCATTTTTAGTTTATGCCAAGGTTATGGAAACGTATAATATTTGCTAAGTATCTCCTTTTATTCTCTTAAAAATTAAAATAGAATGACGAAAACAACTTTTTTAAAATTTGAATTTTGTGAATTTACAGCCTCGGTACATATTCACATACATTTTAAAGTCACGAACATTTTTATGTGTGTCCAGAGGCGTAAAAATTTAGGTAATTTTGACTACAAATTACACCACGGGGTTGCCACGCTCTGCTTCTTTAATAGGTGCAAAATGCAAGTTTGTCCCCACACCACATAAAGTTATAACACGAAGTCAGTATTAACCATAAACTCTTCGCGTTCAACAACCAGCAATTATATGATAATATAGATGATGTAATTGAAATTTTGTACTGATCGATTCCTGGGGCAACGGAAATTTGTATTCAGCTGACAATTAATAAATTTTTTTTTCCGAGTAATGAAAACAAAACACCGTTAAGTTTTCTGTGTCTCATTGTGACATTACTGTAAGAATCCCGTCCACGGATGCAATTCTTGTTTTAAGCCATGATCAAAATAATAACTCATTTTTTTCGTATGTTCCAAAAACACTGAGGGGTGAGGGTGCGGGGCCTGTAAATCCATTCCCAAGAAAAGTTTAAGAATTCCCCCTAATGTTTACAGCTTTGCGAGGAAGATGTAAACGTTTAATTTCTGGCTCTCTGAATTAGAGGCTCTCATTGTTCACATTTCAAGAATGCTTTTGTTTTAATGCATATTTATTTTAAAAAAATAAATATTTTGTTCTTTTATGAATTGATTCTAGACTACGGAGAGATCTCATCGGAGGACCAAGTACAGAAGGACACAAAAACCTACGCCATTAGCAAGAGGTCTGTTTTTGTACAGGGACGTGCTCTTTCGCCAGAGACTCCTGTACGAGACGGCATTCGAGATGCAGGATTTGACGTGGATGAGGTTAACTTCGAAGATGGGTCTCAATTAAAGGTTAGAATCAGAAAATGGAGCGGTTAACTATGAAGACGCTGGCAATATGACTAGCTACAATTTAAGATGGCTTACCATATTGACATAGGTCGCGTTGGCATAATTGAAATCCGTGTGACAAAAAATAAAAATAAACGAATGTTTTTGACACACACACACACACACATATAATATATATATATATATATATATATATATATATATATATATATATATATATATATATATAAAGTAAAAAAATACTTGTGATCTACTGATCATGAATTAATGACAACTAACTGGAGTTGGCAAGCATGTTTTATGATACATACAATATACAAACATCCAAAATTCGTAATTATTTTATTTACTTCCGACTTTCGCCGATCGCCTCAAGCCGATTTTCCAACTGCCTGCCGACATTCCAATATCAAGAGTGACAATCGGCCGTAAAATACATACGCTCGGCTCAACTGGACATCACGATGTGGGTTAAAATTGATCATCATGATTGATGCCAATCAGAGCTTAAACAATGGTTCCCACCTAGAATGTAAATGGATGTGTTTTCAGGTATTTGTTCCAGTGCATAGGCTATCCCCGAGTCCACCAAGTTCCGAATGGGTACTCGAGGCAGTTAATTTATGGAAACAAATGCGGCTGGTAATGGCGTGGAACTCTAATAGCCCTGGTATGACAACCCTGAGTTACTTGCCAATAGGTTCTTAGCAGAACATAGGGCGCAATAATCTTCTGTATAGCAGGAGCATCTAATATCCCATTTAATATCCCACACAGCAGACGGGCTGCAGAACCTTGTATCCAGCTTCTCCGCTGCCTGCAAAGAGTTTGGCCTGACCATAAGTATAAAGAAAACCAACATCATGGCACAGGATGCTGCCTCTCTCCCGACTATCACCATCGACGACTGCAACCTGGATGCTGTTGACAGTTTTACTTATCTGGGATCAAACATCTCGAGCACCCTCTCACTGGAAGATGAGATAAGTAGTAGGATAGGGAAGGCAGCAACTGTTATGGCTAGACTGTACAAAAGAGTCTGGTCCAATGCCAAACTCACAGCAAGGACTAAGCTGCAGGTATACCAGGCCTGCGTACTGAGCACACTCCTCTATGGATGCGAGTCTTGGACCACCTACACCAGGCATGAAAGAAGGCTCAATAGCTTCCACCTCAGATGCCTGCGCCGCATCCTAGACATCAAATGGCAAGAGAAAGTCCCCAACACAGAGGTCCTGGCTCAAGCAAGCATGAGTAGTATTGCAGCAATATTAAGCCAAAGACGCCTCCGCTGGCTTGGACACGTCAAGAGGATGCAAAGTTGTCGCATACCCAAGGATGTGCTTTACAGCGAGCTGGCAACAGGGAAAATGTCGGTTGGTCGGCCATGTCTTAGATACGTGGACATATGCAAGAGTGACATGAAAGTAGCCAACATTGATATACAAAACTGGGAAAACCTGGCAGAGGATAGGTCCATGTGGCGGGCTATAGTGAAAGAAGGATTACTAAGAGCAGAGGAGCAAACTAGGGCAGAAGCAGTCGGGAAAAGGGCGAGGAGAAAGGCCAGGCAACACTGCCCCACTGCTTTCGTGTGTGTGTCATCCAGAAGAGACTGCCACTCAAGGATGGTCTCATCAGCCACACCAAGAGCTGCAAATAATAAAGATAAATCTATCGTCTTTCGTAGACGGACAGATGCCATACAAGCAGGAGGATCTGTAATACATAAGATAAGTCGGCAGAAAAAGTGCTGTATTCTACCTCAATGAGGCAGACGAAGGAAAGCGGCGTAGCGTGGGTATGTGCCGCCCGGGGCAGAACCCACATTTTCCGCCCCCTCCCCCCTATAAGGAAAAGATAATTATAAACAATATAAAAGCCGAAGTCCCTCACTCACTATCTGTCTGTCTGTCTCCATAACGTTGAGGGATATAGTACATCAGTCCATAGCAGTTAAAAAAGAAAATTGTTTTTTTTTAAAATTGAAAATATAGACGTAAAATCATAATCATTTTGGTTTCGAGATTAACAGAGCGTGTGGTGTTTCTCGCCTTAAAATATTATATGCCGTCAATTACCCAAACAATTATAAAATACTTTATATACATTTAAGAAAGTTTAACATTTCGTATTTATCCAACAAGGATAAGTTACGTGGGCTTTTGAAAAAAGTGTGTGCCGTAGGCGCCCTACAACCCCTAGTTTTATTAGAAAGAAATAATTAGAGCACAATAAATTTGTTATATGTTAAATATGTTAGAAATAATTACATGTAGAAAAGCTTTAATTTCTTAAATAAAATTTGAGATTTCTGCTTTTCGGCGTGGCACAATTTTTTGTGTATAATTGTTGCCAGCCACACCATGGTCAATAGCCACAATAGCTATACAAAAGTTAATTCTTGGTATATTTATTATTGATCATTATTAAATTTTCATTAACTTAATTTTAGATAATCTTGTCTCGCAGCTGTAAGGAATATTCAAAAACATTTTATAATAGGTAATGCACCTCCAAGCTTTAAATAATAAACATGAATAAATAAAGTGGGCTTGAATTCATTAATTCATTTTTTTATCTGTTAGGTAAAGTAGTTTTTGTTTGACAATGTCATGTGAGATACTTTGAATTTACATACTCTAACATGAATGCAAAATTTTAAAGTCCATTAGGCTAGCTGGTGTACGAAAATCATATCTGATTTCCAAATTCTGTAACTGCCAAAACGTCACATGAATTCCTACAGTAACTTAACCTACAACTTTCATCTCAACTGTTTTTCTACATAACATGGATAAATATTCGTTTTGATCACCACGATATAATGGCAAATGCCAAAGCATCCTTTAAGTATTCTATTAAATTCTCTGTGAATGGCCTCTGCAAAACATTTTAGCACTATAATGTGTTAATAACTTCAGGCTTTCATTGATTTTATAAATAACAAGTTTCCAGATAGTAGTCGTATCCAAATGTATTATTTAAAAAAAATTTAAAAATTTTTTTTTAAAATAAAGGTTCCTGCGTCTGTTCGTGAGATTAGCTTTTCGTCTGCATCTCTAAAGGAGATATACATTTTTTTGCTATAAAAATCTAAAAAAAATAATAACAATAACTTTTTGCCACTTTTACAGCAGCGTTTTGTTGACCCTTTTAAAAAATCAATATTTGGATCCTATTTCTACTTTCTTCCATTTGCAAAAACTTTGGTAAAGTTGAACACTTGTTCAAAAGTACATTTATTTTATGGTTTTATGTTATGACTTGTTTCCATAAGTTTTTTGCAATAATTTTGGAGAATAATCCATTTAAATAAGCAACATTTTCCCCCATTAGTTTAAGCATTTAAAGCCATACACGGGGTGCACGTCTCGTCTCTTTTTTGCTGTGAGGTCCGTGTCTAATTTGGGGAAGATATTTTAATATGTTGGACACACTCAATTTCTCTGCCGAATAGTAATCGAAAATCTGTATGCATGGGCCATTTATTGCTATCCATAACGTCTAAGTATGCCTTTGCCATTGTATTGGTTGTTATTGGCCATTAAAGGTTCGTAAAGCAAATTTCGCTTCTACAAGATGAGACGCTGACAAACTTGAATCACTTATAGTTACATAGTTAGCAGGACATCATCGTTATGTTTTTATACTACACCGGCCTCTTGGTTTTTCAGTTCAGAAGTATTAGTATCAGAATACTTTAGATTCATTAACGAGTTGAAGTTTTAGCATCAGAGATGTTCATGTATTTTAATATAGCTTTTTTATTTTTTAAATTAATTTTTTAGCTTGTCTTTCCTTTTATTTTATTTAAGTTTATTTTAACGTTTTTTAAAATAAATTTTTATAAGTTGATTAACAATGGAATTTGCCGACCCAACAAAGTGCCACCCATGGATTTCGATCAGCTCATATTGGAAATTAAGTAACCAGAAAACCAGTTTAATTTTCTCATAATACATAAACCTCCTAGTTTTTCAGTTCATTAGCATAAGGATCAGAATAATGTATATCCAAAATGGAGTTTGAAGTTTTGCAGTAGTAACGTTTACATGTTTTAGAAAAGTTTCTTATCCCTTATTGCTTTTATCAATTTATTATTATTATTTTTTTTGGGTATCACCTTATTATGATAAAAATGTCTAATTCTTTTTTTTAAAAAATCACTCTTAGAAGCAAATAAATGACGAGGGATTTGCCACCCCTATTAAAGTGCCGCCCGGGGCATTTGCCCCCCTTGCCCCCCTCTCGCTACACCACTGACGAAGGATAATATTATGTTCCTAGGGGTGAGGTTCTCTTCAAGAAATTCAACTCAAGCCACAGGCTTAAGTGTATCAACAATTTAATACTTGAAATTAAAAATAAACATGTGTTACAAGCAGGTCAATATGCCAACAAATAATTTGCACGAAGCAGAAAATACGTCGAAGACCTCAACAACCATTTATAATTCAATACGAAAGCGCTTTTAACACTGGTACTGAGCTCATATTTATACTAAACTAGCAGACCCATCGTGCGTTGCAACGATCTCAGTCAAAAGGCATACATAAAGGATAAAAAAAGGAATTACATTAAGGGTCACCGGGCCCATCAGTTTTATATGAAGTTCGAAAATCTGTTCATTTCAATCAATTTCATAACAAATATATCTATGTATCTATATTTCTCAATATCGTGTAAAATTGAATGGGAAATAGAATATTAAAAGTTTAGTAAAAAAAACACACTTTTAGGGCCCCCAGCCCCGAGGAAATGAACATTAGGAGTTCAGTGCCCTATAGCAATTTAATATAGGCTCTTAATTTTTTATCTACCGAGTTTGGTGAAAAAACCTGTTATCTTCTAATTATCTAACACTTAAACTAATTTTATATAGCTAATATAAGGACAAAATACATTAAGGAGCCCCAGGGCCCATTCGGTTCAAGATGTACATTTTGAAAACCTGTTCATTTAAATTCAGTTTTATCATTGATATGTTTCTCAAGGTCGTTAAAAACTGAGTGGAAAATAACATCTTAGAGTATACAAAAACAACAAAAAAAATTAAATAAATAAAAAAATATATAATTTTTTTTTGGCTCATTCGATGTAAGATGTCAATTTTAAAATGCTGTTCATTTTAATTCAGTTTCATCATAGATATTTTTCTCAAGATCGTTAAAAATAGAATGACACATAATATCTCAAACATATTTTTTTAAAGACATTTAAATAATTGGACATAAAATGTGAAGTGACCTTTTTTAATATGAGCTACCAAGTTTTTATATACAAAGTTTGGTTAAGATCCGTTCATTTATTCAGTAGATAACGCATAAACTAATTTTATATAGCTCATATAAGCAAAAAATGACATTAAGGGCCCCAGGGCCCATTTAGTGCAATATGTCACGTTCAAAACACCTGTTTATTTCAATCAATTTCATAATGGATAAACTTATCTATATTTCTCCAGATAGTTAATAATTGAATGGGGAATAAAATCTTAAACGTTTATGAAAAAAGACATTTTGGGCCTCCAGCCCCGAAGAAATAGACATTAGGAAATTAGCCCTATAGTATTTCAATATTGGCTACCAAGTTGTTATATACAAAGTTTGGTTAAGATCTATCAATTTACCTAATAGCTAACGCTTAAACTAATTTTTATATAGCTCATATAAGAAAAAAATCCTATTAAAAATCCCCGGCGCCCCTTGAGTGTTAAATTTTGAAAAAAAAGTTGCCTATTTCCATCCCAGGAGCGTACTCAAAATTCTCCAAAAGTTTCATGGCGATCGTATGAATGGTTTAGTCAGCTATAAAGGACATACATACATACATACATACATACATACATACATACATACATACATACATACATACATACATACATACATACATACATACATACATACATACATACATACATACATACATACATACATACATACATACATACATACATACATACATACATACATACATACATACATACATACATACATACATACATACATACATACATACATACATACATACATACATACATACATACATACATACATACATACATACATACATACATACATACATACATACATACATACATACATACATACATACATACATACATACATACATACATACATACATACATACATACATACATACATACATACATACATACATACATACATACATACATACATACATACATACATACATACATACATACATACATACACACATACATACATACATACATACATACATACATACATACATACATACATACTTTGATTTTTATACACATATAGATTTCATCGAAATAATGAAATTTTCGATTAATTGAGATCATTAGAAATTACGCACAAAAATTGAGGCGCATTCTATTACGCTTCCGGAATTTTTCGAATTTAACAAAATCTCTAAATGATCAACACAAAATATAGCGCTGTAGGCTTTGTCATAATATGGCGGAAATCTATTAATAGAAGTTTTGGGGATATTTATAAATATCTTTTTTGGGGACGAATTTAATAAAAATTTAACAAAAGATACGAGTCAATATGTAAATGTATGTATATTGAGAAGGAACTATATTATCAGCTATTTTTTAATTCTTCGTTAATTTAAGTCAGCTTATTGGACTTGAACAAGAAAAAATAGTTTTGTAATTTTACTTTGCTAACAATTTTGAGAGCTTATTGATTCGATTGTATTTATGCTTCAAAACATTGTTCTGCTAAAATGTAATCTCAAAATAGAACATTACTCAATGAGTTATGACGTTTTCCCGTTTTAGAAATGACAAGGTCTAATTAACACATCGCAATAAAACATAATGTATTACATATATATACAAATACTACTAAAATTGAATACTAATAACAAGGTGCTCTAAAAAATTGTATTTGACAATTCCTCATTTCTTGTTGTGCAAAACTACTTTCCCCACTCTAAAGCCCTATATTCATACATGTCTTCAACAGAAACGTCAGTCATCCAGTTGGATTTATACCTGTACCCACTATATACGATATGTAAATTTGACTCACGCTAACGATCAAAGTGGACGTCGACGTGAGCTGGTGCAGGACACGATGTGGCAGTCGTTCCTGATCGTGACGTGCCTTTATGCTGGCCAGCCATGTCGAGGCATCATCAGACAGACGTAAGCAATTGAGGGGGTAAATGATTAACCGTTGCTAGATTAACTGTTGCTAGATTAACTGTTGCTAGATTAACTATCTAGATTGACTGTTGCTAGATTAACTGTTGCTAGATTGACAAGTGCTGGATTAACATGTGATATATTTACTGGAGCTGCATTAACTAGTGCTGCATTAACTGTTGCTAAATTAACTGGTGCTGGATTAACTGGTGCTAGATTAACTGATGCTATATTAACTGTTGCTAAATTAACTGGTGTTAGAATTAAACGGTGGTAGATTAACTCGTGCTTTATTAATTTGTGTATGGGTAACTAACTTGATGTGTTATGTACTTCAACATATTGATAGTGATACAAGGCTGTACCCAGAAAGTTTTCAGGGGTGTTCGCAAACGTGCGCGATGGCATTTCATGTTCAGATACCTACAATATATGGTGCTATGACTTCAAATTTGGATGAGAATGTTTAATCAACAATTCTGTACCTATGATATATTGAGGGCGTTGATTAAACTTCTCGTCTTTTTTGCCTCGTTTTGCAAACAAAATTGTTTTCTGTGCGTACAGTGACCAAAAAATTAAGTTTTCTTGCAATAAATAATTAACACTGTAAATAAAAGTTTCCAAGACGGGAGACCACAATGCTATGAAGTTTATTTTAGAACATCTTCGATGTAAATTCTTCTCGGGTTTTTGTTAACACATATCTGTAAAACACTGTCCTCGTTGATATTGAAAGTGTAATGAATATGCATCGATGCAAGCTCGGTAAGTCTTTCATGTCCCATTGAAATCTCATGTAATTGTGCAAACTTCTGAGTGCACTGAAACTTTGCTCACACGCGCAGGAAGTCACAAAAGTCAAGACTTGTTTATATGACGTTTTCAACAAGGCTTCGCGCTTTGGGCTGCTATTTTAAAAAATGCAGCTTTCTTTTAATTTGTCAATCATGTTACGCATATCTGGAAGTCCGCACTAGGTTTAAAGCGTGGTTGCTGCAGTGTGTGTATACCGCCAGAATACGCGCTTGAACTCCTGAGACAGCGCCCGACATAACATCATAACACTGGTTCCTAATATTCTGTTGTGGGATCCCCAAATATCTCAATAATTTCAATACCTTTGAGGCCATCGCCTCCCGTGGTTCGAACAAGTGGAACAAAAGAGATGAATTCCTCTCTTACATTGTTTTCGCTGTCAACAGATCTGATACAAATCGACATTTATTCTTTGTTGTGAGTGGTCACCTCGTCGGCCAAAACAGATTGGAATTTTGCTTCTTTTATTTCTTTAACAATTTTTGATTGAATGATGTCGTTGCCAATTAAGGAAATGAGTTCATTTTGGATACGTCGCATTCTTTGGGAGTGGTTTATGCAGTTGGACATCAGGTACTCATTGTGCTTTTTCACTAATCTCAACACAGCAATACAATTTTTTGGATTCCTTGTCTACTGAACTTGTTATCTTCGGATCAGCCTCAAAATATTAAACATTGTTTTCCGCAAATCTATTTGTTCAAAAAGGACATAAGTTTGCATAAGGGGGTTCGTTCGAACGTACGAATCAACTGTGTACGACCTTGTGATAGACACCATTTTAGAACACTGAAGTCGTCGTAAAATCTATTGGAGCAATTATCCCTATCTAATCCCCTGAAAACAATTATCCAGAGAAATTTAGAGATAATGAACATTAAACATTAACTTTACCCAAGGAGGCTATGGCACAGAAAGATGTTACCCCTGGCTTGACTTTTCAAAAATAATATGTTTTAAAAAAAAATTCTTTGAAGTGTGTGAAACAGATCCTTTGTTCATATAATAATGTGTCATAACATACATGATTATAGATTAAAAAAAAGTACACAGCAAGGGTTAAAGGTTACATGTTGGGGTCAAGAAATAACTTAGGCTCAAGGATTCATAGACAACGTTCCCTCTAAGGTTCGTTGGTCCGCGCGCAAAGTTGCTCAGCATTACGTTTTTTTTTGTGTACAATATTTTACAAAATTCGCTGCGCTGTAATTTTTAAACTGCTGAAAAGCGTCGGTCAGATATCTGCGCGACCGCGCCGTATAAAAGGAACACTGTTCATAGATATACCTTGTAGCTATTATTTTTGGGGAGGAATTGTGGCGCATTTTCTACTCTTATACTTATAATTACTGTTACTGGATCACACGTGATAATTTTTTAAAAAATGACAACAAATGAATAGTCTACTTCGCATCTCACTTTAAAGCCTGATTCTTCTAACAACAGGTACAACTCGACATGTCTGAATAGCCGGTCCACCATATTCGCGCATGTCTTTGTGTCTAAGACGCCAAGAACAACGCAGTTTATACCCATTCGAATAACGACTGGCTGCTACTGTCAACTGACTAGGATAACTGGCACTTCAGCCTGCATTTAACTAAAATATTTCATTTTAAAAGAGATTACGGTACACACACACTTGTTGACATTACACACACAATTGTTGACATTACACACACACTTGTTGACTTTACACACACACACACTTGTTGACTTTACACACACACACTTGTGGATTTTACTAACACACACACACACTTGTTGACTTTACACACACACACTTGTTGACTTAACACACACACTTGTTGACTTTACACACACACACACACACACTTGTTGACTTTACACACACACACACTTGTTGACTTTACACACACACACACACTTGTTGACTTCACACACACACACACACACTTGTTGACTTTACACACACACACACACTTGTTGACTTTACACCATAACTTGTTGGATTTACACACAAAATTGTTGATTTTAAACCCATGTTGCTGACTTTACACACACATACTTGTTGACTTTACACACACACACACTTGTTGACTTTACACACACACACACTTGTTGACTTTACACACACACACACACTTGTTGACTTTACACACACACACACTTGTTGACTTTACACACACACACACACTTGTTGACTTTACACACACACACACTTGTTGACTTTACACACACACACTTGTTGACTTAACACACACACTTGTTGACTTTACACACACACATACTTGTTGACTTTTTACACACATACTTGTTGACTTTACACACATATTTGTTGACTTTACACACACACTTGTTCACTTTGCAAATACTTGTTAACTTTACACATACTTGATGAATTTACACACATACTTGTTGACTTTACACACACACTTGATGACTTTAAACACACACTTGTTGACTTTACACACACTTGTTGACTTTACAAACACACTTGTTGACTTTACACACACATACTTTTTGACTTTACACATACTTGTTGACTTTACACATACTTGTTGACTTTACACACACACTTGTTGACTTTACACACACATACTTGTTGACTTTACACACACAACCTTGTTGACTTTATACACACATACTTGTTGACTTTACACACACACTTGTTGACTTTGCAAATACTTGTTAACTTTACACATATTTGTTGACTTTACACACACACTTGTTGACTTTACACACACACTTGTTGACTTTACACACATACTTGTTGACTTTACACACACATATACTTGTTGACTTTACACACACACATACTTGTTGACTTTACACACACATTTGTTGACTTTACACACATACTTGTTGACTTTACACACATACTTGTTGACTTTACACATACTTGTTGACTTTACACATACTTGTTGACTTTAAACACATACTTGTTGATTTTACACACACACACTTGTTGACTTTACACACATACTTGTTGACTTTACACACATATTTGTTGACTTTACACATACTTGTTGGCTTTACACACACACACACTTGTTGGCTTTACAGACACACTTGTTGGCTTTACACACATACTTGTAAACTGAAAACCCACAATTGTAGAATCAATGCCAAGTTTTAGCGCATTATTCAAATACACACAGTGATTACTTATATTTTGTCCACGTAACTGTACTACATTTCTTTTGTTTCTAATAATTAACTTAAGAATCGTAGTAACAAAATTCGATTTGCAGAAAAAAGCTGTTAATAAAATCTGTGCTTGTCTAAAGTTCAAAGAAATAATAAAATGAAATGAATGAAAATAAAAACACTGTTTGTATTACTTTCTTTTTGAAATCTTAATTTCGTTTTGACAATATCTTTTAGAAAATACACGTTTTTCTAGTTTGTTGTCGCGGAGAGGTATTTTTAAGACGGGAGAAGAAGCACTTTTCCCAGGTGCAAGATAAGTAATTGTACTCATCGTCTTTAGATAGAAGATTGGTAATGTAATTACATCTGCTGTTACACAACGACAGACGAGAATGTCCTCCTGAAGGTCAGCGAATAATAGGGGGGAGGGTAGTCCATATATTAATGGACGACATGTTGAATTTTCGTTCAGGACACCACCACGCCTTAGAACTTTCCGCAGCGTAATAATACCTGTTTATCAATTTTTAACAACACATTGTATTATATATGAAGAGCAGAGGCGTCACTAGGGTTGGTGTCACCCGGGGTGGTAGCTCATGGTGTCACCCCTTCACGACTGAAGGGGCCGTCCATAAATGACGTCACGCGAGGTTGCCGATTTTTACCCCCCCCCCAGCGTCATACTTTGTCACAAAAAATTATACCCCACCCCTGTTTTACGATATGACGTCACAAAGCTTTGACACCCCCCCCCCAAGTCGTATTTTCTCAATAAAAATTAGCATGTTGCAAATTATTATTTTTTCATTTAAATATGTATTTAGGATAAGTCTGCACTCTAATATCGTAACACAGGGGAAGTCATTGCAAATGTAATTAAATAAATGATAAACAATCACATATGTAAGTGGAACTTTTATTTAAAGTTTCGCGTTTTTGATGTGACTTCACATTTCTCAAACACCCCCCTCCTCGTACCACATCGTCACAGATGCGTGGACCCCCCCATGGCGGATTAAAATGGGGGTGCTGAACGGGCTAAAGCTCCTAATAATTTAAGGGCTCCCAAACTTATTCTAAATTATAGTGTATAATAAAGATGCAGGCCATTATGTTTGTACGAATCCCTGAAAATGCCTTGGACAGTCATACGGCAATGCTGCAAATGAGTAGGAAGTATAACGGAAACCAGGCTATTCTTCGTGAGAAGTGCATTGATGCTCATTATGTACCGTGTACAGTTCATTCCTTTAATTTGGTTGGTAAAAGAGCAGCAGGTTGTCCTGCTGCGGTCAGATTTTTTTGTCTTCTGCAAAATCTTTATACCCGGCTTGTTGCATTTACTCATAGTTTACAGGTACTTCAAAAACACATGAAATTGATACATGTTACAAGCCTTTGTCTGACACAAGATGGTCAGCCTGACATGATGCTGTAAGGTCTGTTAATAACTCATACCATGAGAATATCGCAGCACTGTAAGAATTAGCAACAAATGAAAATCAGCCATGTGACTGTCGACTGAAGAAGAAGGATTTCTAAAGGAAATTGAACAACTGGAAGTCACTATTTTACTTGAAATTTGGGAAACAATTTTAGAAAGGAAGTCTCTCATTGAGTTTGTTAAAAAAATAGCATTCATAATTTGATTCCCATGAAGACAAAGGAAAGGAAAAGTCCGTGGTCAAAACAGTGTAAACAATCTTCAATACTATCAAACAAAAAAGAAAGCGTCAGTTTGATAAAGGGACATCAACAAAACAGTATTCTCCTCGAGACAAATATTCATGATTGAGGTATTTCTGGTAATCATTGACAAACTTTCTTAAGCCCTACAACATCGGTTAGGCGCATATAAAGACATCCATGAGAAATTTGGCTTTCTTACAAACCTAACTGAGAGCAATTTCGCCACCCGATGGGCAGCAGTCAAGTTAATGGAAGAACATTCAAGTGATTTCGAAGACTGCTTACCTTCAGAATTAGTCCTATTTTCAGAACTCTTTAAAAAGTTATTGTCCAGCCCCAGGCTCAGGGTAAGGAAAAGGAAGTAGCACAAAGCGAAACTCAAAAAACGTGCACAGAGCTAAAAATTTTTGCTGCTTTTGAATGAGCTATATTTCACACAGTCCTTTACAAATGCACACATCGCACTTCGCATCTATCTTTCAATGATGACACCAAACTGCAGCTGAGAGCGATCCTTTTCAAAGTTGAAAAGAATATATGATGAGTTAGAATTTGCATGGGACAATAAATAGAAGTAAAAATAAGATTTTTAAAAACCACGTTTTTATAAGTGGACAAAAAAGAAGAAAATAATTTAAAACTTATAAGTTCAAGTACTTTCATTTAATATGACTAAAAACGTGGGGCGGGCGCTTATGAGGTTTAACATATGCGGTTCACTCATTCTCTCACTTATGGATCTCTCCTTTGCCTTCTAAATTAGAAATCTTTAATTTTTATACCAAACACTCGCCCCACGTTTTTAGTCATATTAAATCAAAGTACTTGAACTTATAAGTTTTAAATTATTTTCTTATTTTTAGTCCACTTATAAAAACGTGGTTAAAAAAATCTTATTTTTACTTCTATTTATTTTATTCTTTTTAGTCCACTTGTAACAACCTGGTTTTTAAAAAATATTTTTTTACCTCTATTTATTTTACCAAACACCTCATTAGCGCCCGCCCAATTTTTAAAGAACACGGTGATGGGGTCAAGGGGTGAACTCATGAATGTCAACAAAAGCAGACGGTACAGATGCTTATATATAGATAAACTAAAAGTTCAATAATTTAATAACGGTACATTCGATCGATCTGAAATTTTAATACAATGCATTGTCATCCAAGATCTATCTGTGGTAAAGATCAGATCTCTAGGACGATCATAAATGGTTCAATTTTACGTTGGCAGATTTGAAAAATAGTGGACATAAAAGCAAGTTAATAAAAACGTGGTAATAAACAGAGGTAAAAAAAAAGATTTTTAAAAACCACGTTTTTATAAGTGTACTAAAAATAAGAAAATAATTTAAAACGTGGGGCGGGCGCTTATGAGGTTTTACATATGAAGTTCACTCATTCTCTCGCTTATAAATATCTTTTTTGCCTTCTTAATTATAAATCTTTAATTTTTATACCAAACACCAGCCCACGTTTTTAGTCATATTATATGAAAGTAATTATTATTAATTTTAAATTATTTCTTATTTTTAGTACACTTATAAAAACGTGGTTTTAAAGATCTTTTTTTTACCTCTATTTATTTTATTCTTTTTAGTCCACTTACAAAAACATTGTTTTTAAAAATATTTTTTTACCTCTATTTTTTAATACCAAACACCTCATTAGCGCCCGCCCAACGTTTTAAAAACACGGTGATGTAGTCACGGGGTGGACTCATGGATGTCAAGAAAAGCAGACGGTACATATGCTTATATATAGATAAGCTAAAAAGTTAAATAATTTAATAACGATATATTCGATCGATCTGAAATTTTGATGCAATGCATTGTCATCCAAGATCTATCTGTTATAAAATTTTGAGATCTCTAGGACCATTAGAAAGGCTTTAATTTTACGTTGGCAGATTTGAAAAATTGTGGACAGACAAACAAATCCACAGGAACGAAAGCGAGGTAATAAAACGTGGTTAAAAAAAGACTGAATATGCCCTCTCTAATGAGCATTGAAAAGGAACTGGTAAGCTTACTCAGCTTTATTGACTTGATTGAAAATTTGCCATTTACATAGTTCGTAAACGAAAAATGTAGGTTGAAATAATAATCATACATATTTTTCAATAATTTTTGTTATTTAAAATAGAGAAAACAATTCATTACCTCATGAAAAAAAATATTTAAAAAATATTTTAAAATACGGAATAACGCGTCATATTATTCTTTATGGGGGCGCGTTCGTAACCACGAAACAGCGTAAGTCGGGATGGGACCGTCGTAACCGGAGGCCTACCTGTATATAAACATGGATATCTATGCTTTCGCGCCTTTAATAAATACATATATAACAAAATATTAACTCAAAGACATTGAAATCATAATTTTCCTCAAGAAAAGCATCAACAAAGAAAACCCATCTTTTGATATTTTTTTTTGGGGGGGGGGACAAAAATTGTATCCCCCCACCCCACTGTGGTGGAGGTGGGAATACCCGGGGCGGCCCGCCCCCTTGCCCCCCCTTGTGACGCCACTGCTGAAGAGTATTAATCATATACTGTTTAAGGGGTGAGGTTAATGGCAGCATCCTCGGGTAAAGTAAAAGAAGGAACCAGGTTGACGAATTAAAAAAAACACGCTTTAACTGGTTGTTGGTTAATGTATTTGTCATGTTGGGCATGGGGCTAATCTGTTTGTCCTGTGTATGGATGATCGGGTAAACTTCTTCGCTCACTTCATTGGCTGCCTATACAAGCCCGTATTGATTACAAACTGGCCGTTCTCTGTCACAATTTCTTTTCGGACTCATGCCCATCGTATCTTAATGAACTTTTGTCGGTCTACTCACCCACTCGCAAGCTAAGATCTTCTGCAGACACACGCGTTCTCTCTGTTCCTACGACACGCACCAAAACGTTTGGTGAAAGGTCGTTCTCTTTTTGTGCAGCCAAACAATGGAATTCTCTACCATTACACATACGTAGTATTCAAACAACCAAGTCCTTCAAGACTGCACTTAAGACACATCTTTTCAAAATTTATTTTTTAAATTGATGAAACAACATTTCTTGTAAATGATTAACGTAGTTTATGTATAATGTATTGTAATTGTGTGTGTTTGTTGTGATATGAATGTTAATTTAATACTTATAAGTATGTTATTCTTTCATGTAAAGCGCTGTGAGCCCAGTTCCTTACTGGGATACAGCGCTATATAAATAATCAATTTATTATTATTATTAAACCTGTGCATGGGGTGATTTACAAATGTAAATGGTCTAATATTTAGCCAGTCTAATGACGCCTTTTATGAACAGCCATCTCACACTTTCTTAAAATGTGCACGAAACAATAAAGTGAACTATTTATTCAGGGTCAACTGTTCTTATAAGACCTAAAATTGCCTTAATTAAAGTATTAAACAGGATAAAATTTAAAACGATCGAAAAATCAAGTAGTTTTAGCAATACACCAACCGTAGCCTAATAATCAGGCAAAATATAATATATAATACTAGATACGACCCGCGGCGTAGCATACACCGCAGACTTGCTCGTAGATAGTGCAAAGAAACGGGGGGGGGGACGGACACAAACAGTAGCACGAACAAATGGGAACAATGCGAGTGAAAGTTGGAGCATTTTTGGGAAGTATTTTGGACATTACGACAATTTCTGCTTCACCACCATATACTCCTGAAGTATTCATGTACTGAGCGTATTGTTGAGGAGAGTGTATGACTACGTTTCCGTCATTGAGAACAACGGAGAGCTCGTCGCCGAAGCTATCCACATGTTAAGACAAAAATATTACAGCCATGTTGCCAAGTTGGAGAGCAATAACTTTGTCTATGATCATTTCCCAGAAATATGCGACCGATATAAACAGACAGTTACCTAATGAATTAATTGGTATAACATTGTCGAAGCTTTTTTTTTCGTGAAATGCGTGCGCAGTTGTGTTTATGTTCGCTAAGAAAGTGGGAAAAGAACGGGGATAAACATTTAAAAAAAATTAAAATAAAAATGTTCCCGCTGGGGCTTGAAACTAAGATGTTCCGCATTTCAATCGGATGTAATAACCAATACACTACGAAATACATGTACTCTGTGAGGGAACAACGAAAGTGAATGCAAAAAGCTTTGCTGGTCTCAAGACATGCCCCACCCCTCAACTACTTTTGCTGGCCAACCGTTAACTGTGATTAGTTGATCCCAGCGAGGGTCACTCGTCATGCTTATATGCACATACTCACTTTGGTGAATGATATATATATAGATCATTCACCCCTAAAGGAAGCAGTCAACTACAGATAAATCGTTCTAAAATTAAGTTTTGCGTCCCAGTGGTATATTTAAATCATACACCTCATGTTAATTTTCTTGATCAATCTATTCTTTATTCTCCTCAACCAGAGGCGTCACTAGGTTTGGTGTCACCCAGTGCGGTAGCTCATTGTATCAACCCCTCACGACTACCCCAAAGACCTCCCCCGAGTCTGCCAGTCCCAAACAACAGAAGAATACATAATTTTATGTTTTGGTGCCAATCGATGCGGCCCGAACTCCCGCACCCACCTAGTGATGCCTCTGTTCACAACAAAAATGTAAATCCTAGTCCTAAATTTTGCAACAATGGAACAATTAATGTTGCGTACTTGAAGGCGTGGTACAAAGTGTCTCTGGTTTACAACTTTAGAGTTGGCCAGTCACGCAGCCGCTTACTTCACTCAACTTTTGACAACCAATGAGAAAACAACAAATAACTTCTGACTTTGTGATTTGTGATTATTGATTATCATTACAATAAATCATTTTTAGATACCGCTAATTTTTTTTTAATTTAGAGAAAAAATATAGTTACAGACATGTATTAATAATGGATATAAAGTACAATTCTTTTATGAACAACACAGTGAAGTAGTTTTAAATGTGACTTTATTGAGAAATGTTCATTTTTATCCCTGTTGATTAATCCCTAACTAAATGACAATTTCAAGACACTAACCAAAATTAGAAGGGAAGATTTTATTATATACTTCATCATTCGTCGGTGTCTGGAAGTTGTGTATTGCACCATTATTTTTATGTTACGTCATTTTTCTGAGTGAATAATTTCCTTAAACTAATTGCTTCGATTGGTTTTTGGAGGCTCTCTACCAATTTAACTTTTTAGTATGCACGGGGCTATTCAATACATTTGAAAATATTTTCTATGTATTATTTTCTAAATCGCAACTGTGCTTCATTAACTTAAATATCATAGGCGATGCTTTAAATACCAACAGCCTACATCATAACCAATGAGGGTCATTTCTAGTTGCTAAAACATTTGCTTTATTATGAAAGCACATTTTTAAGTCTTGTGCATTCCATGTTTTGGTGTGACCCCACCTCGAATTGGATGTGAACATTTTGAAATCATTTGATGACGTTTCATGTTTCTCGTTAAATGATCTTTGAATTGCTACACAGTGTATGTTATTGCTACTGAAAAAATACACGTAAGTGTGTTTAGTATTTATTATTTTGCTGTTATATGTATATTCCAATGAGCACAAATTACCATTGTTTGTATTGTGATTGTGTTCTTCTTTTGAAGGTACGAGGCTAGAATGGTTAAATGACTGATGTCGTTTAAAAATATGAGGCTAGAATGGTTAAATGACTGATGTAGTTTATAAATATGAGGCTAGAATGGTTAAATGACTGATGTAGTTTATAAATATGAGGCTAGAATGGTTAAATGACTGATGTAGTTTATAAATATGAGGCTAGAATGGGTTAAATGACTGATGTCGTTTAAAAATATGAGGCTAGAATGGTTAAATGACTGATGTAGTTTATAAATATGAGGCTAGAATGGTTAAATGACTGATGTAGTTTAAAAATATGAGGCTAGAATGGTTAAATGACTGATGTAGTTTAAAAATATGAGGCTAGAATGGGTTAAATGACCAATGTAGTTTATAAATATTAGGCTAGAATGGGTTAAATGACCGATGTAGTTCATAAATATGAGGCTAGAATGGGTTAAATGACCGATGTAGTTTATAAATATGAGGTTAGAATGGGTTAAAAGACCGATGTAGTTTATAAATATGAGGCTACAATGGGTTAAATGACTTGTGTAGTTTGTAAGTATCAATTGATGGATAGCAGAGGATATATGCACTAATGATCTTTAAATTATTTTTGTCCTTTGTCGGTTGTATGTGTCACTGAGCTTTGTAATTAGTTTATAAATTACTCTAGTCTTCTCATTGTCTTAACGTCACACTAGAAGACTATTTATATAGAAAATAATTATCCGGTTTTATTAAGTTTCTATTTAAGCCTGTAACAGTTGTAATGTACATCGCCAACTTGAACTTGAAGGCCGAGGCTTTCTGTGTGGTGTTTTTTAATGACATAATTCAGAGCAGTTATGTCTTGTGAAAAATTATTCAGCAGAAAAAGTGATAAAATTTCATACAACTCTTATAAATTGAATTATTAAAAATGTTATTTGTGTGGAGGTCACGTATGAGAGTTATCTTCCTTTAGTTATCTCCCTTTATATGAAACAATTGTGTACAGGCATTCTCTGGTCTCTTTATCTTATTGGGGGGAAAAATATAAATGTAATGGAAATAAAACCCTTGCCTTTTGAGTCGAATTCCTGATCGTTTTGAAAATGATGGTGGCTCGCTATGTGCTTTTAACACATTCAATCCAAACACCACGTTCGTACTGCGGTGTATTACATTAAATGTGAATCATCTGTGATATTTACAAAAAATGCTTTAAGGAGCATGCATATTACAACCGAAAACAAATATTAAACTAATGGAATGTATATAATTCAGTTTCTTAAAAACCCGTTTAATGTCTGAGGTTTTACCAGAAATGCCTTTCTTGAAAATACGACGGGACCTTGACCTTTTTCTTCCTCGCTTGAGGAGCATGGAAAATATCGGACTTGGCGCTCGAGACCAAAAATTGTTTAATAAGAACTCAAAATAAATAGATACAATTTTAAAATGAATTTTTAAAAATATCAATAACATACTAGCAGGTCGTCGGTAGATTTTAAATTTCGATTAATTTTTTTTTCCATTCTTAAATTAAAGATAAGATTATAGACGTCCACATTCTTGAAATTGTTCGGCTCACATCTGTAGAAAATTAAAGGGTTGAATTACAGCGCTTTCTACCTGTTACTTGTTTATCTCTCTTGAATTGTCGGATATTTGTTTAATAGATTATGAGATCAAGAATTTGTAATTGAACACTAACTGTATGACGTCAAGTCGAAGTTATCTAGAAAATAGTTGGCATACCTTTCTGTTACCTGACAAAAAGTTTGTTCAACAACCATCATCATATTTTTTTCTGTTTCTATACTCAAATTTCTATTTCATCCATAACGTTTTCATGTTTAATTTCTCTTACCTGGACTAAAAAGTCCAGGTGCACATGTAAATAAACTGTATTCAGTAACATATGTGAACAGCACATACATACGATAAACATACCAGTTAAAAGATTGAAGTTATTTGCAGGTTCAATGATGTCGATGAGATCTGCTTTACGTCTACACACATCATTAACTTACATTATGCATTGAATGTCTCTTGTACGCCCTCTATTATTATAATGCAAGTGCTTTTTCAATGCCATACTGAACAGATAACACAAATGTCATATAAATAAACCAAATACAATTTCTTTAAACTAATAACGCCAATATTCCGTACTATTGCGCACTATTCCCATGTTTTGTGCTTGTTTAACGAACATGTTATATTAGTGCATAAATAATTTCGTGTGCATTTAAACTTTTAACAAAAAAAGTGGAAGTTTAAGTTAAGAGCATGAACGGGGAATTAAAAGATGAATAAATTGCAAGGAAAGAAACGGTGTTAATGGAGTCATATCTAGATGGGCGGGTATATCCCTCTGTTAGATTATTAAAGAAAGCTTTATTTAATGACTTTAAGGCGATCGAAATTTATGGCGATCGTTAACCCTTCATTCGGGGACGCATTTCGTTAGAGAAACGAGTTACGTGTCTAACCCATTGTGTTTTAGAGGCAGGGCAGCGCTATTTTAAAACGTCATTAGTCACTGATTGCACTTTCTAACACGTTCGATATGAACTCTTTACTGTCTTCTGATTTGCTTTATAAGCCGTGGACCTAAAGATATTTAACCCTTTATACCATCACCTTTAGCTCAGTGGTTCCCAAACTATTATTATTTTTTTTTACCTATGGACCCCTTTTATAGTCTAAACATGCCCACGGACCTCCAAGTGAAAAAAAAACTACATAAATGCATAGTACAAAAATTAATATTCCATAAAATCAAGATTTTGATGAAGAAGTATTTATTGAAATTATAACTTTTGTTTAAAATAAAATTTAAAACAATTAATGACTTGGATGAAAATGATAAGAATGTTGAGTGCATTTATGTCCGACTCAATCTTTTTAGTATCAACTGCAAATGGCAAGGAGCATTAATTTCTAGTCGTTTTTTTATGATGAGGTTCATAACGGCACTAAATTCAAGTTCTACCAAATGGGAAGATGGGAGGTCAGACAAAAACTTCTGTACAGTAACCCATAATGCAGGATATAAAAATGGGATCTGTTTTTGTAACCAGAAATTGTGGTATCCTTGCTCAAACACTGGTTTAATTTCCTCATTTGTAGACATTTCAATAAACTGCTCATGTATGAATTCATCTGTGTTTGGGATCTGAGTTTGTCCACGTGGAAAAAGGTTCACATGTCAGTGTGGAATATCCAAGTGATGAATGTCTTCAAATCTTTGGTTCAGACTGTATGAGGAGCCGTTAAGTGTTGACAGTATGCAAGCAAATTTTCATCTCTATTTTGCAATTCCGAAAGATTTGGAAACAGAAAATTCTCCTCTTCCCGAATTTTAAAAAAAAATGTTATTATTTTATTTTACAGAAAAAAGTTTGCAACAAACGCACATATTGCACTTTTAGTTTTGAATTGATTTTATTGTTCACCTTTTGATTCAAATTATTTTCCCGGCAAATAAATCATTTTAAGTCATTTTTTAAAGTTTATTTCCCAAATCATGCTTTCCATGGATTCCAACACTGAATCAAAGAGAGCATAAAATCGATTTAAATATTCACTTTTTGATAACCTACGGACTTCTGTGTGAATTAGTAAACAATCATAGTCCTATACATTTTCCAAACAATGTTGAGCAAATAATCTCTCATTGAAGGCATTCCTTTCGATTTTATTAACTGTTCTAATGACGTAATCAATATTTGTTGTGAATAAATGATGTCAATGAAGGCATTTTTTTCTTCGGCGCACTCATTCTCTTATCATGCATATTTCTGACAACATGTCTACCAACAACTTCATCAATCACATCTGTCGCTCTGCCTACACCGACATTCGTCAGATCAGCTCATTCCGTCATTACTTAACAGTTAGTTGCAACAAAAACTCTAGTCTGTGCTCTTGTTCTAGCTCGTATTGATTATTGCAATTCTCTTCTGTCAGGTGCGCCAAACAATGCATTGAAAAACTACAGAAAGTTCAAAATTCAGCTGCCAGACTAGTTCTTAAGGCAAAAAAACATGACCATGTTACTCGCTACTTTACTCACTTCATTGGCTACCTATACAAGCTCGAATTGATAACAAACTGGCTGTTCTCTGTTGCAACTCCTTTTCTGACTCATCCCCTTCCTATCTTACTGAACTGCCGTCGGTCTACTCACCCAGTCGTCAGCTACGCTCTTCTGCAGACACACGTATTCTCTGTGTTCCTTAGACACGAACTAAAACTTTTGGCAAAAGGTCATTCTCTTTTTGTGCAACCAAACAATGGAATTCTCTACCATTACGCATCCGTAGTATTACAGCTACCAAGTCCTTCAAGACTGCACTTAAGACGCATCTTTTCAAAATGTATTTACAAAATGAATGAAACAACATTTCTTTTAATGATTAACGAAGCTTATGTGTAATGTACTGTCCTCTATGATGTTATTATGGTATGAATGGTTATTTAATTATTATATGTATGTTATGATCTCCATGTAAAGCGCTGTGAGCCCGGCTCCTTGCTGGGATACAGCGCTATATAAATTATCAATTATTATTATTATTATTATCTGTTGTAACAAACCACTGTTAATTATTATTAACTTTTTCAATGGAACGCGGTAGTAAAGCCATAAGGAAGAAATATGTGATGATAGGATACAATTTAGATAAATATAACTTCCTGACACATCGAAAATTACCCAACCTTGTAACCATAATTGATTCAAGTTTTAAAAAATAAATATTTTTCTGACTTACTTATAGGTATTCCGCATTTCTCACGAATCAAACTTGACCTTTCAATAAACCAAGTATTTTGATTGGTTATAGCTGTGGAAATTACCGTAGTTCTAATTCCCTTTCTAGGCAAAACAACATTGTATTCTATGACTGATAGCACCTACTATGGTATTTAATTTGTAGAAAAGCATTCATATAGCTTCCCCCCCCCCTAACTAGGTTGTTCTGGGGCACCTACGGCGCCCTCTTTTTTCAAAAGTCCAAGTAACATACGTGAATGTTATTGCATACGTTCGAATCAGTGTGAGTGTGTCCGTCTTTCATGAAAAATTCTGCACGCGCTGAACGTCAGCCAAACTATTAAGGGACATAATCAGCATAAATATCGAGAATATGCTGATTATGTCCCTTAGCGTTAACGTCAGCCAAACTATTAACTATTAACGACTCTTTTTACATCGTTCCCTTTTCCAAAATTAAAATATAAGCTCTAGCATCGACGTTATATAATATTTTACGGCGAGAAACACCACACGCTCTGTTACTCTCGAAACCAAAATGAGTATGATTTTACGTCTATTTTTCAATTTTAAAAAAAATGCTGATTATGTCCCTTAGCGTTACAGAATGAGTGACCTTGGCTTTTATACTATTTATTATAAAAATGGACAAAATTTTATTATTTTTTAGATCAAGCCTTGCGCGGACCCCCTGACATTGTTCAAGGAGACCCAAATTAATTTTAATTTTCTATGGACCCACTGAATGGTACCGGGGACCCCTGGGGGTCCGTAGGACCTCTTCGGGAACCACTGCTTTAGATAAAAGAAACATACAATGTATAGATTATAGATGATATTATGAAATTTTCCTTCTAGAATCAAGATGGACGAAGTAAGTGATGTATAAATAATAAATGTGCCAACTTACAAATGCAACATTCTAATTCAAGCATGTGAGAGAGATTTTATAAAAAATTTGTAATTATCTTATCTTATCTTATTTGTTTACAGACGCTCCTTCTACACAGAAGATTATTGCGTCCTACGTTTATCTATGGTTTGTGTTTAGTCCTGCATTTTTATTAGAGATTTAAATGTTGATAAAGTTTTGGTTTTCCTGGATTCTTCAGGCAACCCATTCCACGCCCGAATTCCGGACGGGAAGAACGAAATTTGTATGTGTTTGTTCTTGCATACGGAATAAGAAAGGTGTTTTTATCCTTATGTCTAAATGTAATTAAATGTAGTTCACATCGTATTTTTAAAATCAGAATTAAAAGATACTTATCTTTCGGAAAAAATACATGCAAATTACATAAACTCTCGAAATAATTTTTAACTAAACTGTAACGCCGTGCTTGATTCCAAAATCTTACGGAACAATTGATTTTTATTTAATTTTTTTTATTGGACATATATTCATGAATCCATTAAATAAGTAAACATAAATTTAGAATTTTAATTGGCATCGGTGGTCTAGCGATAGCACGCTGGACTACAGAACCGAGATAGAAGAGAGTCATGGGTTCTATTCTCGGTGCTGGCAAGCCCCCCGGGGCATTGTGCTGGCAACAAAATCCCTTGCTCGTTAGTGTTGGCTAAATAATAAAAAAAGACCCGTAATAAAACAAACCGGTAAAAACTAAGTTTTTGACTATAAATCCCTTATATATGAGTCATAATTAAAAGTATTGATTATCTTCAAACGCGACAAACATTTACATACTGTATCTGCCTTAACTCCTGCTGTATAACCGTTGAGAGAGGGGAAAGGTCTGGTCACCGATCGCTGGACCGAGCTCAGCGTGACACGTAAAATGTAAACATAAGCACGCCGGTACTTCGATGGGTCGCGTCAACGCGTGACTGAACAATCACGTGGAAAAAAAACAATAACAAACAGTGAAATTGAATTACATACCTCGTATAGAGATAAACTAAAAATGCATTAATTTAATTACGGTACGTTAGATCGATCTGAAATTTTGATACGATGCATTTTTTAGGTAACATGGGTCCTTGTGCCAAATTTCAGCTCGATGGCATCACGGGAAGTGGGTCATTTTTGACTTTTGTTTTTCCGCCGTACGAAGTGATGGATGACGACAAGATTTCGAAGTTAATATAAGGGATTTAAAAACTCGTGAGCGTTACTTCACATGCCCTATAGTCTGTCATGGACTAGAAAGAGGGTTATAATAACAACAGACTTCAACTTTTGCTAGTGGAGGCTAAGATAACATTCCGGAACATCATAAACGATTTTCTTTTAAATGTTTAGAAATCGATCAGCTAATTTACAAAATTCTGAAGTAGTAAACATTTTAAAGCATTCTTACAAAGAGGATGAATCAGAACTTGTTGGATAGGTTTTGAAGAAAAAAATATCAGCGAATAATAGCTCTTATTCCAACTACGTATGCAATTTCAAGTCTCCTGATCTGTATGTCAAATTAGTCGGCATCATTTTACATATCTTTACTTAACATTATTTCATAATTGGAATTATACTGTTTTCTTTCTTTATAAGAATAAGTGTGTTTTTAATGTTATAATGATAACTTGAAATAAAAATATATCATTCAACAGAAAAGAGTTTGGAGGACACGTTTAGTTTTCTCGTCTTTGCGCCACGTGTTGCCTTCACGTTCTTGTCAAAAGCAGCCTATCAAAGCTCGAGACTAATGGCGAGGTGAGCCGAGCACACAAGTTGTGACGTGGCCATCCAAGTTCCATAAAGGGCGACGGAATAGCGGAAGCGGCATTCCCGTCTCTTGGGCTCATCTCGCAAACCGTGGCGGATTTTTTTTTATAGGAACTATCTTAGCTTCACACGTTGTGGTTTGTGACAATGATGAATCTTGTGGTGCTCAGGCTAATGATGCTATGGGCTTTTGCAACAAAAACTATGGCTTTTGGAATAAGTGAGTAGCTGACAAAACTGTAACGCCATGGCGTTTGCGTGACGCCTTATACTTTTGGGGCAGGTATATTTCTAAATTTTTGTTGACGTCTTCTTCCAACAACGTGTATCCACCTATAACATACAACATGTCCGATCTCAACTATCAATTTAACCGAAACGCGGACGTATTGCTAGGTAAATATAGACCAATTGATCGATGTACTAGTAGTTAAATAACCAGATACTTTAACCTAACAAATTCTCCACGTCCCATTTTCAGAAATTTCTCCAACACCGAAAGCATCCCGACCCCCGACACCAATATGTTTAATTTAAGCTCCTCGTGTTATAAAAACCAGAAATTGTATTCCCGAATTAATTTCAGACAACCCTGACTACGATTATGGGGACCAAGACGATGGTGACGCTAGAGCTGACTACAGTAGTGAAGGATCCGGCTACTTGTATAACATGGGCCCACAAACAAATTTTGGCGCAGACGACGGTGATTTCTTTGACGATGATCCCTCTGAAACATCTGGGACCAAGTCAGAGGAGTCAATTTTGGAGCCAGTTCAGTTAATGCCATGGGATGCAAACTTTCAACCTCCTCCGGCCCCACCACAGTCTGTATATGAAAATCGCAACAGAAACGTGAGTTTAAGGTTTCGTTGAGTCAAATGATGACAGCTTGTAAAGCGCTAGTGTTCATGCTAATTAATTTAGCACGCATGCTTTAAGCGCTAGGGTGCTCTAAACGTTTGTAATAAGAAAAACCCGTAAAAAACCAAGTTTTTGACTATAAATCCTTTATGTACGAGAAGTAATTAAAAGAATGTTCATTATAATACGCAGCGCCAGACCATCCAGAAATACAAAATTGCAGTTGTGTCGTAAAACATGTTTAATATAATGCGCACCGATCAGGAATAGGTTTATAAAAAGAGCTGTCAATAAAATACGCACCTTATTGCGCGACAGAAAGGTTGTTCAATATAATACGCACCGCGACGCTCTATCTCAAAAAATAGCATGATACATAGGAATAAATAAAATAATCTAAAAAATCAATAATTTAATTACGGTACATGCGATCGATCTGAAATTTTGATACATTGTTTTTATCATCGGTACGAAACTGCCTGCAAAATTTCAGCTCGCTATCTTGCGAGCAAGTGGGTTAAAAATCGATCAAAAGTTTTGGCGACAAGCAAGCAAGCAAGCAAGCAAGCAAGCAAGGTCCGCCGCAGACACCACGAGTTAATATAAAGGATATAAAAAGACATGTCTTTATATGTCTCTTAAAAGTTTTTTTTCTTTTATCGTTTCGACATTCTCTGCCATAACCTGTTGCCATAATTTAGCGCATTCATTTCAAAATAGTGATGTTCGAAGACATTCTTTATTTCCCCACTGGGAACATGTTGATGCGTTTGTGAGGAAATGAGCAGCTCTTTTATTGAGTATAAAATTTGTGAAATGAATTCTTTCAAATAATCCGGTGCAGATTCTTCCGTACAGCAATATGTCAATCAAAGTATTTTGCAGTTTAATCCATAAAAGATGTTGTGTTATGGCCGGCTCAACCAGTTATATTCTGATATCTACATATTATATGTATGTAGATTATAATATGATGACACACACACACTTTTATGACGTACCCGATCTTCATTGAGATAAGATGTTCACATAAATATTTTTAAAAACGGTTATCCTATAACATCTTCAAAAGAGTTTTTTAATAAACAAACCCGTAAAAACAAAGTTTTTGACTATAAATCCCTTATATATGAGACATAACTAACAGTATTAATTATTTTCAAACGCTACAAACATTTACTGACTGAATCTGTCTTAACTCAACATTGCTTCATAACCCTGGGTGGGGGGGCGGTGGGGGTGGGTGGGGGAGAGGGGACAAGTCTGGTCTTCGATCGCTTGACCGAGCTCAGCGTGACACGTAAAATGTAAACAAAAGCACGCCGGTGCTTCGATGGGTCGCCTCAACGCGTCAACTCAAACTTTCAGGTGGAAAAAAAACAATAACAAACAGTGAGTTTGAATTACATACGTTATATAAGGATAAACTAAAAATGCATTAATTCAATTACGCTACGTTCGATGGATCTAAAATTTTGATACGATGCATTGTTAGGTTATACGGGTCCGTGTGCCAAATTTCAGCTCGATCGGATCACGGGAAGTGGGTCATTTTTGACTTTTGTTTTTCCGCCCGCCCAAGACAGAGAGAGATGATGACAGACAGACAGAGAGAGAGAGAGAGAGAGAGAGAGAGAGAGAGAGAGAGAGAGAGAGAGAGAGAGAGAGAGAGAGAGAGAGAGAGAGAGAGAGACGCCGGTGAAGTTGATATAAGGGATTTAAAAAGATGGACATTCGGCTTTCTATTCATCGTATAGTTCACTTCCAACGATACCATAAAATGTTTTACATGCTCTATGATTTCTCATTCTTATTAGATGATTAAATCTGTTTAGTACGCCATGGCACAGACGTTCAGTTTAGGTCACGGAAAGAGATAAATCCATTTGACAGAACACAATTTCCAAAGATTGTTATGATGCCCACAACACACTATGTTTTTTTTTAAATATAAAAAACCAACAGAGGCATTGGAAATTATTAATAAACATAATATCACACATTAGCCTCGGAATCAGACCAACCAGTATGAATTGATTTGTAATATAGTTTTCACTCTTAAACTAGTATTGTCTGGTTGTATACATTTATACGTTCATAATTTCAGCTCCCTTTCTTAAATTCTCGAACCACCTTACATAGCCGACACAATCTTCCTTATGCGCACAAGTATTAGTTATCTTGAAGGACCTCAGCTTTTTCTTATCTACTCCACACCAATCGATATCCCTGTAGCTCGGCTCGTAACTATTAGGCCAATCGTAAATGCTTTGAAATATTCTTAGTTTCCACAATCTCAAAAACAGTTGATTTTCGTCTCCAAACATAGCGACAAGTTAGCCAAGTTTATGTTGGGATATAAATTTCATCAAACTAGTTTTTCAGTTCTCATTCTTATTCTTTCTTTGTATTCAATTTTTTAATATTTTTTTTGGGAGCTGTACTTCCATGTTATATAGGATTGAGACAATAAAATTAGTCGTTATTGACTTTGTACAGTTTTCAAAAAATTACACAATTATGGCACGGAGTCATAACATTAGAAATAAAGAAAAACTTTTTTTTAAAAAAATCTTTAATGCGTCCAAACTTCAAATAAAGAATTGATAGACAATGCTTTAGGGTAGCCACAATGCTGTGAAATGTACGGGGCACGGGGAACAACGATTGGCCTTTTCGGATTCCATTTTAGATGTCCGACTTTGAACGAAGATTACCAGTACAATTTTAAGCATATATATATCGGCATCCTTCCGTCTCGAGAGACTATGGTGCATCACCGTTGGGCTGGATTGCATTTCCTCGTGTGACTGAGCAGTCCTATCCTTTAGTGACGGTCTTTTCCACAGCTTTTGCACACGAGTTCTGTGCTTCCCAATGTTTTGTCCTTTCTCCTAGCTCTTCTGTATGTAGCCTCCTCCATCCTTCGTTCTTCGGCTGCTGGGACGCCCTCTTTGATAACTCTGCGCCACGTAGATCTGTCTTCTGCTTTGCATTCCCAGTCACTTGTGTTTATTCTGGCTGCTTTCGTGTCTCTCTGGCTGACATCTTTAAAGCGGAGACGTGGGCGACCTGTCTTCCTCTTTCCCGATGCCAGTTCTCAATATAGGAGGTCCTTGGGGATACGAACATGGCTCATTCTTTTTACATGTCCTAGCCATCTTAGGCGTCTTTCTACAATTTTAAGTATATTGTTCAAATAAACTATGGGGCAATAATGTATAATTACTTTTTAAAAAAATGAAAATAAAAGGCTCACGGATCGACATCAAATTGAGAATTTGGATAAGGAAAGTTGCAGTGACGTCACTAGGCGGTGCGGAAATTGCGGACCGCACCGGGTGACCCGTGACTAAGTGTAACACCAAATCTAGTGACGCCTCTGGGTAGTTGACAAATAATTTGCGCCAGTGAACGAGAGCGTAAGTTAATGTTGACACTTTCTTGAGAATAAAAAATAAAGTATAACTATTTAATAGTTGTATTTTTATTTTTAACTAGCAGACCCGTCGTGGGTTAAAACGATCTTAGTAAAAAGGAATACATAAAAGATAAAAAGGAATTACATTAAGGGTCACCGGGCCCACCAGTTTAACATGTGTAGTTCGAAAATCTGTTCATTTCAATAAATTTCCATAACAAATATATAAATATATTTATCTATATTTCTCAATATGGTGTAAAATTAAATGGGGAATACAATATTAAAAGTTTAGTAAAAAAAACACATTTAGGGCCCCCAGCCCCGAGGAAATGGACATTAAGAGTTCAACGCCCTATAGTAATTTATTATATGCTCTTAAGTTTTTATATACCGAGTTTGGTCAAAAATCAATTATAATTTTCTCATTATCTAACACTTAAACTAATTTTTATACAGCTAATATCAGGAAAAAATACATTAAGGGGCCCCCGGGCCCATTCGGTTCAATATGTATATTTTGAAAACCTGTTAATTTAAATTCAGTCCCATCATGGATATATTTCTCAAGGTAATTAAAAACTGAGTGGAAAATAATATCTTAGAGTATCAAAAAAAGGACATTTGGGGCCCCCGGCCCATTCGATGTAAGATGTAAATTTCAAAATGCTGTTGATTTTAATTCAGTTTCATCATGGATATATTTCTCAAGATCGTTAAAAATAGAATGGCACATAATATCTCAAACATATAAGAAAAAAAGACATTTGGGGCCCCCGGCCCTGAACAATTGGACATTAGAAAGTGCAGTGTCCCTTTTTTTAATATGGGCTACCAAGTTTTTATATACAAAGTTTGGATAAGATCCATTCATTTACTCAGTAGATAACGCATAAACTAATTGTTATAAAGCTCATATAAGCAAAATATGACATTAAGGGCCCCAAGGCCCATTTAGTGCAAGTTGTCAAGTTCGAAACACCTGTTTATTTCAATCAATTTCATAATGGATATATTTATCTATATTTCTCAAGATAGTTCATAATTGAATGGGGAATAAAATCTTAAACGTTTATGAAAAAAGATATTTTGGGCCCCCAGCCCCGAAGAAATGGACATTAGGAAATTAGTGCCCGATAGTATTTCAACATTAGCTACCGAGTTGTTATATACAAAGTTTGGTTAAGATCCATCAATTTGCCTAATAGCTAACGCTTAAATTAATTTTTATATAGCTCATATAAGAAAAAAATCCTATTATGGGGCCCCGGCGCCCCATGAGTGTTAAATTTTTCAAAAAAGTGCCTATTACCATCCCAGGAGCGTACTCAAAGGTCTCCAAAAGTTTCATTGCGATCGGATGAATGGTTTATGTCACATCTGATTAACATAATTTTGTGACGTAAGGTCGCATGTATGGTGGACGCGGGAAGAAAGGAGCATTTCTATTGGTTGAAAGTGTTGGGCGAACAGTTGTGTGTAGACTTCCGACAGGGAAGCATGATAGTGAATAGCTCAAGATTTCCACGTTATATTACCTCAAATGATTCTTATGTGTACAATATATATGTATATTAAAGTTGTTTTGGATAAACGAATTCTTCAGTGAATTATTGTGCACAAGATTAATTACTGTGAGAACGCCTACATAGAAAGAGAAATATAAAGTTATATCGTTACATTGGTGTCGAAGTAAAAGTTCCATGTGAACACTGTACAAGATATTTCGAGAAAGAGGTTTCGTGGAAATAAGTATTGGATATTTCCAAAAAAAAAGGAAAGTATTCTTTAAAATAAGAAATAATACCAGCTATAGTATTTTTGAATATTCAAGTTCGTAAGAAGCTGTGAATAAACTTTTGTAGTTCAATGAAAATACAAGAAGATTTCAAAATGGTGGCATAAACGGCAGATATCCGCAGTGTATAAAACTGGATCAGACTAGTTGGTTCTACGTCACATTCGACGACAGTACAAGCATACTACACAGTACTGGAATCTGGGTCGTGTAGGCTTACTGAATGGTGACACACGGTGAACATATATAGGTCGTGACGACAACAGGCTTAATGCTAGTTGATTCCAGGAAATATTAGTAATAGTAAACATAACATCGAACCGAGAAGCTATGGACCATGGACTATTCAATGTGTTGGTGTGAATTATAAATAAGGAAACGGAATTTTTATCCATTCATTGTGTGAAGAGTTTGATTATCGCAATTTTGGATTAATGGAGTGAACTAAATTGTTTAAAAACTACTCGAAAATTGAAATTTTAACCAAGTGACTTTTATTCAAAACGATCGGACCATTTAATATATTTTGTCAATCTGAGGGAGCGTATATATAAAGTATACTAAAGATCCCGTGTGAGGATTCTTTTTGTTTTCTCATCTTGCCAATAACTAGATTTTATGGTTTAGACGTGTCACTTATTTAATTTGAACTTAACATTTTTGAATTAAAGATATTTCATTTGGACGATTTATAACTTTATCAATATATATACATACATTCCTTACCGAATTGCTAGACTCATATTATTCAATCAAACAAAACATGGATCACTACAAGGAATTCACTGCCATAGCTAAAGAGATCGGACTAAAAGGAAAAGAAATGAGAGATTTCATTGAAGAAAAAGTAAGAGAAACTGAAGAAAAAGCAAGAATAGCTGAAGAAAAAGAACAGTGAAGAAAAGCTGAAGAAAAAGAAAATCAAAGAGAAGCTGAAGAAAAAGCAAGAATAGCTGAAGAAAAACAACAGCGAAGAAAAGCTGAAGAAAAAGAAAATCAAAGAGAAGCTGAAGAAAAAGCAAGAATAGCTGAAGAAAAAGCAAGAATTGCTAATGAAGAACAGAGGCAAAAACTCATAAGTGAAAGAGAACTTGAAAAAATGAAACAAGACACCTTAAAATTACAAATTGAGCTAAGGAGTAGAGGCCACAATCCTGGTGATGAAACAAATAGAAGGTCAGCACCAAGGGATACTATCAAAGTAAGAAAATATGATAGCCAAAAAGAAAAAATGGATGTTTATCTGGATTATTTCGAATCCATAATGGCTATGAAAGGCTATAATGAAGAAGATTTGCCAGCACAACTGATGACTCAATTAACTGGAGAAGCATTTGAAGCTTATAACAGTATAGCCAAAGAAGACAAAAGCATATATAAGAATGTCAAAAAGGCACTTCTATTTCATTTTGGAAAGTCAGAAAATGATTATAGAAGAGAATTTCATGAAATGAGAATCAAGATGGACAAAGATCCACAGATCATAGTACATGAAGCACAAGTCAAACTAACAAAATGGCTGGAACTGACAGCAATAGATACGAGCAATCCAAAGGCCATAATAGACATGGTGTTAATTGACAAGTTTTTAGAAAATGCAACACCAACCCTATTCACATATTTGACTGACAAGAAAGTTCGTACTCAAGCAGAGCTAACAAATGCATTACGAACATTCAAAGACTCTCATCCGAATGTGGAAATGGATAAGAGACAAGACATATTTGCAGCAATACAAATTAAAAGTCAAGAAAAAAGGCAAGGTATGAGAAACCAGAGTCTGCCAAACCAAGGCAACAGACAAACTATTTGTTGGTACTGTAACAAGCCAGGACATATGGCTAAGCAGTGTTACCACAATAAAGGAAAACCAAATAGGGTGTCACCTAATGACAGCTCTATCAGAAAGAAAATAGAAGAAAGATCAAGACAAGATCATTTTGAAAACAAAGATAGAAAATTATGGAGAGAAAAATATAATCATAATTCCAGACATAGAGATTATGATCAAGAAAGACAATCATGGAGAGAAAGAAATAATCATAATTCCATAAATAGAGATTATAATGAAAGCAGAAGATCATGGAGAGGCAAATACAATTTTAACTCCAGAAAAAGAAATTATGATCAATCAATTCAACAATGGAGAAAGAATGAAAACCAAGACATGAATGATAGAAAAATAATAAAGTTAAATCGAACACAGACAGAAACTAGTGACATTTTAGCCACTATTAAAAATCAAGTATATGATAAAAGAAATGAAGACCATAGTAGCAAAGAAAGAGATGGTACTAGTGAATCTGAAACCATTTGTGTGAAACCATCTGAATTAGGAAGAACAATTGGTTGTGTATTAAGCCAAATCAAAAACTTTACAGATAGAGACAATATTTTTCAGATAAAAGTTTCTGACAGTGACTCATCTGTTCCAAATTCTATTGAATTATCTGGAAGCAAAAATGACATCTCAAAAGCTAAGCAATTTATTCAAGATGCTGGAATTGAAATTATGAATGAACATAATCGAAGTCATGGTTGGTGAACTATTGAACATTTAACAGTCTGAAGAAACATTCAAAGCCCATCGATTTGAATTCATACTCGTCAATTGAAGAATGGCTATCTTTGAAGTTGAACTAGGCTATGCTATTAGCCGACTACAAATTTGACATTAAACCTGTGAAGGGAAAGGACAATGTGGTTGCAGACATATTAAGTAGAATGACAATAAATAAAGACACTCTGTGAATTCCTCAATGATAAAACCAGAGACTGTATTAAAAAGACATTCTGTGAATTACTAAATGATAAAATAAGAGACTGTTTTAACATTAGTCTGTGAATTCCTAAAGGATACAAACAGAGACTGTAATTATATTAATATTTTTATTTGTTGAACAATGGACAAGGAACAGTGTTTGAATTCCATTGGATTATTAGTTAATTTTAATAATATTGAGTGTTTAAATGTTTTAATTACACAAAATTACAGATGTGTTTAAAAGTCCATTTTCATTTTTTCAGCACAGGTAGACGGTTGCAGTTCTACAGATTTTTTCTCATTATTTCTTATGTTTAGACTGATGCAGTCCTACAGATTTTTTCTTATTGATTCTATATCCAGAAGTTGTATGTAAGAAAATGAATGTTCATTGATGATAAATATTTGAAATTTGAATATAGATATAGATTGATTTGATTTTATGAAGACCAAAAATGTTGTATTTCATAAACATTTTGTTTTGAAGGATGGGGGTGAATGTCACATCTGATTAACATAATTTTGTGACGTAAGGTCGCATGTATGGTGGACGCGGGAAGAAAGGAGCATTTCTATTGGTTGAAAGTGTTGGGCGAACAGTTGTGTGTAGACTTCCGACAGGGAAGCATGATAGTGAATAGCTCAAGATTTCCACGTTATATTACCTCAAATGATTCTTATGTGTACAATATATATGTATATTAAAGTTGTTTTGGATAAACGAATTCTTCAGTGAATTATTGTGCACAAGATTAATTACTGTGAGAACGCCTACATAGAAAGAGAAATATAAAGTTATATCGTTACAGTTTAGTCAGCTATAAAGGATATACATACATACATACATACATACATACATACATACATACATACATACATACTTTGTTTTTATATATATAGACTAGCAGACCCGTCGTGCGTTGCAACGATCTTAGTCAAAAGGCATACATAAAAGATAAAAAAGGAATTACATTAAGGGTCACCTGGCCCATCAGTTTAACATGTGAAGTTCGAAAATCTGTTCATTTCAATCAATGTCATAACAAATATATAAATACTGTATATTTATATTTCTCAATATCGTGTAAAATTGAATGGGGAATACCATATTAAAAGCTTAGTAAAAAACACATTTAGGGCCCCCAGCCCCGAGGAAATGGACATTAGGAGTTCAGTGCCTTATAGTAATCTTATATAGGCGCTTAAGTTTTTAGATACCGAGTTTGGTGAAAAAAAACCAGTTATTTCCTCATTATCTAATGCTTAAACTATTTTTTATACAGCTAATATAAAGAAAAAATACATTAAGGTGCCCCTGGGCCCGTCGGTTCAAGATGTATATTTTGAAAACCTGTTCATTTAAATTCAGTCTCATCATGGATATGTTTCTCAAGGTCGTTAAAAACTGAGTGGAAAATAATATCTTAGAGTATAGCAACAACACAAAAAAAAGAAGAAATTTGGGGCCCCTGGCCAATTCGATGTAAGATCTAAATTTCAAAATGCTGTTCATTTTAATTCAGTTTCATCATGGATATATTTCTCAATATCATTACAATAGAAGGGCACATAATATCTCAAACATATAAAAAAAAGACATTTGGGGCCCCTGGCCCTGAACAATTGGACATTAGAAAGGCAGTGCCCTTTTTTTAATATGGGCTACCAAGTTTTTATATACAAAGTTTGGTTAAGATCCTTTCATTTATTCAGTAGATAACGCATAAACTAATTTTATATAGCTCATATAAGCAAATAATAACATTAAGCGCCCCAGGTCCCATTTAGTGCAAGATGTCAAGTTCAAAACACCTGTTTATTTCAATCAATTTCATAATGGATATATTTATCTATATTTCTCAAGATAGTTCATAATTGAATGGGGAATAAAATCTTAAACGTTTATGAAAAAAGACCTTTTCGGCCCCCAGCCCCGAAGAAATGGACATTATGAAATTAGTGCCCTATAGTATTTCAATATTGGCTACAAAGTTGTTATATACAAAGTTTGGTTAAGATCCATCAATTAACCTAATAGCTAACGCTTAAATTAATTTGTATATAGCTCATATAAGAAAAAATCCTATTATGGGCCCCCGGCGCCCCATGAGTGTTACGTTTTGCAAAAAAAGTTGCCTATTACCATCCCAGGAGCGCACTCATGAGTCTCCAAAAGTTTCATGGCGATCGGATGAATGGTTTAGTCAGCTATAAAGGACATACATACATACATACTTTGATTTTTATATATATAGATTAGATCCATTTATAGTGTGTTTGCACTCCTCCCTTGTTTGCCCGCTGAAGTTTTTTTTTAATGAATGTCTTCAGGATGTCCCAAAAAAATGTATACACTCTTTAAACGACCATAACACCAACATTTATTATAATACAACACTGTTTTGTTTTTTTTTCAATGAAAATACCGTGAACAATAAATGCAGAAACCAGCCATGTATCGAAGTGTTCAAACTGGTGGCCATTGTGGTCCATGCACTGCTGAAAACGCTCACTGTTTGAATCCAAAACCTTCCTAATTATTTCAATTGTAATTTCATCACTGATATAGAGACCTCGTGTACCGCCCGCCTTTTTATCGTGTGCCGTGAATGAACGGTTTGAAAATTTGACCACGGCAAGAGACAACGATGAACAAGACGTGGAGGTGGTGCAGGACACAATGAATCAAACTTTCTACGTTGTGGAATGTGTCAACAGAGACCAGCCATGTCAAGGAATAGATACAGTCTTGTAAGTTATCGTTTACCCTGCGGTGGCCTTAGAGTTAAGTGAATTGAAGCACAGTTCTGTAGACCAGTGCTTCTCAAACTTTTTAGTATGGCGGACCGGCAGGAATTTTTTCCATTGCACCAGGGACCGGTGCACTATTTTCCATGGACTGACAATTTCTTCTGTCCTTTTTTGATAACTTCTGCGGACCGGCAGTGGAAGGCCCACGGACCGGCACCGGTCCACGGACCGGCACCGGTCCACGGACCACCACTTTGAGAAGCACTGCTGTAGACCGTACACCCGAACAAGGGGATGACATCTTTAAAAAACAAAAAAAACTATATCTCTTATGACGTCCAAAGTACGTGTTAAGCCCTAACATCTACTCTATGTCTGCATCTACTCCTAGATTCTAGATTTCCCTACGGACAGTAACTTGTCAACTCCCATTAATCTTCACTATAGCTGAACTTTTTTTAACGCCCTGAATTTTCTCTTTTGAACGACAGTTACACCTCTGAGTGTGAGCAGAGAACGTCCAACATAATGGCCCACGTCTTCGTGACCAAAGAACCGAGAGAGACCAGGTACGTTACCATCCAAGTCAAGACACAGTGCTCCTGTTTACTCCGAAGAACTGGTGCCACCTCTACTACCACTCGCCGGCCAAGAGGTTGATACGGCGTCAGCTCATTGAGAGGGAAACAAGAAGAAGCTGTTGCCGCATTGAAAACAAATACCAACACCTGTGGGGCAACTTACAAGCCACACCTTGATTTGAACATTTTGTTCGTGGAAAATTTTAGTGCTAATACTTTTATTTATATAAAATAATTGCATTAGAAATGTTATTAAAAGCTTCACTTTAATTCTCTAAAAGCATTTATTAAGTATGAAGTATAACGTAAAATGAATCTGGGCCATTAAATAAAGAAAGACACTGAGGGATTTTAACTATAAACAATATGAAATTTGATTACAATTATAATTAAAAATAAAAGTACCAAAGAGGAGAATTGTATTGTCATTTTTTAGAGTTATCAAGGTGTTATGATTATATGTTCGTCTAAAACTTATTTTAACTTAACCTCAAATGTTGATAACTAATAATTTGCCAATGCTTAAGTGCTAATTTCAATATTACGCCTTATTCGAAAATGCTGTAATGTATTTTACCTGGTGCGGTATGCGTCGTTCAGGTTTGTGTCATCCGTACAGGAACGGCTAGATTGTTCCGTGGTTAGTTGTAAAAATGTTTTTTTTTGTGTGTGATAATTCTTAGTTTTGAATAGGTCTGCTGACGTGAATTAACACAACTTAAGTAATCATTGAATATTTCTGAGAAATTTCATTTCAATCCTCCAGTTTGTTCAATTAAGATGCCCTATCGATGTGTTGATGCTGCTATAAAAAAAAGAAAAAATGTAATTTAATACAAGAATGGCATGAACATCTCAATGGATTTAAACTCTACTACAACATTTGATACTTTGTGCTCTGCACCTCATTATGCCCAGCTGGTCACTGTTATTTTTAGATATGCAGAAAGCTTTCGTCTCCTTTCAAGCGAAGAAGCTGACTTTTAATTTTCAGTTGAACAACTTTTGAAAATGAAATCAATTTACACATCTCATCAACTTAGTCATCTGGTTATTGTAGAGAGCCTTCCGTAACGAACAAATATTACACAAATAAAACGGATATAATGAAATAAAAACTCTTCGTTGAGGAAGGCTCTTTTCCGAAACGTTCGCTGTTTTGTTACGTCCTGTCAGGCTCACTCATACCATGTTTACAAGTTATCCATCTATTACTCTATAAGCCTGATTGCTGTCTCACCCATATTTTGGTTATTGTAGAGTGTGACAATTAGTGATACCTAAAATATGTCTCTCAGCCTCATTGTAAGTATCACTTGCACATCATTTATAAAATCCGTTAGCGTTTCTGGTAGCAAAACCATATATGGATGATCACTATAGACTATAGATGTACTTCATAGAATTTTGTATCAATGGAAAGCTGTATCGCACGGAATTTAGATAGATGTAGCTATCAGTCATTACGAAAGTTAAAGAACACTTCTATGGACATTAAATCTTGGCAAAAAACTATTTGCCTGGCCTATTGAATGGTTCGCCTTATTTTGTATACAGGAATCTGTAACTTTTAATTGTGTAATCTTTGGATCGCTTACGGCGGTAGAAAATTTAAATGTGATCGTTTATCTGAAAATGAAATTCTTAAACCGCACTGTATGTGCTCTGGAAATATGCAATTCTAAAAAGTTTGGTGTCAGTCAATCCCTTGGACAGTGTCATGCCCTTGGATGGTGTCACCACTTCAATGGTGTCAACCCATTGGATTGTGTCACCCCGGGGCGGCCACACCCCCCCTAGCTACGGCACTAGAAAGTTTATCATATTTTTGCCTTTAATCTAAATTTATATAACTTTGAACGTAGTCAGATTTATACAAATACCCAAGTTAAAGATCTAATAAGAAGATAAAACTAAAATGTTACCTAACTTTTGGTGAGACCTGTACTAGAATATGCATATTATGTATGGGACCCATCCGCCAAAGAAAACATTGATAAACTAGAACAAGTTCAAAAAAGAGCGGTCATACTCATTACTGGAGCAAATTTAAAACTGACGATAAAAACATTAATTAAATCATTAAACTTTAAAACACTAGACTGACTAGAGGATATAAGAACAAAGAGCAAAGTAGTAATAATCTTACATCAGGCAATTAATTCTAAATTGGAAATACAACACAAATATAAGTTAATACAACCCTCTGATAGACATAGGAATTTCTGAAGAAAAACAAAGCGTGTCTTATTCCGTATGCAAGAACAAATACTCACAAATTCTCGTTCTTACCGTCCGGAATTCGGGCTTGGAATGGGTTGCTTTAAGAAACCAGGAAAACCAACACTTTATCAACATTTATAACTCTAATTAGATTACAGGAGTAGACATAAATCGTGTATAATCGTAGGTAGCAATAATCTTCTGTATAGAAGAAGTGTCTGTAACTGATAAGATAAGATAAGATAATGCTAAATAGTAATTTATCTAGAATTAAAAATGCAGTAAACGTATAACTTGAATTTCCCTCATTAATGTATGATTTTTTCAACGTTATTGCACACCAGAAATCTCACCACCACATAAAACTAGATATTGAATCAATTTAAAAGCGAAAATGAAACGTTTGCCTTTACTTTCGATTAAGATGACAACATGCAAAAGACTCTCTTAAAGAGTTGATATCAATATTAAAAATACATTTTTTTTTAAAACTTGAATATGATTCCTTTGAGTAAATTTTGAAATCGTACAATTTGCCAGCGTTCCCCTAATTAAAGTGGTTCGCTAAACATTATTCAATAAACTGGTTGTACTGTTACCTGTTTTGTTACAAGGACTAATGTGCCATACTGAAGGTCTAAACTTTGATTAAATGTTAAGCCCATCACTTCAAAAAGATACCAAAACATTTTTTTAATTGGCAGCCCCGACGTCATGTTGCTACTGGCAACTAAATGTTTCATTTTTGTTATTTTTAAAAAAAGGAGATAAAGCCATGACACGCAAGTTTTAAAAAATGAAATGTAACTGAAGCGACGACCCTGATGTGAAGTAGTTTTTTTCTATCTTCTGGCATTCTCATGCATCCTGGGGGAACCAAACCGCAGATAGGTGTATAATACATGACGCCTGCTTCCACCACGTGACCATTGAACCCACAAACACCAACAATTTTTGCGAAGCTGAGCTTTTATTCCCATTAAGTCAAAGAGTTGTCAGGGTAACGGAATTAGGGGTGAACAGGTCATTAATAATGCAAAAATCGTAGGGAGCTGACATTTTGTTTCTAACTCTAAATTAAATGTGTGGGTTGTAGCTGCTCCATAAGTTAAGCTAGTTTTTATCGTCTGCATCGGTGGCTTAAACTTTAAGTTTGATAGGGTCCAAAATATACAAAATTACATTCAGTTTAATTGCGCCCATAATAGTTTTAAAGGTGAAAAAGAATACAATGGTCATGTATTTCATCCAGTCAATAGTAATGAGACAATTGCAAGAGCTAGCTTATCACCTGTACTCAATATGATAGGATACATACACCTTAATTCCTAACTCAAAAACAGAAAACAAAAAATAATACACCAATGGTATCCTTCCGTAAAGAACCAAATGAAATGACAGTACATACCCTATATCAGTGATGGTGAACCTGTGGCACGCGTGCCTAAGTCGGCACGCAGATTTTTATCAGCCGGCACGCGACTAAAATAATACTTTCATAATCAAACGGACCAAGCCTGACTGCAATTTTCGGGTTTCATTGGAGTGTTGGCTCTTTGCTATAAATATGTGGGTTTTGGTTTGAATTTTCGGGCACGCGGACCCAAAAAGGTTCGCCACCACTGCATGCGCTGTATCAATGACCAGCAGGCACTCATATCAAAGCTGCTATACAGCGCCAATACGCTTTCTCAACACTTTGGAAAACGTTAAATTCTTCACCATGGACAAAAGTCGAAGGATAGAGTCATAAATGGGCCTAACATCTGCATGATCATTAGTAATATGCTAAATAAAGACAGTCACAGCAAAAGTTACTAAAACGATGGTACGATATAAGAACACGATTTGAGTTTGGTTCTAGAGCGCAAATTTTTGACACAATTTCACTTGGGAATAAGAAAAACCCGTAAAAAACCAAGTTTTTTACTATAAATCCTTTATGTACGAGAAGTAACTAAAAGAATGTTTATTATAATACGCAGCGCCAGACCATCCAGAAATACAAAATTGCAGTTGAGTCGTAAAACATGTTTAATATAATGCGCACCGATCAGAAATATGTTTATAAAAAGAGCTGTCAATAAAATACGCACCTTGTTGCGCGACAGAAAGGTTGTTCAATATAATACGCACCGCGACGCTCTATCTCAAAAAATAGCATGATACATAGGAATAAATAAAATAATCTAAAAAATCAATAATTTAATTACGGTACATGCGATCGATCTGAAATTTTGATACGTTGTTTTTATCATCGGTACGAAACTGCCTGCAAAATTTCAGCTCGCTATCTTGCGAGCAAGTGGGTTAAAAATCGATCAAAAGTTTTGGCGACAAGCAAGCAAGCAAGCAAGCAAGCAAGGTCCGCCGCAGACACCACGAGTTAATATAAAGGATTTAAAAATTGCGTTTATGTATTTGCATGTCTGGCCAGTCTGTTCGAGCTTTGAACAGCAACTCCTCCTGAACCATACCAGATAGAGGGTTTGGGTCTTTGAAAATATCTTAAGGAGGTCCCAAGGATGTGCACGGGCCAAAAAAATTCCCTAAAAGGTTTACTAGATTTCCTGGAAAATAGAAAAAACGAAAAAATATCAGTATTTTATCAATTTCTCGCCAAACATAACATCTGTCGGGTTGAAACAAACGTCAAATGATAGCTAATAATATTTAGAACAATATTGGAGAAGGAATATTTGAAAAATCTCTTTTCGTTCGACTTCCGTAATTTTAGCAGCAATTTGTAGATAGCAATTGTTTTGTCTAGTTTCAAAATTATTTGAAACTAGTTTGTGCTGCGGCGCCCCCTTTTTTTTAACGGCGCCTACGGCGCCCACCTTTTTCAAAAGCCCAACTAACTTGTCATTGTATGATAAATACGTAATATTAAACTTTCTTAAATGTACACAAAGTATTTTTCAAATGTTTTTTTTTGCAAAAGCCCAAGTAACATATCCTTATATGATAATACGAAATATTCCTGAAGTGTATAAAAAGTATGTATATAATAATTTTTTACAGTGCTAATCACCACACGATTTTTAAAGTAATTTTAGAAAGCAGCGCACCAAATTACTGCACCAAAAATACCTCTTATCGAACGTCCGCATGAAATTGTTCAATTATTAATAATAGAGTGGAGGGTGTTTAATGTTAATCTGGAAACCAAAATGATTATCGAATTTTAAAAAAAGCAGAGTGATGTCCCTCATCGTTAGGCAACATAATTGAGGTAAATATATATATGATGACTTTTAATGTAATCTAGAATGATAGTTAATGGGGTTTTCCCGCTTTGTGAATGCTAATGTTAGATTTTTGCGCGGTGCGCATTACATTGACACATTTTTGGTGTGATGTAGTGTGAGGGGATATGACGTCATATTTTGCTTAGTTTCAGAATTACTGATTTGAAATGACTTTTAAGGTAATCTAGAACGATTTCCCTTGAATAAAAAAAATCGGACATTCTTTGTTGGAAATTGCGTTCAAATACTCATTCGAGTTTTTATTACTTGTTCATTTCTTAGGGTTTCCGCACTGATTTCCCAATATTTTAGCCTTGAAGGATGATATCAACAGTTTGGACATGATGACAGTGTGTACTGCAACAGCTGTTCGCCAAATCTCATTTTTCATGTTAATAAAGTCTTAGGTGGATTTTGTATTACAAAACATTCCCATAGACACGTACAAAGAAATCTTATAGCCTGAATATTTATTCTCTTACCTAATAAGTGTCTTCAATTACTTCCCCGTTTTCTTGGTTCTTACAGTTTTGCCAAGTGTTTATTTATTTAACTATTTATTTATTTAAAATTAAAATAATTTCTACTTGGCTAAAGAGGGCAATTACTTCTAGCTCATCCGTTCTTTGATATGTTGCAATTTCTTTAGCTCTTTGCTCATACCTTTTCCATTGATTTATAATTGACTAATACTATTCAAGTTCAGATTTTATTTAGTCAACGTTTGGTAATAAATTAATGTGATTTTTCCCCATATCCAAAAACAAACTTTTTCAAAGTACATATTTGTATTATGATGGACAAGCATTGAGCTTGCTAAATTTGTTAATTCACGTCTTTATGTTTTTCTCCTCCTGTTTGATTTTACTTTTTAAGTAATCAAAATAAACTTCAGACTATACCATAAGCTTTACCGTAGTAAACATTTCTTGCTGATAATTCTATAGAAAGCCTAGATTTCCCCTTTTACCAGGTACGTGCAGACACAAACACATAATAAATATGTTTAAACCAAAGTTTACGGGCTGCGTTTCAATATTGTTACTGTGTGCTGCCCAAGGATAAACCGCAAACTGATTGAGCACACTACTGGAGAGGGTTTCATGTGGTTTCTCATTTTTCCAGACTTTTGTCCGGGATGAGGAAACTGCTATCCTCGTTTTCCCGGGAGGAGCAAGCGCCCGGGAAGTGTAACATCATGGGTTCAGCCGATTCGAAAATAACCAAACGAAAACAGTATTTATTTCTTCTTCTTTTTAAAACCTAATACCGAACAAGAGCAACAAGAGAATGTGATTAAAAGCATAATTTGTTGTTGTTGTTCTGTGAAAATTCCAATTTTTATCCTCTAAATTCAAGTTGTGATTTAAGTAACTTAAATTTAATGACATTCTTTAACATACTTTGAATTCCTTTAACATGCGTTGAATTCCATAGCTTTAATGGTTGTGTATTTTGGTGTTGTGTTTTATTTTTTTTTAAATTAATAAGTAAAAATAAAATTTGAAATGATATTACAGCCTAAAATAATCCGTTATTTCATCCAACCAAGTAAGAATGTTATGATGTTGAGGGGAAGGAAAGGCGATTAGTGAATGTCGTGTTAGTGAGGGATGTCAAAAAAACTTTGAATGTTTGAATTTTTTTAATGTACTGGTAATTTCAAACTTTTAAAATAATTTTTTGAGCTTGGAGCTAGAGCATAATGTTCCTACCACGTACTGACCGAATAGGTGATGTTGAAAAAATGTCGAACTTCTGTAAGGTCGTTAATTTTTTGATTATTTCAAAATATATATCTGATTTTTAAAAGATATCTCACTACATTATAAAGACTAAAATTTCGATAATATTTTACAACAAATCTTTGTACCACGCCTTGTCAATATGAGAAATTAAAGAACATGCTACATTTATATAAATGTTACTGCATTAAAATGAACAAATCCCCTACAGATACTCAAAATATTAATATTTTTAATCTATCAAAGTTATTATATAAAGAAAAAGCTCGATTTTGGAGATTGTTTTTAACAAAATATGTATATATGGTCAAGCTTTAGACAAAATTAACGCAGACAATTAGCGACCAACTTTTTGAATGTTGTTTCCTCCAGTCTTAAGAGTGATTCCTTAGCATTTGAACCTAGTAATTCCTTTATTCTTTAAGCTGGAGTTGTAAAAAGAGTAACAATCGTAAAAATGTTGAGGTAAAGAGTGTCTAAAAGATTCATGCATTTTGAATGGTTTTGTGAAACGTTCATGTCAAGTTATTTATTTACGAGCAACAAAGCCCGTCCTAGGATGTTCCGCCACCGTTCTGTGGCATGTTGTAATTCCCCTCCAACAGCCGTCTCGACCGGCATTACATGTGCATCGCGTCAAAAATACTATTCATTATAGTTAAAATAAATAACTCATAAAAACAGAGCTTTTCGCTATAAATCCCAACGCACATAACTCAAAATAAAGTCTTGGAAGAAATACTGCACCAAAAAGAACTCGTTTTGAACGCCCGCGTAAATGGCGTAAACGTGTTCAATATGATTAGCTGTAGGAGTCATATGTGTTTGAGGGACCAATCGCTATAGATGACGGGACAGAAAGGACAGAAAGGACAGAAACTTGCCTTATATTATATAGGATTTTTGTGCACGCTTTTTTTGTGTGTTGTTGTTGTTCAAAACTACGACTTTTTAAACATCTCTTATGTGTAATGAATTAGCTGTACATATTAATTTGATGGAGTCTATTCAATTAAGCTATGCAACTGTTTTTCTCTGTCGGCTTTAAAAATGAATACATTGACTTATCACATAGGCTAAGATTCTTTAGTATATCTAGTTCCATGTTTACTTTTATGTAAAGTTTTAGGTTATTTTTGTAGAATTGAGAATCCGTATGTTATTTCAGCCATACCTCAAAGATTGTTGTTCTAGAAACCTTCAAAGACTATTCTATCACGTCCATTTGGTATATATATATATATATATATATATATATATATATATATATATATATATATATATATATATATATATATATATATAAACAATATATTAGCCCAAATCACTCACTGGCTGGCTGGCTTGAGGCAACCATAACGCTATGACGTCATATTTTAGCTTATATTTTAATACAAGGTGTGCATCAGGTGGTGTGCAAAATAATTATAAATTAAAGATTCTCGCCGTAAAAAATATTATATGACATCATTGTTTTAGCTAATATTTTAATTTTGGAAAAGGAAACGATGTAAAAAGATGATTTGAGGATTTATAATTATAAAATACTTTGTGTACGTTTCAGGAAGTTTAATATTTCGTATTTATCAAACAAGGATAAGTTACATGGGCTTTTGACCCAAAAAACTGGGCGCCTTATGCGCCCTTTCAACCCCTAGTCCTCCTATATAATAATCCTCCTTATATAATAAAAGGCTATGTTCCGTGCGTTCATAGATAGCGATTGGTCCCTCAAACACATATGACTCCTACAGTAGGTACTTGGATAAATCATTTTTCACTTAGTGAAAAATCTTTGAGGAGTTATATGCCCCTTGTTCAACTTTTTGTCCACTTTAAAATGTAAACAATGTGTATGTGTGTCAGAATAATTGCATTTTTCTGTGTAATTTCTTGATAAAAATGGATGTGGGATATATCATTTTAAAGATAATTGGATGCTGATTATTACTAACTATGTTCTCCAATTTTTTTGTGCTGAATTGTATTAGTAAAATGTAATTAGATGAATTATAGTATAATAACTATATAAAATAATATAAATATCTCTTTCGTTCACCACCACTCGCGATTTTAATGATAACCACTGTAATCAGCATCCAAATATCTATTATGCTATAAGAATTGACAAAGTCCCATCAACCCCAACCTCTCCCAAAATGTTTTTTTTTATTTTTCTAAAAATTCACCACACGGTTTTTTCCTATTTTTCAAGATGGCCGAAACTTCCTTCTATGTACCTCGGCCAATTATCTTCAAATTTGATCTAATCTAAGGGCTAAACCAATATTAATAACACTATTTTAAGTTACTTAAGATATAAAAGACTAACTAACAAGCAATATAAATAGATATTTCATTTGCATTTGTAAATCTGACTTTGTTTTCTGAGATATAACACAAATTTAAGTTTTTGGGGATACTTGACTACATCAACTAGTTTTAAATAAGTATTATTGTCAATTATTGTTCTCCTTTTCAACACGAACAGTTTGATATGCTTGACTTGATAGTTTGGATAATTATTTTTAAGTTGCGCTAAATTTAAAATGTGACATATGCAAATTTGGCGGCCATTCCATTTTGAATATTAATGAGCCAATCTTGCGTACATCAGAATTAATTTTAGGACGCTTGTTTGGGAAATGATATGACGAATGCGGAAATATATGGTTTGTTATGGTTATCTTCAGTCATTTCTGAAATAACTTTAATTTAACTGCCATTTTAAACAGCTGTCTCAGTCTGACTGCCCAGTTTTCACTTTAGTCACTTTTATATTTACTTAAATGTTTCAATTAGCAGAGTTATCCCAAAATAATTCACTACAAAAAATCATAACTTTCTTTAGCAATAACCTAAAACTATAAATTTGGTATCAATAATTGTAGGCTATAGGCAATCATATTGAACACGTTTACGCGGACGTTATTTTTGGTGCAGTATTTCTTCCAAGACTTTATTTTGAGTTATGCGCGTTGGGATTTTACGAGTAATTTATTTTAACTATAAATAAAGGTAAAAAGGATTTTTTTTAAAAACCACGTTTTTATAAGTGGAACAAAAAGAATAAAATAATTTAAAACTTCTAAGCTCAAGTACTTTCATTTAATATGAAGAAAAGGGTAGGGGGGCTTATGAGGTTTAACATATGCAGTTCACTCATTCTCTCACTTATACATCTCTCTTTTGCCTTCTAAATTATAAATCTTTAATTTTATACCAAACACCTGCTGTAATTTTTTTACAGATGAGAAAGTCAGAGTGAGCACACATTTACATTTTTAAGTTCTTTTTTCTAGATCTGGCAAAATTTTTGAGTAAGTCACAAAAGTTAATTTTGCGCAACAAGTCTGTCTCAATCATCAGCAGAGATAATGAATCAAGCCTTTCTTGATTCATTGTCGATCTACTTGGATTTTTTGTACGTTTCAAATGGGGAAAAGAGCGCTTAGTTAAACAGCTCGCAATCATTAATGTTCAAAATATGAGCAAAGGTGATTTATACATTTGGAAAAGCACACTCTCAGTTTTCTCTATTACTTTAATTCTGCATGACTGAACGTGTCTTCAGATTTTGATGCACGAAACTTTTGGCAAATATATAAGTCAAACTGTTGTAGTTCAGCATTTAATCTATTGTTCAGATCTTCAGGATATCAAAGCTTTACATTACAGAGATGTTTGTGGTTCATCGACCAAACAAGAAAAGCGTACTGCTACTCATCTAAGTCTCCACTGTCTTTCGTTTACTATTACGGGTCTTGTCTTATCAATACAGACGCTCCATCTATGCAGAAGATTAATGCGTCCACAGACCATTGCTGGTCTGTTGGCAAGTGACGCAGCGTTCACAGGCCACGGCTATGAGGGCTCCACGCATTACTCAACCACCTTTGTTTCCCTAACTAGGGTTAGGTACCCATTCGGAGCTGGGTGGACTCAGGGACGCCCTAGGTCCCGGATATAAATCCTTGCCTTCACATGGATTCGAACACGATACCATCGGTACGCCAGCCGAGCTGCGGGTCAAAGTTGACTTATAATCAACACCCGGTGTTATTTCATTTGCAGGTTCTTCAAATCTTTCAAATTCATTCCTAGATTCATGCAAGTGATCAGCTAGTGAAGAATACAAATCATCACACGTTTTCAAGTTCACGTGCTCATTTTGTAGAGCTTGAGTAACCGTGTGAAATGTTGTAACACATCTTCCCAAAAGACAAGCATGGGAGCAAACTCTAATTTTTAAATCCCTTATATTAACTTCGCGGCCGTCTCATCATCTCATCATCTCATCTCATGGGCTGGGTGGGTGGAAAAAGAAAAGTCGAAAATGACCTACTTCCCGTGATTCGATCGAGCTGAAATTTGGCACACTGACCCGTCTGACCTAACAATGCATCGTATCAAAATTTCAGATCGATCGAACGTACCGTAATTAAATTAATGCATTTTTAGTTTATCCTTATATGAGGTATGTAATTCAAATTCACGGTTTGTTATTGTTTTTTTTTGCCACGTGAAAGTTTGAGCTGACGCATTGAGGCGACCCAACAAAGCGACGGGGTGCTTTTGTTTACATTTTACGTGTCACGCTGAGCTCGGTCAAGCGAATCGGTGACCAGACTTTTCCCCTCTCCCCCTCCCACCCACCCCTCCCCCCCACCCCTCCCCCCTAGGGTTATGAAGCAAACTTGAGTTAAGACAGATTCAGTCTGTAAATGTTTGAAAATAATCAATACTGTTAGTTATGTCTCATATATAAGGGATTTATAGTCAAAAACTTTGTTTTTACGGGTTTGTTTTATTAAATCCCTTATATTAACTTCGCGGCCGTCTCATCATCTCTCTCATCATCTCATGGGCTGGGCGGGCGGAAAAAGAAAAGTCGAAAATGACCCACTTCCAGTGATCCGATCGAGCTGAAATTTGGCACACGGACCCGACTCACCTAACAATGCCTCGTATCAATATTTCAGATCGATCGATCGTACCGTAATTAAATTAATGCATTTTTAGTTTATCCTTATATGATGTATGTAATTCAAATTCACGGTTTGTTATTGTTTTTTTTCCACGTGAAAGTTTGAGGAGACGCGTTGAGGCGGCCCATCGAAGCACCGCGGCGCTTTTGTTTACATTTTACGTGTCACGCTGAGTTCGGTCAAGCGAATCGGTGACCAGACTTTTCCCCTCTCACCCCCCCCCCTTCCAGGCCAGGGTTATGAAGCAAACTTGAGTTAAGACAGATTCAGTCTGTAAATGTTTGAAAATAATCAATACTGTTAGTTATGTCTCATATATAAGGGATTTATAGTCAAAAACTTTGTTTTTACGGGTTTGTTTTATTGCATCGTCTTTGTTATGTTTTCTGTTTTTCTTCTGGTGTCCCCCTTCCGTGACTAGTCTTCTTGTAAACATTCTAACGCTTTTATAATCTGAGAATGAGACTTTAGAATAGCTTCAGTTGCAACAGCATGTGCTTCCCATCTGGTATCACAATGCATTCTTTCAGAATCTTCTGAACTTGCAGAACAACCTATAGTAGACTTATCAAGATGGTTGATGGTGTCAGTATAATTCAGTTCCACATGTTACTTACTTATAACTAAATAATTTGTTAATTTTCTGCCCTTGGCTTTTACAAATGAAACGGTATGATCTTTTTGTGGTGCTAGTTTTCCATTTTGAGCACCAATTAACTGAAAGCGTTTCATCTTGGGTCTAAACTGGAAAAAAAATTATGGTTGGAATTTACTTGGAATGAAACTTGATGACTTGCGGTGCCCCCAAACGCTTGGTGCCCTAGGCACATGCCTTGTTTGCCTAATGGTTAATCCAGACCTGAATCCGAGTGAAACTAACAAACATCTGCCTGTCTATTATCCCAAGGTCTTAATATACACAAAGGGAAGAGCAAAGTCCTCAAGGTTAATGCTACCAGTACATCACCCATCATGCTAAAAGGAGAAGCACTCGAGGAGGTGGAGAGTCTTGTCTACCTTGGCAGCGTGAAAGACAAGCAAGGTGGAACGGATGCTGGTGTCAGAATAAGGCTTGGGAAGGCAAGGGTAGCCTTCTAACAACTCAAGAATGTTTGGGTCTCTAGAAACCTAAATAGAAGTTTAAAAATAAGGATATTCAACACTATGGTGAAGCCTGTTCTGCTATATGGAGCCGAGACGGGAAGAAAAACGGCCTTAAACCTGACCATAATTCAGTCCTTTATCAACATTTGTCTAAGAAGGATTCTCAGGATTCACTGGCCGGACAAAATCAGCAAGTTTGAAATGTGGCAGCGGACAAGGCACAAGCCAATAGACCAAGGGATTCTCCGGAAGCTGTGGAGATGGATTGACTATGCGCTAAGAAAACCTGCCTCCAATGCCACGAGGCAAGCCCTGAAATGGAACTCCCAGGGGAAAGCGAAAAAAAGATCGTCCAAGAAATACTTGGCGCCAAGAGTTGAAGGCAGACATTAAGAAAACTTGCCAATGATTGGAAGATGCTGGACCAGGATAGGGATGCCTGGAGGACTCTTGTAGGTGGCATATGCCCTTAGAGGGATCGCAGACGATGACCGACGAATGCCCCTCGTTGACGAGAATACACAACAACTTTCCAAAGCTCAATATGACAATATAATATGTATAATTAAGTTTTTATTTATGCATTATATTATTAACTTAATTAAGTACGTGTTTTTTTATAAATTATATTCATAGATTATTGTTAGGGTTTTGGTCCACTTAAAGACAGCTTAAAAAACAAACATACTTTTACTATTGCTAGGTCCATTTACAACAAATGCAGAACATTTTGAATATCTTTTGTAAATACATATAATTTGGACTGGGGCCTCAAACTAAATTTGTCTTCAATTTGTTTTAATGTTGTTGTATGATATGAAAGTGTGTGCGCGTTCTGGGTTATCCAATGTTGAACATGGGTGATGGTCGGTGCCATCAGCGACCTATCAGAGCGCGACACTTGGAACGAGGCTGGCAGACGTTCCGAAGTGCACGTGGCCTATCGGCTTTCTTTAAAAGGCGATAGATTGTTATACTAGGGCTTAGATCTGAAGTAGGGAGATCTGGAAGACAGTACATCAAAGACTTCAACGAGCAAACTATACCATTAATTTCTTACTATGGCTACATTCACTCTTATGTTCGCGTATGCCGTTACAGCTGTCACGCTGGCTGACACAAGTGAGTAGCCTAAAATATTTTAAAACGCTTCAGTAGCTGTGTGCAACAGGTGCATAAAATTGTAAAACAATTAACTTAATGCTAAATATCCTGCTACAAAGAGTGAAGAATACAAATTTAAAATCCCATCAAATTCGCATTAATTTTTCTTTAGCCTGTATATTTCCGTAATTATTTTACACAAGAATTATTCATAAAAAAATATTTCCCAAGACATATTTTAATTTTCTTACGGTAATTTCTGAAATTCTCATACAACTTTTCTATAATCAGACAATGGCACGCAAGACAGTTTTCTGAATAACGGAATTGAAAATGAATTTGAAAATGGAGTCAGTATTGGGGTAAGGAAAAAAATATCTAGGATCGGTACTCAGGGCCCGAAGCCGAAATTTGTTTTAAAATTTGGGCTTTATGTGAGCCATCATTGCAAAGATAAATGTCCACCAAAAATGATTTGATATTAACGCATTAAAGGTGTGGTGAAAATGTGTCAGACTGATTGGTGCGTTGAAATAATTGGCTTTAAAAAAATGAGAAAAAGAAGATTATCATACAATGAGTTGTTTAAAAATAGTTTATGTATTTACCTATCCATCGCTTTGATCGTGTTTTTTTTCCATTGCATTTTTATAATTAAATTTAATTAGAAACAAGCTCACAGAGTTCTCATTGATTTAAAGTTCTTGCAAATTAAAATATTAAACCATTTAATTCATTTTTGTGCAATTGTATATTATTTTTAAAGGCATGTTTAAGTACAATTATCGTAGAACGGTAAAATCAAAACAATCTTATATACATGTATAAACAATCAAAGCAGCCGTCCACCTCGACCCCCGTACCATTAGTGGGCAGCGGTAAAATTATCACATTTTGACCAGTCCTCGGCGATAAAAAGATTGGGGACCACTGCTCTATCAGATACGGGGGTTAACTAAAAAAATATTTTAAATGTCATGTAGCTGTTTCTTCCCTTTAGGTCTTCAAATCATTTTTCACCCGCTACGGCCATTCATTTATCTTCGTCTATATCAGAAACGCAGCTTGGCTGAAAGCACACTATACTCCTGCAAGTCCTGGCAAAGGTATGAAAAGTTGAATAAAGCCTTAGACCTAGATGAAAGACCAGTTTTGATTGATCAGGACAACAGGGCGCAGTGGTTCTATGTGGTTGACTGCTTGGACTGTGGTATTAGATGTATAGGTTCTGACCGAACCAGGTAAGCAGTGCTTGACGACTCACACAATATTTTATCTCACGAAATCTAAGACCCTCGTGCCTCAAGATCAAATTTAATGAATGCCTTTGTCTTAGAGCAGGGGTCTCCAAACTACGGCCCGCAGGTCAGATGCGGCCCGCGAGAGTCCGCGAGAGTCCGCGAGACCCACTCATTCGGCCCCTGGAGGCCTTTTAATATCCAAAAAAGATACTATTTTTACCTATAGTTTACCACAAAACTGTGTGTAGTCGGCCGAAAAATGGTGATTGACAGTTAATGCGGCCCTCCGGCAGAAAAGTTTGGAGACCCCTGTCTTAGAGGATGGGAAAATAAGTTGATCTTTAAGAACGTTAAACGTTAAGTTATATATTCATGGATTACTTAAGCATCGCCATACACAAGTGAAATAAGATTCACCCGAAACTATCTTTAAAATTAAGTGGCAGGCATTTGCTAGGAAGTCTATCGTATCTCCGTCTCCTGGGGTCACCATCTCCATCCCATGTGATTGTCATCTCCGTCTCTTGTAGTCACCATCTCCTGTGGTCACCATTTCCATATCCTGTGGTCACCATTTCCGTATCCTGTGGTCACCATCTCCGTATCCTGTGGTCACCATCTTCATCTCGTGTGATTGCCATGTCCTTCTCTTGTAGTCACCATCTCCTGTGGTCAACATCTCGATCTCGTGTGATTGCCATCTCCGTCTCCTGTGGTCACAATTTCCGTCTCCTGTGGTCAACATCTCCGTCTCCTGTGGTCACCATCTTCATCTCTTGCGGTCACCATCTCCTGTAGTAACCATCTCCATCTTCTGTGGTCACCTTCTCCATATCTCCGTGTGGAACCATGTTCCTCTCATGCACATGACAAAAAATACTTGTTTTTTTTTAACTAGACCTGCATGCTAAGCACAATCTTTTATGGAAGCGAGTGATGGACGACCTACGCCAAGCAAATAAATCAGCTCAACAGTTTCCACTAACGATGTTCGCGCAGGATCTTACACATCAATTGGCAGGATAAAATCACGCACCTAGAGGTGCTCAGGAAAGGCCATATGCAGAGCCGTCTTTACACCATTTTGGGCCCCCGGGCAAAGAAATAGTGTTGGGCCCCAGGGCAAAGAAAGAGTGCGCCCGCCCCCCTGCCCCGCAGGAAAAAAAATATATACATAATATATATAAATAAACATACTCCCATGGGGCCCCTATGCTCGTGGGCCCCCGGGCAAATGCCCAACGGGCCTATGCGTTAAGACGGCCCTGGCCATATGTTGAGTTCGCACTCAAGCCTGAGGGTGAGACTCCTGCGGGGGTTATGCCACGACCACAAGATGTACTCGGAGCGTATTCCAAGAGCTCTTTTGTATGGAGAGCTGGAAACTGGACATAGAAAAAGAGTCTCGCCATTGCCCGCGCTTTGAGGACGTATGCAAGAAACGCATGTTACTGGCGCGCAACGACCAAAAAACGGGGGAGTGCCTTGCTGAGGAACGCAACCTCTGGCTGTCGAAGGTACGCGATGGCACTCGTGCAGCAGAAGCCAGGAGAAAGGCTTTGGGCTGAGGAGATTTACACATTTAGTGGGGAAATGTGGGGGGGGGTGTTTGAAACGATTTTAAAGCTAAAGGAAATAATTTAAACTCCACACCAGAAGTTGCATACATTGACATTAGATAAAAGTTACATATTTACCTTCACCTCACACGATCACGTCTGTTTTACATATCTCACTTCAATACGTGTGTGGGTGTGTGCGTGCATATTCGTGTGAACCAGAATTTTTATATTATTTTAAAAAATATTTTTTTAAATTTGTTGGTGGGTTGGGGGTGGGGGTTGGGGGGGGGAGTCGTTGAGATTAAGAGAATTGTTATATTCTAAATCATGCCCTTTAAACCCATCTAACTCTATTCAATAAACGGGCGAAATGTTATTGTACCGCCGGGGGACGCCCATGCGACTCCTTCTATCGACATCCCAAGAATATATGTTAATGAACTGCTTTGTTTTGACACAGGTACTCGTCCAGGTGTGTGCAGGGAAGATCTAACATAATGGCACATGTGTACGTTTCAGAGGAATCAAGGGAGACGCGGTTCATACCCATACAAGTTAATTCAAGATGTTATTGTAAAATGCAAGAAAGGGCAGTGTGAACTGACCACTGATTCACAACTCTTAGTCTTAGGGAAAAAAGAAGAGCAGAATAATTTTTTGTTTCGTATTTCAGTACATATAGATTTGTAGAGTTTAAAAATTCCTACACTAATATATTTGGCGTGATTTTATTATTTTATTTTAAATTTAATGAAATGAAATGTACATAAACAATTGAAAGCGCTGCAAAAAGGTAATTTAATCAGAGATTATAAGGCATTGTCAGAAATAAATAGATTATGAAAATCATGAATGTAAGTTTTATGTTTCAGCTTAATATCTTAATTATTACATTTAATAAAGGGAGGCAAAGTTAAGGGCATGGCACTGATGGCGAACAAATGGCACGCGTGCCACAGACGGTATGCAGAGCCTCATCGGCTGGCACGCGACCAAAATTGTTACTTTCTTAATCAAACCAGCTAAGTCAAACCACTATTTTCGGATTTCATTGGAGTGTTGGCATTAAATTTGCTATAAATAAGTGGGAAAGGTTGAATTTTGGGACACGCGGCCCCGAAAAAGGTTCGCCATCACCCAGTTAAGGGAATGAAGATGCCCCTGCTTCAATATAAACTGGTGAGATACCTCCCCCCCCCCAACCAGAATCAGCTTTTGAATTCTTCAGGTAAACCGATCTCCAAGACGACGACCTGTCTCACCCACGTAAATGTATTACACCTCTTGCAAAGAATTGCATAAATCACATTGCGACTTGTGCAAGTGAATCCATCTTTTCTTATGAAGTTTGCAAGAGGGAAATAAATGTTGTTAATTTCAATCACATATGGACAAGTATTGCAACCGTTACGGTTGCAACCTTTTGTTCCAATATGTGCTTTCATTGTGGGAAGGTGACTTCTTACACGTATATCTCTGAGGCTTCTATCTCTCCGGAAAGCAAAAAGAGGAGGTTTTTTTGAAGACCTGCTGAGTTAGAGGGTCAGCCATGAGGATTGTGTGGGATAAGAGACTGTACATTGAAGAGGCCGTGATTTATGCAATTCTTTTCGGTTTCGAGAACACCTGTATAATATAAATAAACAGGCCCAATGTCATGTATCTAAACATTTTAACAGTTTTGACCATGACGGCACTTCAGATATTGCAGTTACTGGTATTTTATATCCAAGCAATACCCATGATAGGATCCACATGGAAAATAAACGTATAAAACGATTTGGTACGTTGGCTCCACATGGAATTAACCATATTCACATTCTTATCTAACTGCAGAATCTTTTTCCCGTTGTGGTTTTAACTATAACTTTAGCTACTTCCGTCTTTTCTCTATTACCTGTGTTCTTGTTTGTTTTTGTTTTTCCTTTCATTTTATTTTACATAAATAGTTTAAATTATTTTATGATATAATATGTTTTAAGAATTTAAATATATGTAAGTACCCATTTTATGTTATTGTACTGATGAAGGCATTAGCCGAAACGTCTATTGTCGTGTTAGTTTAAAATAAACCTCAAATTTATTGTTTTAATTGCACAATTTGTTTGTGTATTTTGTATGTTATTTAAAAGCTTTATCGCAGTCCCATTCTGTATGATACGTAAACAAAAAGGTTTTTCTTACTTATTTCTTGCATAGCAGAACGAATTTGTTGTGTTATGTCACAAAATTCGGGAGCCATGGATTTACCGCGACTTAACCGATTTCGTGAAATAATGATAAGGAAATTTACGTGATATATATGTTCGTTAAAAAAATATAATTAATCGAAATTAATCGATTAATCTATTAAGTTGTTTTTTTTTCAGATTAATCGAACAATTTTTCAAACTCAATATCAGCCCTAAGTGGCCCTTATATATATATATATATATATATATATATATATATATATATATATATATATAGAGAGAGAGAGAGAGAGAGAGAGAGCTATCCACCTCTTCAAGATTTGTTCCTTCCAGTGCTTTTTGGGTGTTGCTTGATGTATTTATTTTAAAAAAAACTTTGCTTTTTCCTCTATGGATGTTCGGGCCTACGCAAGCAGAAAACTGCGCTACGTAGTTGGTTTTCTCTTGCATCTGTTGGTGTTTGTGTGATACTAAGGCCAGATCATCCCCAAAATCCAGGTCATCAAGCTGTTTCCATAGTGTCCACTGGATACCATTTCTCTTCTGATTGTATGATTGTAGACATTTTCATTATCCAGTCAATGATTAGCAAGAATAAGATTGGCGAAAGCAGACCTGTCTGACACATGTCTTTACCCCAAAAGCTGCAGTTGTTTGTTGGCAATGAACAATTCTACATCTCTAAGTCCTTCGTAGGTAGCCTTAAATATATCTGTCAATTGTTGTGTACCCCATAGTGTCTTAGTAACTTCCCCAGATTTGGCCTGTCAACATTATCGAAAGCCTTCTCGTAGTCGATAAAGAACATTGGTGAAGTAAAATAGTTACCGCCCACGACCATCAAGACCAGTGAAGACAAGTGTTAATTCTTTTCAAAATTGTTGGATGACATCATGGGCTTATCGAGGGGGGGAGGGGCGGCACGTGGGTAGGGGTGGCTAATTCCTAGTCGTTTCTAATAAGGAAAATTTTTATAAGAAAGTGGAGCTTTTTATCCAAATAAAAGAAAAGCCAAATATGAAAATAATAAAAGAAATCAAGGAACTATCCTAAAGTATTTGAACGTTTCTTCTGCCAAAACCTCAAACTCCTTATTGGCTATAAATTCTTTTGATACTAATGCCACTACTGAAAAAAACCAAAGGCTTAAGGCTTAAGTAGTATGAGAAAATTACACTCATGTTGTAAAACACGTGGCACAAATGTGTGTCAACATATAATTGATCAAGTTTGATATTTTAACGTAAGTAAACTACTGGAAAAATATTGTTTGCGTACTTAAATGGTCTTTACTTCCAAGGCATCATTATTTTAATTTTAAAGTCTTTTGTTTTGTTCCATAAACAAAAATAATGAACAGAATTACTTATCTAATGAAATTAAAAACTTGACACACATAAATCCAAAAGTAGCCATTCATGAACAAGTGCTCAACATTACCACAGATCTTTGCAATTTGAAGGAATCAGATCGAAACAATAGACTATTAATAAAAAACAACAATACGCTATTGTAAAACAAACAAACAACAACAACAAAGTTGTAAGAAGTTCTTGTTAGAATATTTGACATAATTCAGTCCTGGCAAAAAATAAATGTGGATCTTTGAGGTCACAGAGAGGACAATACTATTTCAAATGAATGCAGTCCAGGGAGTCCTCGAGTTACGACGTTGATCCGTTCTTAAGAGACGTCGTAACCCGAATTTCAGTGTAAGTCGAAACCTTAAATATATATATAACATTACAATGGCACACAATCACAGTGACAATCGATCACATTGCCCAAGATTAAAATTGCACAAGAACATGTGAAAAAAAACTCCAATGGTCACAAGCACATAACTGAACAAAATCCAAATGACATAAGAAAACAGGATCCTAATGACATAAGAAAACATTTTGCTCAACAAAAAACAACAAAAAACAAACAAACAAAAACAACACAGTAGATCACAGTGCCACAAGTTTAAAAAGAACAAAATCGCTCAAGATCGCAATAGCCGGTGACAAAAAGATCACAATTGCTCAAGATAGCAATGCTTTTTAATAGGGCTGCTGAAATTAACGAATAATTTCTCGATAAATCATTTAAAAAATTTAAACTATTAAATTTTTTTAACGATTAATCGACCTATTACTTAAAAATGTACAAGAAATAAATAAAAAAAAATGGCCCATAAATATAAACTGATTTCCAGACGATTACACGAAAATTTTAGTTTAAAATTATTGACTGACGGGAATGTTCAAAATGTTATCATACAATGGTTCTAACACTTCGCTTACTTATCACCTGCCAACAAAACAACGATACAATATCAGAAACTTCTGCTGACACAGTCTTGGCTGGTTGTATTGTCATTAAGACCCGCTCATCACTTGAACCAAATAATGTCAACACACGTGTCTGTTAGCGTTGTTGGTTAAAAGATGACAAATGGAGGAGACATTCCAGTGTTATTTCGATTTTCGACAAGTAGGTTAAATAAGTGTTATTTATGACATCGTAAATTTCAATTTTTGGTTTTAATCGAAATTAACGATTAATTAATCGTTAATTTTTCAAATGTTAACTATTAAATTTAAATTAATCATTAAAAGCTTTAATAATAATAATAATAATAATAATAATAATAATAATAATAATAATAATAATAATGACAATAACAATAATAATAGTTATAATAATACTAATTATGATAATAATTAAAGTAATGAAGATTTATTGTAGTTGAATACATTTTTTACAATGTAAAGTTACCTACCTGAAGTATATATTTACCAATCATTTATCTTGTTAGGGGCCGTCCATAAAGTACGTCACGCTATTTTTGACCCCCCCCCCTGTCACAAATTTCGGACCCCCCACCCTAAAGTACGTCACACTTTCAAACAAAATTTTTTTAATTAAAAAATAATTAAAATTTAATATACAACAACGTGACGTCACACATGGTCGGACCCCCCTCCCCCTGTCACACGCTGCCCAACATAAAATCTGACCAATGCGACGCAGCAGTTTGAAATAGTCGCGTTGAAAATTTTGTAAAATATGCATGCAAAGTAATGCCAATTATTTCATGTATGAAAAAAATCTAGTTGCATTTTGAATGCATTTGTGCTAATGATAATTAGTAAACTGCTTCCACATTTCAGAACATTAACCAAAATTGTGAGCAGTTACATACTTCTCATTAATTATAATTGTACTCTCAGGTCAGCTTACATGTAAATTAAGTTTTTACTTCATCGTAGTTATTATGACAGGTAACAATACACTTTTTTTGAAATATTTATGAAAAGAAAAAAAATCTTATTATCAAATTAGAAACTGTTTCAGTTGGTTTTTTATAATGTGAAGTGCATGTGTAATAGAGTGTGAATGTGAAATAAAATGACAAATACATGGTTATTATCATTGATTCATATTTTTCGATGTTGTAGATTGTAATTGATGTGGCCCACCTATAACAATAAAGTTTTAAATGTGGCCCTCCGTAGAAAAAGTTTGCCCATCCCTGCTCTACTCAATTCTTGCTCTACTCAATTCTTGCTCTACTCAATTCTTGCTCTACTCAATTCTTGCTCTACTCAATTCTTGCTCTACTCAATTCTTGCTCTACTCAATTCTTGCTCTACTCAATACTTGCTCTACTCAATTCTTGCTCAACTCAATTCTTGCTCCACTCAATTCTTGCTCTACTCAATTCTTGCTCTACTCAATTCTTGCTCTACTCAATTCTTGCTCTACTCAATTCTTGCTCTACTCAATTCTTGCTCTACTCAATTCTTGCTCTACTCAATTCCTGCTCTACTCAATTCTAGCTCTACTCAATCATTGCTCTACTCAATTATTGCGCTACTCAATTCCTGCTCTACTAAATTATTGCTCTACTCAATTCTTGCTTTTCTTAATTTTTGCCCTACTTAATTTACTGACTTAATTACTACTAGATACGACCCGCAGCGTAGCATACACAGCTTTCTTTCTCAGAGATAATGCAAAGAAAAGGGGAGGGGGAAAGGACGGGACAAAAACAGTGGCATGATGAAATGAAAACACGATTGAACGTCGGGGGGATGGGGGACGACCGATGCATTGTTGGTCTTGAAACATGCGCTCTGCGGTTGTTATTACCTTCCACTTCCCCACCCTCAACCACCCTGACTTGCCAACCCTAAACTGTGATTGGTCGACCCTAGCAAGGGCCGTTTGTCATGTTTATGTGGTCATGTCTTGTGCTTGTTATAATTTCTGGTGAATTATATTTATAGATAATTGCTCCATTTATTGCCTTTTTACCACATTTTTACCACGTTTTTCTTACTTGCTTTCGTTCCAGTCCGCATTGCTTTCGTTCCTGTTTGTCTGTCAGCAAAATTTCAAATTTTCCAACTTAAAATTAAACCACTTCTGATGGTCCTAGAGATCTCCAAATTTTATCACAGATAGATCTTGGATGACAATGCATTGTATCAAAATTTCAGATCGATTGAATGTACTGTAATTAAATTAATGCATTTTTAGTTTATCTCTATATAGCATCTGTATGCGTCTGCTATTGTTGACATCCACGTACCACCGGAGTTCACCCCAGCCATCGACGACCACGTGTTTTACTGCAAGGGAGTTCAGTCAGTTTCAGTCTGTAAATGTTTGTCGCGCGATGCGTATTATATTGAACATAATCAATAATTCAAAAATCAATAATCAAAAGGAATCGACAAAACTTACCATGGCATACACCTAGACGAAGAGGTTTTACATATCCAGTTCACTCATTCTCTCACTTATAGATCTCCCTTTTGCCTTCTAAATTATTTATTATTTGCTTCTTTTTAGTCCACTTATAAAAAACTTGTTTTTTTAAATATTTTTTACCTCTTTTTATTTATACCTTAATCTATTGTTTTTTTATTTAGAGACCGTCCATAAGAGATTACACGCACCTAGATAGAGGGGGGTTGACCACACGTGACGAAGTGTGACTAAGGGGAGGGTTGTGTTTAAAAAATGAGACGCCACATCAAAACGCGCAAATTTAAATAAAAGTTCCACTTAAATATTTGATGGCTTGCAATTTATTTAATGACGTTATAAATGGCTTTCCGTGTGGTACGATATTAGATTGCAGCCTTACACTAAATACTTATATAATGACAAAAAATGATTTGGCCCATGCTCATTTTCAAATAGAAAATGGCTTATATGGGGGAGTCATAGTGGAAGAAATGGGGGAGGTCTAATTTTTTTGTGACGACGTTTGTAAGGTGTCAAAAGGATTAGCTAGATAATTAATCGAGTGGTTGGGGCATGAGGGCAGGGGAGGGTTGGGGGGAAGGTGGGAAAAAACTCAGCAAATAACAGTTTTGAGCACGAGGGCGTCACTTACGTTGGTGCCACCCCCTCACGACTTCCGCCACATGCCTCCTACGAGTAAGCTAGTGCCAAGCAACTGGATCAAGCAGAATATTACGTCTTGGTGTCGCCCCTTGTGATGTTGTGGTCCAACCTAGGCTTAGTTGGATACTTAGACTTGGATACTTTGACTTAGATCGATACCTAGCCTAGCATTCGTTGGATAACTAAACTTAGTCGGATACCTAGACTTTGTTGGATACCTAGACTTAGTTTTATACCTAGCATTAGTTGGATACTTAGACTTAGTTAAATACCTAAATTTTGATGGGTACCTGGGAGGATGCCTCGACTTAATTTGATACTTAGGCAAAAAGGACCTGGGCAGGATGAAAAGACAATGTGGCATTTTTTTCAACATTTGATACTTAATTCATACTATTGAAAAATCCTCCTGTCTTGTTAAAAGTAGTGCCCTACATGCAGAGCCGTCTTTACACCATTTTGGGCCCATGGGCAAAGAAGAGTGCCCTCCCCCCCACAGGAATAAAAAATAAATATACATAAAATATAAAATTAAATTATTCCCATGGGGCCCCTATGCTCGTGGGCCCCCGGGCAAATGCCCAACTGGCCTTTGCGTTAAGACGGCCCTGCCTCCATGGATTGGAGCGCCACCTATTTTGATTTATTTAGTTCAATTAAATGATATCTTACATAGAGATTTTGTTTGATACTTATTCAAATAAACAAATGTCTGTTGCCTCATGACCATCGCCAGCACTAAAGTGTCCTTATCAACAGCTTCAATTACAAGTGGAATATTCATTTTCATTTTATATCATTGCTGTCGAGGCCCAGGGTAGAGCAAAATGTTTATATTTCTACAATTCAACTATGATTAGTTAACGGCCGTTATTCCTTTCTTTACAAAAATGCCTGAAATGATACTTTTTGGAATACCAGGTTCATATCTTATTAAGTAGTTTGAAATTTCGTTCAATTTTCACTAATTTATGCTAGATTCTTAAATAATCAATATCCTAAATCAATAAATATTGTTTATGCCTAATATATTTTTTGTTGTTGTAGATATATTAAGTTAGGAGCTGGGTACTGATAAGGTTCATAAAGACAAATTTAGTTGAGATGTCCTAGTAAGGATTATAAATGAAAAAAGGAAATATTTTATGGTGCCATAACTTTATTCATAGTATATCACCACTTTAACACCGCGGATTTATACATCAATATTTTAATTTCCGTCCAACCAACCACAATACCACGCAAAAAAACAAAAGTTATTTCATTAGTCGCAGTTGTCATGAAATTAATTTGGTTAAATTAGCGTTCACAGACATACCTTCCTTATGTATTAGATAACATCGTAAAATGCGTGAAACCATGTAAAATGTCATTAAATAAATTGTAAGCAATGTAAGTGGAACTTTTATTTTTAGTTGAGCAATTTGATGTGACGTCACAGTTCTTTAACATCCCCCTCCTCTCGTCACACATCGTCATAAATGCGTGACCCACTCCCCCTAGGTGTGTGACGTGATTTATGGACACACGCCCCACCAACCATTAAAAAAAAGTATAATTCAAATAGGTTTCTACATAGCTGAAATTGATCAATAAATTGAATTATGTCATCATTCCATTTGCAACATCATGTCAAGCATTTCAAGAATTGAAGGCATTTCAACTTCCCGACTTTAAAAACAATTCTATGACCCTGCGGAGTAGTGTTTGTAGTACGGAGATTCCCTCTCGGATAGATCAACAGCAAATACGTGGCTGCACCAGCGTGTTATGACAATGCCGCGTCTAAACTAAATGTGCAGGCCGTGTAGCCAATGTGTTGCTGTTTTATTTAAGTTAGAACAAACGAATCTTAACGTCCAGCAGCTCTACATTAGCTACCTATTGAATCTCAGCGCTAATCATGACAAATAACGGGAGCATAGATTTTTTTTCATACTGATGTTATCCCTCGTGATGATGTCACCCGGTGTGGTCCACACCAACGCTTTACACCTATGACTATTATAAAATACCGTATGTGTTTATAAATATTATTAATTAATTTGTGTGTGTGTGTCGGGGGGAGGGAGGCCACTCAAGCCTATCTATTTCATTCATGTACTTAGTACTAGGTGTTTCCTTTTAAAGACTCATTGAAAATGCACTTGGCGCCCTTCGAGTTCTGTCTTGTAAAGATTTGAAATTCTGACATTAGGCATGACACATGTTACCTGAGTTACAATGGCTTCATCAACTAGATATGTTTGTCACCGTCGTTATTTACAGGAAACTTTCAAAGTCTCCCATGGGCGAGAGAGGGGCTGAGGTTTGATCAAATAGATCCGTTTGTGGTCGCATCATTTACCGTAATTTCACAAATCTGTTTCAACCATAATAATATGTATGAAAGAAACCGTCCTTTGGTCTGATGGACTTGTGTAAAAGAAGTTGTTGCGGCAGTAACGGTCTCAAATTACATAGTTTTAGACTGTCAATTGTATGATGTAGTAAGAATTGATTTTTTTGTTGTTGTTCTCATTTAAAAAAATTTTTTTTTAAATTGTGGTATTTGTGCTTTCAAATTTTTGTTTCATCTCTACTGATTAACTTTTTGGTTTGTTCGCCCGTTTAGGTTGGCATGGAGGAAATATCCTTAAAAAATAATAATGAACTTATAGTTTTGGTGCTGCACTGAAAAGAATTATTTAGTGCTGCAAGGCACCGCCTAGCTGTGTAGACTATGTGTGTTGTGTTATAGTTTTAGCTGTTAATGCATTACTTCCGTGTGGCTTTTTGACTATTAGAATGTCATCACAACAGTTGTTTATCATTTATCATTTTTAAACACATTTTTTGTATTCCCTACAGCTTCATCAGTTAGTTGCGTCATGTGTATCACATGTGTATATACTGAAGGATGAATAAACTCAGAGGCTGATATAAACTATCGCCGTCTTAAACAAATTTACCATTTGGGTAATGCAGGGGTCTGGCATACCACTTGGATAATGCAAGGTTCTGGCATACCACTTGGATAATGCAAGGGTTTGGCATACCACTTGGGTGATGCAGGGGTCTGGCATACCACTTGGGTAATGCAGGGGTCTGGCATACCACTTGGGTTATGCAGGGGTCTGGCATACCATTTGGGTTATACAGGGGTCTGGCATACCACTTGGGTAATGCAGGGGTCTGGTTTACCGCAAGGGTAATAAAATACTGAAAGCTGTCTCATACTAAGTATCACTAAACAATAATTATATACAAAATAATAATAAATAATTATAGACAAATTACAAGACCTAGTACATCAAGAATACAGAAAAAATCGAAAGGAGAAAAACAAATTAAAATTTATTGCTTATAAACACTAACATGTTTTGTAGTGTCATTTAAAAAATATATTTAAAAAAAGAAATTAATATAGGCTTAATTATTTGCTATTAAAAGTTTTTAAAGCATGGAATTAAACATGCACTAGGAAAGATTGGGCGCGGTGGTCTAAGTGGTAGCGCACTGCACTGCCGAACCGAGGCAAAAGAGAGTCGCGGATTCGAGCCTCGGTACTGGCATGGCCCCCGAGAATTGTGCTAGCCACACAATGCCTTGCTCGTTAGTGGTGGCCCAATGAAACTTGTGAACCCTACTTCACGTGCCCCAATAGGCCGTCATTGTCTGATAGGGGTTATTTATTTACTACGAAATAACAATGAAAACAGAGAAATGAAAGGGGGACAAGCAACAAAGAAACGGTGAAAATTAAAATTTTAAAAAAAACACACACACACACAAAAGAAGAAGATAGGTTTAATTATTTGAAACAAAAAGTTTTAAAGCATGAAAGTAATTTTTTTTTAAATAACAACAAAAGCATAGAAATCAGAGGGGAAAAGCAACAACAAAATAAAGATTCTTTAAAGAGTAAAATTGATATGTATTTCATACTCAGGGACAATGTATTCCTAATGCTGTGAAGCAGCCTGATGAGGATATATATGTTTTTTGAGGATATTACAATTTTTCTGTTAAAACTTCCTACTTTGTGTGTGTGTGTGTTATTTTATGTGTGTGTGTGTGTGTACGTGTGTGTGTGTGGTTTTTTTATTTGATTTTTAAAAATTTTCTCTTTGATGCTTTATTCTTTGATTTCTTTGTTTTCTTTGTTTAATCTGCACTTTCAAATAATTACTTACATGCTTTATGACTACAGGAAACAAATAATTAAGCTTAACTTTTTGTTTTTTCCTTCTTTTAAAGACTAGATATCCTATGACACACAGTAAGACTAATGAATGGGCGTGATTCGCGATATTGTGGCTCACACTGGAGTTCCCCTTCTTCTGGCTTGGCTGAGTAGTTTGCACCTGCACGTTATCAGTTAGACCCTGGAGGTCATGACGCAGCTTCTTAACTGTAGCGTTGGTGGGGAAGGAAAAAGTTGGTTCCATGGCAGGCTTGTTTGTTTGATTCCAAGCAGGTTTACCGTCTGACTGGGGTATGGCTTTTAATATGGATTCAACACATTCCTCCGGAGACCCATCACATATATCGAGCATTGTTGAAAGAATTTTAATTGGGATTGCATACTTGGCTGTCATTTGTGAAGAGAAAACGAAACAGGTAGTAGGATTCTTGGAACAAATTTCGGAGATTTTGTTAACAATCTCTGCAGGATATGATTCAAAGCTCCTTATTACATTTGTAACGTTGGTACATACACTGGGGTTCATCTTACACAATGTTGTCAGTCCGTTGAAAAGTTTTCTAGGAAGGTGTGATAAAGTGAGCAAATCATCTATGCAGAGTAGAGGACATAATGATGGTACATTTTCAATCAACTTACGGAACACGTCGAGTACTAGAGAAAAAAATAAAAATAAAAAAATACATGTATATTTTCCAGCTAAAAGAACTAAGAAGCTAGATGTAATAATAATAATTTAAAAATATAACAACGGTGGCCAAACTGCAGCTCGCTAGCCGCATGCAGGTCTTCTGTGTTCACTTTGCGGCTCGCGAACAATTGATCAAATTAAAACTTTTCGTTTGAAATATCTGCTGTGAAATACGCTTAACAGGAAATCGCTTAAGAAGAAATATCTGTCAACGGGAAAAAAATATGGTTACTACAAAGTATTTTATACAATTTTTTTCCCTGAACATGTAACAGAAATCTAATTAACAGTAAAAGATTTAGGTTCTTTGAATGAATCAAGGAAATCACCACCGCACCTCAGAGAATTAAAAGTGGTTGGTATTATGTGTTATTTATAATAACACCCTTGGTTTTATTATATGACAGGACGCTAACTTCAAGAAAATAGAAGCTTTCTACCAGAATAGGAAGAGGATTTTGCATTTATTGATAAAGATGGTAAGCCAATTTGCCTCATCTGCCAAGCTTGCTGAGTCTAAGCCTGGAATGTGTCAGCAGCAGATACTACTTTCTGCTTTTAGCAAAGAAGTTGTCACTTCAAACGTCGCTTGGAATATTGCTCGTGCTAAACTACTTTATTCTGATGGGGACTTTATTGAGAAAAGTATCCAAGAAGTAATTTCAATATTAGATCCAATTAAGTCCAGACTTCGGTGACTTAAAACACAAATTCCAATGCCAAGCCATACCACAGAGAGACTATTTCAAATATTAAGGCTGATATTGAAGGGAATATGAGGAACGATTTAAATAACTGTGTAGCATTCACTTTAGCTCCTGACGAATCAACAGATATTAAAGATACGCCTTAATTGGTGGTGTACGTTCGTTATGTTTCATTAGAAGTTGCTATAAAAGAAGAGCTGTTAAACTTGGTGGCACTGAAAGATACCACTCGTGGTATTGGTGTGGAAAAAAAAACCTTGATAAAATACTGATGGATGCTGGTGAATCACTTGTAAGTGTGGCAACGGATGGAGTACCGTCAATGCTTGGTAAAAATGTAGGTATGATGCGGCTTTTAAAGAATGATCCAAAGTATCCCGATATCCTTCTAGGGTTGCCAGATGTCCGGTTTTTAACCGGACTGTCCGGTATTATCGTTATTTGTCCAGTTAAAAAATTGAAGCAATACCGGACATGCACGTGTCCGGTATATTCAATTTTCTTTAATTCAATACACTAGTAGGCTTTTTTAAGCAATCTTAAAATTTTCTGATTATAGAATCGACCATTTGACCTAATTACGCATCGAAATTTGCAATTCGGATTGTAATAAAAAAACACACCCAATGTATTTTATTATATAAATGAAGCACGTAAAGAATTAAATGTTAATCCATTCTGGCATTACAAAACAATTTTAAACGACCCACAGACTGATGAACGTAATCGGATGTGCGTTGAATCTGTGAGAAGTGAACTCTGTGTGTGTTTTAATATACCGCATATCTGCAGATAATTTAAGGAGGCAATTATTTCTAAGAACAAGAAATTATTGAAAGCATCCGAGTCTAGTGATAAATATAAAGTCAATTAGCGTTTTATTATTTCAAAATGCTGATGATTATTGTGCAGTGTAGTGACAGTATTGTATTTAGTCAAAGTCTTCAAAAAGACAAAAATAGAAAGTTCGAACTTAAATAATAGTTAGGAGATGTTTAAAAGCCCCTAACATGAACAAAAATGTATTTTTTATTGACATAATCTTGCTATTAGAGACGCAGATTTGCAAAGCCTAATGACCTAATGGACCGCTTTGCCAAGGCCGCCAGCGACTTCGGCCTAACCATCAGCCTCAAAAAGACTAACGTGATGGCCCAGGATGCTGATCCACCCAACATCACCATCAATTGTTGCGAACTTGAGGCCAAGGTACACTTTACATACCTTGGCTCCAATATCACCAACAACCTGTCCCTTGATTCCGACCAAGACATAAGGTACGGAAAGGCCTCCACAACTCTGGCCAGGCTCTCAAAAAGAGTCTGTAACAGCAAAAAGTTGAACATAAGAACCAAAATTGCTGTGTACCGTGCATGTGTGCCCAGTGGCGTAGCTAAGGGGGCGGTGGGCCCCGGGCGGCACTCATTTAGGGGCGGCATTTGTGGGCATTTGAAAAGTACAACAATTCCCGACAACCGCCCTTGTTCTTTTGAAAGGGGAAAACCAGGGTGAAACAAAAATATTCGTAATTTCGAGTCTTAATTAACGGATTCGCACAACATTTGTTTGATTACATAGTGGATATTATAACTAACGCAAAACCGTTCAAAAAATTTTAATCGCTCAAAAAACGTATCCATTTGTTTGGAAAACTAAGCGGTATAAGTCACAGATGACGCTTTTATAAGAAAACTACCCAAAAAACTCACCACCGCTGGGCCGAATAATGTGTACTATTAATATCGCCACGACAGTTTTTACGTGGAATTTCGACATTCGCAGAATGATGCGCGAAAAAGTACCTACAAGGCATGGTGGTTCAAATATTGTAATTTACTTGCAAGTAGTAATTTATATTACTGTTTCAGTTTTCATTAAATTATTGTAAAGTAAGTTATTAAAAAATAAATGTATTAAAGTAGCACAAATAATTTGTGTTTTTCATTAAAATACTGTTACGCCTATCAAATTAAAGTAATAGTAATGTGTAAATAATTTGAATTCGTCTATTTTATGGAAAATTATTAAGATGTATGACAAGAATATGTAAATATTCAAATTTCTCTGTTAATAAACACCACAATAGGCATTATAATTTCGAAAAAGACCTTTAAACTTTCAAGCGTCTTGGAAAAATTAACATCTGAAGAAGTAACTAGCAACACGAGATCAGATATTGGAATTTTACTCAATTCAATGCAATATTTGTCTCTTCTATGTTATCTCAATTTATGGGAACCCGTCATTTTTAAAAATTAATGCAAATCCATTGCATGGAACAAAGAGATGTGCTAATACAAAATGCTGTTATATCAGCCAAACAATTTGTGAAGAGATGGATCAACTGAATGCCTAGTTAGAAGGAGAAAAAGTATGAGTAAGGAAAATTCAGAAAATGTGGTTCTATCTTTAGAACAAGAAGTACAACGAGAAATGTTTTATCCATTGCGGGAATTATAAAATAAAATAAAATAACGCCTTGATGAGTTGCATGTCCTTGCAAGAAAATATTCGTATATACATGTAATACCATGTAACCTACTAAATGAAGCATTTGAACATCAAATAAATTACTTTATTTACATTGACAGTTCAATATGGAAAGAAAAAGGATCCAGGTTTTTATGGCTGTACCTACACTACAAGAAGAGGCATTATGTTAGAAAAACGGGGGAAAAGTTCCCGTTGTCTATTAAAATTTATTCAACAGTATATGTTGTAAAAGTCTGTACCCAATATTGTAATTTTGCTATGAATTTTTTCAACTATTGCTATCAGTGTCGCTAGTTGTGAAAGGAGCTTCTCCAAACTGAAGTTGATAAAAAAATTATCTTTGTTCCACAATGAGCGATTAAAGACAACAAAATCTTGTAATACTGTCCTAAGAACAAGATATTACAAATAATTTTAATTTTGATAGCATAATACACGATTTTTATTATGAAAGTTAGGAAAGTAAATGTATAAATATGTTTACATACTAATGTACAGAGGCGTATCTGGGTTTTTGATGCCTTTGCCTAATTTATTTTTTGCGCCTTTTATTTAAATAAAAATTTAAAAATCAGAGATTTAGCGGCGCCCATCTGAACTGGCGCAGGCCGGCGCTCTTGGCAACTGCCCCAAATGTCAAGCCGTTGTTACGCCACTGCTATTGTATATAATTTCAATGTTTGTAAAAAAAAATCATTTATTTATAAATACAAACAAAAAAAAGAATAGTGTTTGGTAATGTTCTTTTTTTGGGTGTAAATTTGGAATATGTTTTGTCTCATGAGGGGGGGGGGTTTGACCTGCGACCTCAGTAACTTTATCTTAAGCAGCCTCTTTTATTACAGCTTACATAAATATGGCATGCAATGGTAAACATGTTCCCCAGCTTTACTTCGTTTCAATTACAATTATTTAATCATGTTTAAAAACCATAATATAATCGACTAAGTGGCCTTCCATAAATGACGTCACGCTATATTGTCTGATACTTCACCCCTCCCCCCTCGTCGTCACAAAAACTCAGACGCCTTCTTCAATAAGACGTCACAAAGCTTTGACCCCCCCCCCTCCCAATAAAAGCCGTATTTTCTGTTTGCAAATGAACATGTTTCTAATTTAATTTTTGAAATTTAAGTATGTTTTAAGTGTAACGCTGCATTCTAATATCGTAACACGCGTTTTACATAAACGTCATTAAATAAAGTGTCAGTAATCAAATATTTAAGCGGGAATTTATTAAAAGTTGCGCGTTTTGACGTGACGTCTCATTTTTTAACCCAACCCCCCTCGTTACACATCGTCACAAACGTATGTGACTCCCCCCCCCCAGATGTGTGACGTCATTTATGGACGGCCCCTAAAAAGGGCGGCAAATTGGAGACCACCCCGGGCGGCAAAAGTTCTAGCTACGCCACTGTGTGTGCCAAGCACCTTCCTTTATACCAGTGAATCCTGGACCCTATACTCCAGACAAGAAAGGAGATTGAGTGCTTTCCACATGCGCTGTCTCCGCGCATCCTGGGAATCGCGTGACAGGACCATGTCACCATCAATTAGGTGCTACAACAGGCAAAAATACAAAGCATGACAACTGCTCTCCGTCAGCGTCGGCTCAGATGGTTGGGACATGTGCGCAGATGGGAGGATGGCAGAATCGCAAATGACATCACCTATTCTGAGCTAGCCAAAGGAAAGAGAACTACAGGCCGGCCTCACCTCATTATAAAGATGTCTGCAAGAGAGACCTAAAAGCTATTGGCATCGACATAAATAATTGGGAGGAACTCGCTGGGGACAGGTACAGATGGAGACAGGCGTTGACTGCCGGGCTAGAAGCAGGAGAAAGAGACCTGCAAAAGGTCGCAGACGTAATTTGCCTTAAGAGGAAAATGAGATCAAATCAGCCAAAACACAAATACTACCTTTCAGTGTCAGAAGTGCAGCAAAGGCTGCCATTCGCGAGTGGGCTTGTACAGCCACAGAAGGAGCTGCAAAGCCATGCGCGCAAATTCCACAGGAGCACAGAAAATTCCGTCGTCTTACGAGACATAAGGAAGCCAACAATCTTGCTATATTTTGATATTTGCAATACTGTAATTTTGTCCAGAAAACATGGCATAAGCAGACATATTACCAGACAGAAGAAAAACAATTTTATTATTTTATTATATTATTGCATTTATAATCATGTCATATTTTGAAAATATAATAAAGCAAGGATGTTTAATGAGATTCCGATCTTATTCTATATTTAATATAAGAATGTTGCAACACATCATTTTTATCTTGATTTGATCATATGAATATAAATGACATTTACAGACTACAGCACTTTTTCAATTCACACAGTTCACTAAACCTATTCAATGATCCCAAAACCGCAAATTATTCATGTTGATATTTTGGCTTTTTGTGCCATCGACAGTTGACACTAGAGTCCGGTATTTTTGAGACAGCCATCTGGCAACCCTATATTCTTCCTGTATACTGCATCATTCACAGAGAAAATCTTTCAGATAAATATTTTAAATTTGAAAGTTATAATGACGACAGTTCTAAAAATTGTGAATTTCATTCCTTCAAATGCAAAGAGTCTCTGGGAGTTCAAAACTTCATCGGTGAGATAGATCTTGAAAACAAACCAGACGACATTCATTTCACCGTGTTGTTAGGTGGTTATTGTGAGAGACTTGTGTGTTTATATTGTATGAGCATTCAAGGACGTGACCTAGTATGAAACACTTGGTTTGTGATGTGAACTGTAAGCGTGCGTGGTCATGGACTTGGAGGAGAGCTGACTATAAATTTATGGTTCAAGAGGTAACCGAGGTTGATCGCATACGAGCTGCTTAGGTGGTTGATTGTACAGTTGATCCCCGTATATTGTATAGTGTGATTAAAGACAGTTGTTAACCAGTTACAGTGTGTTAAAGTCTTGTTACTTGACCTGCCATAAATACTATAGCATGGTGTCAGAAGTAGAGGACCTCAAGACTATTTGAAGTACTGACGCTATAGCTATTACATGGTGTCAGAAGTAGAGGTCCTCAAGACTATTTGAAGTACTGACGCTATAGCTATTACATGGTGTCAGAAGTAGAGGTCCTCAAGACTATTTGAAGTACTGACGCTATAGCTATTACATGGTGTCAGAAGTAGAGGTCCTCAAGACTATTTGAAGTACTGACGCTATAGCTATTACATGGTGTCAGAAGTAGAGGTCCTCAAGACTATTTGAAGTACTGACGCTATAGCTATTACATGGTGTCAGAAGTAGAGGTCCTCAAGACTATTTGAAGTACTGACGCTATAGCTATTACATGGTGTCAGAAGTAGAGGTCCTCAAGACTATTTGAAGTACTGACGCTATAGCTATTACATGGTGTCAGAAGTAGAGGTCCTCAAGACTATTTGAAGTACTGACGCTATAGCTATTACATGGTGTCAGAAGTAGAGGTCCTCAAGACTATTTGAAGTACTGACGCTATAGCTATTACATGGTGTCAGAAGTAGAGGTCCTCAAGACTATTTGAAGTACTGACGCTATAGCTATTACATGGTGTCAGAAGTAGAGGTCCTCAAGACTATTTGAAGTACTGACGCTATAGCTATTACATGGTGTCAGAAGTAGAGGTCCTCAAGACTATTTGAAGTACTGACGCTATAGCTATTACATGGTGTCAGAAGTAGAGGTCCTCAAGACTATTTGAAGTACTGACGCTATAGCTATTACATGGTGTCAGAAGTAGAGGTCCTCAAGACTATTTGAAGTACTGACGCTATAGCTATTACATGGTGTCAGAAGTAGAGGTCCTCAAGACTATTTGAAGTACTGACGCTATAGCTATTACATGGTGTCAGAAGTAGAGGACCTCAAGACTATTTGAAGTACTGACGCTATAGCTATTACATGGTGTCAGAAGTAGAGGTCCTCAAGACTATTTGAAGTACTGACGCTATAGCTATTACATGGTGTCAGAAGTAGAGGTCCTCAAGACTATTTGAAGTACTGACGCTATAGCTATTACATGGTGTCAGAAGTAGAGGTCCTCAAGACTATTTGAAGTACTGACGCTATAGCTATTACATGGTGTCAGAAGTAGAGGTCCTCAAGACTATTTGAAGTACTGACGCTATAGCTATTACATGGTGTCAGAAGTAGAGGTCCTCAAGACTATTTGAAGTACTGACGCTATAGCTATTACATGGTGTCAGAAGTAGAGGTCCTCAAGACTATTTGAAATACTGACGCAATAACTATTACAGTTATCTACCAGCAATGTTTTAAACAGATTTGTAGACTTGCTTGAACCCATTACAGCTTTCCTTTCAGAAAAAGAGAAGTCTTATCCACAGCTGGTGGACGAAGCTTGGCTGGACGATTTGATGTTTCTAACTGACAATATGCAGAATCTACAAACTCTGAACCTTTCGTTGCAAGGAAATGATAAGCTTATTTCCGATCTTATACAGACTGTATGTCGCTTCCGAAATAAAATACAGTTTCTTCAAAGAGATATCCTGTCAAGGGAATTTAATAGAGTTAGCTCATACTCTTAGGTTGAAATTCAACTTAGAGAGTTTGGTGCATATTGAGATAGGTTACAAGGGTTACTGGTAGATTTCCAAGCCAGATTTATTGTCTTACGGCAATGAAAATCCTGTTCCACTTTTCTCATAAATACTTTCATGATAGACGTAATCAAAGATGGTTTCCAGCTCCCTATGAACATTGTTATGGAACCTTCTGCTGCTGAAATGGAGCTGTCAGAATTACAGGAAGATCAGGGTTTGGCGATGATTCACAAGTCACAATACGTGATGGATTTTTGGAAGCTCGTGCCTGAAGTAAAATATCCAAAACTTAATTAAGCTAGTTGCCGACTTAAATACATTTTCGGTACAACCTACTGCAGTGAATCTTTGTACTCCACAATGAAGTTCATAAAATCAAAGCATCGAGCAGTAACTAGTAAAACACCTGACAGAACTTCTTCGCACCACTACTACTAGCTATCAACCAGATTTAAAGAAACTTGCTAGTTCAAAGGCTTCTTACCATAATCATAACAATTAATGTTCACAGTGAGTCTTATGCAACGTGTTTCTATTAATAAATTTTCATGTTAAAATGTTTGTTAATTGAGTAACTGTAACGCATATATTTCTTCAACATCCGGTTATGATTAAAACAATTGAAATTATCAAGTCATGAAATGCAAATATAAAATAATTTTGAAAAATTAATCACTAAAGGAATTTTTCATTGCGAGTAGGGACCAATGTTCTCTCTAAGGTTTGCTGGTCCCTGTGCAAACTAAAAAAACTCGTGTGCAAAGTTGTACAACATCCATTTTGTGTGCAATATTTTACAAAAATTTGCTGCGCGGTAATTCTAAACTGCTGCGCGGCGTCTGTTAGATATCTGCGCAGCCGCGCAGCTTAAAGGGTACATTGGTGGGGACGTGAGCGATAAGGTCTCAATGCGGCTCTCAAAATTTTTTAATATTTATAAAATGGCTCTCACTAACTACAGGTCTGGCCACCCGTGAAATATAATAATAACTAGCGTATCACCCGTCAAAAATGACGGAAGTTTTCAAAATAAATACACATCAGATTAAAAAATAACGTAATACAGAACTTTCATTTATTTTTTTTATTTTTTTTATTCATTTATTTCCCTATTGAACAATTTTATGCGGTCGTTCGAAAAGAGTTGTTTTTTAGTGCAGTAATTTGGTGCGATGCTTGCTAAAATTAGTAGCGTCACGGACAGACAGACGGGACAGACAGACGTGACATAAATTGCAAATTATGTATATTGATGATTAAACAGAATCAAATTATGGAACAGCTATACTGTGTGCTGTTTCTGCCAAAAACAGAAGGTTAAATTATTGTTCAACAGACAGGTTACTCGTGAACTAGGTATCAGGTATATATATAAACTTACCATCACGCTCCACCAAAGTGTCAATGACTGTCTGGTTTGACGCTACTTTAGACAAGAATACACATATGCCAGATATCAACAAACAAATGTTCCTCATTGTATAGCCGTTAATCAGTTCTCCTTGATCAGAACTGACTGCCGCCCTAATGAAAAATCATCCCTATTTAAAGCAAAAAGGTGACTCGTATAACTGCGCATGCGCTTTCAAAAATATTCTCAGCTAATTTTAATGGTTCTCAAATTATTTTTAAACACTTATCAGTAGATATTTGCATTGCCAATAATTGTTGAATGTGAATAATTTTATTTTTTTATTAGCACAATATAATTTTCATAATATTTCTGTAAGAGTAATTTAATAGATGCATTAATATTGATTTGCATAAATTATAAAAAAGGGGCCGTCCATAAATGACGCCTATGGGGAGGTGGGTCACATTTTTGTGACGATGTGTGACGAAGGGAAGGGGGTGTTTAAGAAATGTGACGTCACATCAAAAAACGTAACTTTAAATAAAAGTTTCATTTAAATATTTGATTGCTTGCATAATTTAATGACGTTTTACGTTGCTTCTCGCGTGCTACTGCATTACTGTGCAGCCTTACACTAAATCATGGGCGTTCAAATTTTTTTATGGTGGGCCATATTCCATGAAGTAAAGATATGGGGGTCGGATTAAGATAATAAACAAAAACTGCATAGTTTGAGAGGTTTTTGTTGCAAAACTTTAATGTGAATGGTTAAACTGAGATCTTGACTGCCGTAAATATGTGAGGTCAGGCTCAATACCACTAGTTTGATATGTATGATATCACACAGGTGAGAGTCACTTAGTCTCGTGTTAAAATTCATATCCGAGAATGTCTGCTCAAACATACTGATCATTTTCTTATCAAATGTTCAAATTTCTTGGAATATGTCATAATCCAGCTGACGATAAAACGGCAAGGAAAAAGCTGCTATTATCTGCTGCGACATTCGACATCACCTTGAAACTCCACGACTTCCGGTTGCTTATGATCTGGAGCATCATCGGGGTCCACAGAGAAAGGTTAAGGGAAAAAAAGAGTTTATCTTCATTAGTTGCCAAGTTCTGAAAGCGTCTTTGAAATTCATCAGCTGTGGATATATTTCTGCAACATACCTCTGCCTTTGCTCATTGCAGTTTCTTTCTGGATATTTTGACATGATTTCCTGTAGTGGGGCGAAATGTGTGGTAATAGGCTGCAATAGAGACAGTTGCCTTTGAATATTTTGCAGCTTGTTTCCAAAGGCCTTGCTTTGTGAATATAAATGGATTTCCATTGCTTTTCGCACCTGAAGATTTGAGTTAATAAAGTTTAGATGCCATGCAAAATCAACTAAAAATCCAAACTCTGCCAGCCAAGCAGGGTCAGATAGTCCTGGAATTGGTTGTTACTTTTTTCCACGACAAATAGCCCTGTTTCTTGTTTAAGGGCGTAGAGGCGCTGAAGTGCTATCCCCCGACTGAGCCGTCATATACCACTGTGATACACAACCTCTTCGTATTCTCCTTGGATGTCAAGAAGAAACTGCTGAAACTGGCTGTGAAACAGGGCTTTAGAGCCAATAGAGTTTATAGCTTTATCACTGGCTTAAGGACACGATCACATCTAAGGTGTTGGGCACAAAGAACTTGTTGGTGAATGATACAGTGAAGTTTAAAATATTTGCCAGCCTCTTCGCTGACTTTGTTACAGAGAAGTTTTGGTATTTAACTGTGCTCATCAGTAATAAATAAAGAGATTGCTTACTTTGTAATTTAAACTAAATTTTTCCCCCTTGTTTGGTCTTTAAGACTGAAAGTCTAGTAATTGGTAAACTATAAAATGTTATCGATTTTTGACATCCTTTGAGTAACCCAAAACAGTACAAAATTTCGAATTCTCAAAATAAATATAATGTTGTTGCAGAAATAATAAGTCAGTCAATTATTTATTTAAGATGAGGCCAATGGACAGCTAAAATTTAAGCGTGAGCCGGGTTTGGCCCGCGGGCCGGACTTTTGACACCTCTGCACTAAATACATACCTACATTACAAAAATGTGTTTTGAAACATCCTCATTTTGAAATACAAAATACGGCTTTTATGTATGTGTGTGTGGGGGGTGAAAGCTTTGTGACGTTATATTGGATGGGGGTTCTAAGTTTTTGTGATGACGTGTGACGAGGGGATGGGGTGAAAAATCGGCAAAAATCGCGTTGCGTCATTTATGAACGGCCCCAAATGCAGAAATATTAAGAATCCTTCAGACACTTTGTCGTGGGATTGAACTCTGGTTTAAAAGCCAGTTTCAAAAACAAGTGTCATTCTAAAGTGTTTGATGTGTCAAAACGATCCTGGTCACATGATTTTATAAGCAACTTCAACGGTGACCCCCTGCTCGACAAGGACATAATATCACCACATTTACAAGGCAGGTTGTTGACGTTGCCCTACAAACCAGTGCCAGCCTGCTAACGTTACCCCCACAAAAAACATGTACATAATCTAGAACTGGCCACTATTGAAAAGTTTAACATGGACAGAATATAGTGCGGGCAACTATTGAACAGTCGACTCTTGTAACAAATTGAAGAAAGCTCTACATCTTGGAAATTGTAACTTCACTTCTCACTTCGTCTTTAAAAATTCGTTCACATCACGAGATGTTTCTAGAGAGCGTAGTTGCAATGGTTTGCTTAGGCCTTAAAGGCTTACACAAATGTTTAGTTTGTTTTAGCCAAGGTTAAGTAGCCATGGCTGATCTAATCATAAACCATGTAACTATAGCTAGTCTATAAGGTCCTAGTTACTAAGGCTAAAGCTGATGTTAAAATGGTTAAGTGTTCATATGTTGATCTCTAAAAAGTTCAAGTCTAATAACCATTGTAAGTCTATTATGGTTATATTTGGTCATAATGGTCATAATTTATTATGAAATTTTGAACATAATTCCCCTTGGGCTCCTATTGATGTCAATATTTTTGCTAACACCCCTTTTCTCTCTCTCTCTCTCTCTCTCTCTCTCTCTCTCTCTCTCTCTCTCTCTCTCTCTCTCTCTCTCTCTCTCTCTCTCTCTCTCTCTCTCTCTCTGTCTCTCTCTACCTTACTCTCTAAGCCAGTTACTGGCCTATACATAACTTGCTGGCTGCAAATAAAATTAGCAAACTTTAGTTAAATTTGATTCTGCATATTAAAACTTTTGTCTGTAAGCACAAAGCTAGTTATAAACACCAAGGTAACCTTGTTATAATAAAAAAAATTAACCTCGTTATAAACACCAAGTTTACCTCGTTATAAACACCAAGTTTACCTCGTTATAAGCACCAAGTTTACCTCGTTATAAATACCAAGTTTACCTCGTTATAAGCACCAAGTTTACCTCGTTATAAGCACAAAGTTAACTGCGTTTTAAGCACCAAGTTAACTTCGTTATAAGTACTAAGTTTACCTCGTTAGATACACCAAGTTTACCTCGTTATAATTTAAAGCGCCAAGTTAACCTCGCATTCACTCCGTACAATCGGGCATTCCAAAACGTCTATCCCTCAGCTTTGTTGTCTATTCCTTATGTCAGTGTCAACTGTCTGTGTAACAATCATCCCAAAAGATGTGACATTGGAATGCCATCAAATCAAATTCGGGGACAACCTGATGAGAACGCGTTGGAAAGGGTGACAAAAAAGATTTAACCCCAAACTCTGGTCATGGGTCGGACGATGGCTCCATAAAATCGGTCACCACTTTTGTATGAACAGGGCAGGGATTCTAAAACCTTAGCTGGTGTTGCCTTCATATAACTGATATTAACGACCCCTCCTTAGTAGGCAAAATAAATAAAATTTTAGCGTATTCTCTCAATTCTAAATGAGGTTAAAAACCCTTTAAAAGTGTCAGTAAACATCATTCGACTCTAGAAGTGCTCGGTATAATTTATCAAGATTTTTAAAATGTTTTGTTTTTCAAACGAAATTTTCAAATAACAAAATATCAGAGCCGTTCACGATTAATAGTAATCTGCACGTAAAAGATTTAGCGGTATTAAGTTATATAATTATTGCATACGTCCTTTTGAAATTATTCTCAAACATTTCTACTTTTTGCTAGCGAATTTGAAATAAAGCCGCAACTTTGAAATTGTCCGTTGTTTTTAATTGTCACCAATACTAAATTATGATAAGGACTAGTGTATTACCCGTAAAAAATGACGGAAATTTTCAAAAATAAATACATTCCAGCTGAAATCTATTTATTTTGAAAAATAACACATCAGAATAAAAAGTAATGTAATACAGAACTTTTATTTATTTTATTTATTTGTATTTTATTTATTTATTTTCATATTGCACAATTTTATGTGGAACGTTTGAAAAGAGTTATTTTTGGTGCAGTAATTTGGTGCGCTGCTTTCTAAAATTAGTAGCGTCATGGACAGACAGACATGACATACATTGCAAATTATGTATGTTGACTAGCGTATCACACGTCAAAAAGGACGGAAGTTTTCAGCTGAAATCTATTTATTTTGAAAAAATGCACTTTTTTTAAGGGCGCCGACGGCGCCAACCTTTTTCAAAAGCCCAACTAACTTGTCCTTGTTTGATAAATACGAAATATTAAACTTTCTGAAATGTACACAAGTATTTTATAATAGGGGTTGTAGGGCGCATACGGCGCCCCCTTTGTTTTTTTAATTTTATAATTAACCATCATCAAATCCTCTTTTTACATTGTTCCCTTTTCCAAAATTAAAATATGAGCTAAAACAATGACGTCATATAATTTTTTTTTACAGCGCATCTTTAATTTGCACACCTTTTGATGTATTGGTGCAGTAATTTTGTGCGCTGGTTTCTAAAATTAGTACCGTCACGGACAGACACTACAGACGTGACAGAGATTGCAAATTATGTATATTGATGATGTTTTAAGGATGTTTATCGGTGAAGAGTTTTGTCACATAGGAGTTATATTTCATTTTTCATTGAAATACTTTATGTGTAGTTACTCTTCTCTTTTGTGTAGATTTTGGTGCAGTGCTTATGTATGAATTTTGTCAAGGCGAAGCCTTCTAGGAGCTTAATAAAATGCGCTTAAATGTTCACAAGTAATCTCTCATTTTCTAAATAAATCGAGAATGTTCAATAGCCAGTATCTTCTACGAAGTTGCGTATACACATGAGTTCAGCACCATTTCTAAAAACTCTCGAAGTATTATGTAATGGTTGTATTTGATACTGGAGTATTTCCTGCGTGTTTTTTTCCCCACTAATTGTTAGCCTAAAAGACTGATTGACACACCTTTTTATTGCCAGTTTTACGCATTAAACTGCCGTTAAACTTTAGCCCATGGCTTGAACTGAAATTATTGAAGTGAACATGAACATGTTTATAATGTAAATATGTTTTGCATCAAACTGGCAGTAAATGATGACCATAGACCAATCTACTAAGATAATTATGCAGCTTGTTTAACTCAATTTAAGAACCGCCATTTTTATAAGCCGAGTATAATACTATAATAGAACTGTGCACATCCCCTTCCCGCCCCACCGATTGTTGTACAACCTCCACCCAACTGTCTTTAAAAACAAATTATTTATAATTAGATTTTTTGTCAGAGTCGGCACCTGATGGGGTAAATACTCTCAAAACATTGAACTTGATGTTGAAACAAACCTGATTATTCATAAATACACAGAGGCAATTTCACACACGCACACACACACACTTTCACACACTCCAATACATGCCCATTCTCTCACATCTCTGTCTTTTCATCTGGGCATCTTTCCGTTTCTCTCTCTAATTATATCTGTCACTCTATTTCTATTCTCACAAAATCTCAACTAATCCCAACTGGGTGTCTCTCTATTATCCTTCTCATTGTCAGCCTGTCTAATTCTTGATATCTCAGTATATAGTGTATTTCTGACTGTGTCTGTCCTTATGTCTATTACAATGTTTCCTAAAGCTCTCTAAATCTCTATATCTCCTTTCGTATCCCTTAATCGATCTCTCCCCCCCCTCTCTCTCTCTCTCTCTCTCTCTCTCTCTCTCTCTCTCTCTCTCTCTCTCTCTCTCTCTCTCTCTCTCTCTCTCTCTCTCTCTCTCTCTCTCTCTTTCTAACTGTCACTTTGTCTCTATCTTTTCCTTCTTTATTTCTTGTGAATTAAGAAATCTCTCTTTTTAAAAATAAATATAAAATCACTAAACGCTCTATCTAAATATTTCTCACAAATAAAAAAGAACCCGTAAAAAAACAAGTTTTGGACTATAAATCCTTTATGTGCGAGACATAACTTAAAAAAATGTTCATTATAATACACAGCGCAAGACAATAAAAAAATACAAAATTTTAGTTATGTCTCGTAAAACGTGTTTAATATAATGCGCACCGATCGGGAATATGTTTATAAAAAGTATTGTCAATAAAATACCAAATCGCGCAACAGGAAAGTATTAATAATTTTTAAAAAACGTAAAAAAAACAAGTTTTTGACTATAAATCCTTCAGGTACGAGAAGTAACTAAAAGAATGTAGCAGCGCAAGACCATCCAAAAATACAAAATTGCAGTTGTGTCGTAAAATATGTTTAATATAATGCACACCGATCAGGAATATGTTTATAAAAAGAGTCGTCAATAAAATACGCACCTTATTGCGCGACAGAAAGGTTTTTCAATATAATACGCACCGCGACGCTCTATCTCAAAAAATAGCATGATACATAGGAATAAATAAAATAATCTAAAATATCAATAATTTAATTACGGTACATGCGATCGATCTGAAATTTTGATACATTGTTTTTATTATCGGTACGAAACTGCCTGCAAAATTTCAGCTCACTAGCTTACGAGCAAGTGGGTTAAAATCGATCAAAAGTTTTGGCGACAAGCAAGGGTGGGCGGCCGCAGACACCACGAGTTAATATAAAGGATTTCAAAAGGTCGTTCAATATAATACGCACCGCCAGTGGCGTAACAACGGGTTGGCATTGCGGCAGTTGCCAAGGGCGCCAGCTCAAAAGGGCGCCACTAATCTTTGATTTTTAAATTTGTATTAAATAAATACAGTCGCACCTCTCTAAGTCGAACTCAAAAGGACCCGAAAAAAAAATTCGACTTACGGAGTTTTCGAGTTAGGGAAACGGGCTTAATAGGCGCCGATTAATCAAGGACAGTGTAGATATTGAGAGGTAGGGGGAGCAGCCATACCGGCCAGTAGGAACGCGAATTATTTACCACTCCTTTTTATTGTCTTTGTCATTTTTTTGTATTTTGCAAGGGTCGCTTAATCCCTCGTAGAATGCACTAACATAAGATTTTAAGTCCATTTACGTGGCTCTGCGGAACACGCGTTCTGAAATGTGACTCCAGAATAATAACCAAAACGCCTTGGAAAATACGACTAAGAGAGTTTGAAAGCCAAAAATCTTGGAGTTAAGGAGATCTAAAATACATTAGTCTGTTGGAATTTGGCCAGGACCTAAAAATTAATTCGATATAGGGAGATTTGCAACTTAGGGAAGTTCGACTTAGCGAGGTCCAACTGTATTTCACTTTTATCCTTGATAACAAAAAAGTGAATATTAATTTTATTTAAATATATTTCATTTAAACCCTTACAATATTTTTATTATGTTTGTGGCCTTTGCGGGTCGTCTTATCATACATATGTCAATATGATTTTACAGTCTTTCTTTTAAAAATAAAAATCTTACTATCCCCAATCCCCATCCCACTATCGAGGGAGTAAAGTGGGGGAGGGAAGGTAAGGTGTCGCCTCTCACGGGCTTGTGTCAGTATGTCAAAGCAAGTTAGCTCCTTTCATATGAAACATCACCACCCCTCTTTCATGTCAAGCCTTCTAGCCGCTATAGCTGTCCCCCCCCTCTAAATATCTACATCGTCCTTGATTAATCTGCGCCTATTACGCCCGTTTCCATAAGGGGCCGTCCATAAAGTACGTCACGCTATTTTTTACCATTTTTAACCCCCCTCCCCCTGTCACCAACTGTCACAAATCTGGGACCCCCCCCCCTAAAGTACGTCACACTTTCGAACAAAAATTGTGTTTTTTATTAACAAAATAATTAAAATTTAATAGAAAACACCGTGACGTCACACATCGCCAGACCCCCCACCCTCCCCCCTGTCACAAACTGTCACACTTTCTTAGTAAGAGTATCTATATATATAATTCTCTTCGTGTTCGGACCCTGCGAGACACCAAGCTGCAAGTATGTGCAACCGAGCATGACGAATGACCCTCGCTCGGGTTAACAAATCACTGTTGGCAAGCGTGGTGGGATGAAAATAAAAAAGGGGGGTGGGAGTGGGTGGCAAAAAAGCCCTTGCGTTCACTTGCCCGTTCACTTGCTTTGTTCCTTCACAGAAAACGTGAGATTCGTAGTGTACTAGTTATTACGTCCGCCTCATAGGGGGAGGTCCTGGGTTCAGCCCCAGCGAAAACATGTTTTTTTTTAATTTTTAAAAATGTCTGTTTGTGCCCGTTCTTTTACCCCTTTATTGCCAACACTAGCTGATCCACAGTGTAGCATACGCTGCTAATGATTTAGTGACGGGTGAAGACTTCCTGAAAGACACAGTTGTCAAAATGGGGTGGGTTTGGGCAAACGACTGTGAGTGAATGAAAAGAAGGAACTCTGCAGAGACCCGCGGCGTAGCATACGCCGCAGACTTGCTCATCATAGACATTGCAATGAACTTTTGGGGGGGGGGTTAGAGTACAGACACAAAAAGCAGCACTAAGTAAATAAAAAATAGTGAGTAAACGTAAAGATATGCACACTGAGGTTGTTGTTACCCGCCTCCCATTTACTACTACCATCCCTTAAACATAAACTTTGTTTGGCCGATCCTAGCGAAGGTTAGTCATACTTAGGGTTGTTAATTGCGTGTTTTTTTAAAATGGAAAACCGATTATCGATTATGTAACTCCGATTTTAAACCGATTATCGTTTTACAGCTGACTTCATAGAAGTTAGGGGTGTACCAAATTTCGCCTGAAAATGTCACGAAAATAAACAATGAGTTAACAAAAACTTAGCTGCGGTGAAATCCAATTATTCCAGTAGAATTATTTTCTACTTCATATTTCTACTTGACTAATTGGATTTCACCGCAGCTAAGTTTTTTATTCTTTCGTTATATTCGTTTTATTTGTGTACTATTTGTTCGTTGAGGAAGGCTCTTTGTCGAAACCTTCGCTGTTTTGTTACGTTCTGTCAGGCTAACTAATACCCTATTTAAAAATATATGTTATACTTTTACTAATTTTAAAGCCTGTTTGCAGTCTCACCCCCATTACTTTACACACTTTCTTACACCCCACCCCCCTTTGAGCGTGACGTACTTTATGGACGGCCCCTAACTCGAAAACTCCGTAAGTCGAATTTTTTTCCCCTTGAGTTCGACTTAGAAAGGGAAAGGTCTGACTGTATTAGCAACACGCCAATACGCCAGCTAATAGAAGTGCTGAGCTGTAGTCGGCGAAGCGTTACTTAATTTTACTTATAATTGTGATTTTCTATCGTTATGTATGAGATAATGAGTGTGACACATTGACACTATTGTTTTTATTTATAATACACGTTACTTCAAGTTTTGCTGTATTCTTTATTAACGGAACAATATCCCGTTTTATCCACCAATTTATTTGGCATTATTTAGTAAATAACAAACTGCAAATTAGTATTTTTGCTGTCTTAAGCATTTTTAAACTCATGTTGTATGACTGTCCCTGTCAGACTACGTAATTATTGTCATAAATAAAATAAGAGAAATTCAATTATTTTTTCTAATTAATAAAAAAATCGCAAAGCTCAAACTTGTCAATTTATCAAGGGCGCCAAAAACCTAGTTACGCCACTGCGCACCGCGACACTCTATCTCAAAAAATAACATGATACATAGAGATAAATAAAATAATCTAAAAATTCAATAATTTAATGACAGTACATGCCATCGATCTGATATTTTGAGACATCGTTTTTATCATCGGCACGAAACTGCCTGCACAATTTCAGCTCGCTATCTTACAAGGAAGTGGATTAAAAATTGATCCAAAGTGTTTTCGACAAACAAACAAGAAAGCAACCAGACACCACGAGATAATATAAAGGATTTTTTTATAAAAAAGACCCCCATCAATTCCGCTGTGTCTCCCATTCCCTCACCCTAATTCTCATCCCAGCTAACATTGACGCGGTTATTTAGACAGAAACAAGTTGGCATATGTCACGTTTGTATCAAAGTAAGTACTTCTCTAACTCAGTAGTACGTGGGATGAACTCATTTTTTCATCACAATTCCGCTCATCCACTAGTGTAAGGGCGTACTTTCACGGTGCTACAAAGTTTCTAGGCTAATAAATTTAAGAAGGACATTAGTGAGAGAGGTAGTGAGACATGTAATGAGTGAGACACGGCGTGACACGTGAGGTAAAACATACAGTGTGACATTTAGTGAGACATTGACGTGAGACGTGAGGTAAAACATACAGTGTGACATTTAGTGAGACATGGCGTGACACGTGAGGTAAAACATACAGTGTGACATTTAGTGAGACATGACGTGACACGTGAGGTAAAACATACAGTGTGACATTTAGTGAGACATGACGTGACACGTGAGGTAAAACATACAGTGTGACATTAGTGAGACATGACGTGACACGTTAGGTAAAACATACAGTGTGACATTTAGTGAGACATGACGTGACACGTGAGGTAAAACATACGGTGTGATATTTAGTGAGATATTGACGTGAGACGTGAGGTAAAACATACAGTGTGATATTTAGTGAGATATTGACGTGAGACGTGAGGTAAAACATACAGTGTGAAATTTAGTGAGACACGACGTGAGACGTGAGATAAAACATACAGTGTGATATTTAGTGAGATATTGACGTGAGACGTGAGGTAAAACATACAGTGTGACATTTAGTGAGACACGACGTGACACGTGAGATAAAACATACAGTGTGATCTTTAGTGAGATATTGACGTGAGACGTGAGGTAAAACATACAGTGTGACATTTAGTGAGACACGACGTGACACGTGAGGTAAAACATACAGTGTGACATTTAGTGAGACATGACGTGACACGTGAGGTACAAAATACAGTGTGACATTTAGTGAGACATGACGTGACATGTTATGTAAAACATACAGTGTGACATTTAGTGAGACATGACGTGACACGTGAGGTAAAACATACAGTGTGACATTTAGTGAGACATGACGTGAGACGTGAGATAAAACATACAGTGTTACATTTAGTGAGATATTGACGTGAGACGTGAGGTAAAACATACAGTGTGACATTTAGTGAGACACGACGTGACACGTGAGGTAAAACATACAGTGTGACATTTAGTGAGACATGACGTGACACGTGAGGTACAAAATACAGTGTGACATTTAGTGAGACATGACGTGAAATGTTATGTAAAACATACAGTGTGACATTTAGTGAGACATGACGTGACACGTTAGGTAAAACATACAGTGTGACATTTAGTGAGACATGACGTGAGACGTGAGATAAAATATACAGTGTGAAATTTAGTGAGACATGACGTGACAGGTGAGGTAAAACATACAGTGTGACATTTAGTGAGACATGACGTGACACGTGCGCTAAAACATACAGTGTGACATTTAGTGAGACATGACATGAGTCGTGAGGTAAAACATACAGTGTGACATTTAGTGAGATATTGACGTGAGACGTGAGGTAAAACATACAGTGTTGACATTTAGTGAGACGTGAGCTAAAACATACAGTGTGACATTTAGTGAGACATGACGTGACACGTGAGGTAAAACATACAGTGTGACATTTAGTGAGACATGACGTGACACGTAAGGTAAAACATACAGTGTGACATTTAGTGAGACATGACGTGACACGTGAGCTAAAACATACAGTGTGACATTTAGTGAGACATTTAGTGACACGTTAGGTAAAACATACAGTGTGACATTTAGTGACACGTGAGCTAAAACATGCAGTGTGACATTTAGTGAGACATGACGTGACACGTGAGGTAAAACATACAGTGTGACATTTAGTGAGACATGACGTGAGACGTGAGATAAACATACAGTGTTACATTTAGTGGGACACGACGTGACACGTGAGGTAAAACATACAGTGTGACATTTAGTGAGACATGACGTGAGACGTGAGATAAAACATACAGTGTGACATTTAGTGAGACATGACGTGAGATAAAACAGACAGTGTGACATTTAGTGAGACATAACGTGACACGTGAGGTAAAACATACAGTGTGACATTTAGTGAGACATGACGTGACACGTGAGGTAAAACATACAGTGTGACATTTAGTGAGACATGACGTGACACGTTAGCTAAAACAGACAGTGTGACATTTAGTGAGACATTACGTGACACGTGAGGTAAACATACAGTGTTACATTTAGTGAGACATGACGTGACACGTGAGCTAAAACATACAGTGTTACATTTAGTGAGACATGACGTGACATGTGAGGTAAAACATACAGTGTGACATTTAGTGAGACATAAAGTGACACGTGAGGTAAAACATACAGTGTTACATTTAGTGAGACATGACGTGAGTCGTGAGGTAAAACATACAGTGTTGACATTTAGTGAGACATGACGTGACACGTGAGGTAAAACATACAGTGTGACATTTAGTGAGACATGACGTGAGACTTGAGGTAAAACATACAGTGTGACATTTAGTGAGACATGACGTGACACGTGAGCTAAAACATACAGTTTGACATTTAATGAGACATGACGTGACACGTGAGGTAAAACATACAGTAGTACATTTAGTTAGACATGACGTGAGGCAAAACATACAGTGTGACATTTAAGGAGAAAGGACTGGAGGTAAAACATACAGTGTGACATATTGTGAGAAAGGACGTGAGGTAAAACATACAGTGTGACAATAAGTGAGACACGACGCTCTATACTCTATGGCATCCGTCCATCCTCATGGGATGATGGCGTTTCGTCCTGCTCCTCCACCCCCCTTCCCCTTTCTCCTGGCCCTTTTCTCCTCGCTCCTGGCTGTAAGGGACACGACGCTAGGTGTGAGGTAAAACATACATTGTTTCATTTAGTGATACACGACATGACACCTGAGGTAAAACATACAGTGTGAAATTTAGTGAGACATTGACGTTGCAAATGCAGTGACATATGCAGTGAAGCAACCAATGGGACATGGAGGGAGACATGCATTTCGACATGCAGTTATACACGCTGTTCTACATGAATAGTACACGGGTGTCATTCAAACAGGGTAGGTATGAACCTGACAAGACGTCACAATACAACGTTCCAGTGAGACATGCAGCGAGACATACTGTGAGACAGGATGTGAGACACATAGAGACAAATGCAGAGGGGCATGCACGGAGATATGTAGTAAGACATGCAGCGAGACATAATGTGAGACAGGATGTGAGACACATAGAGACAAATGCAGAGGGGCATGCACGGAGATATGTAGTAAGACATGCAGCGAGACATAATGTGAGACAGGATGTGAGACACAAAGAGACAAATTCAGAGGGGCATGCACGGAGATATGTAGTGAAATATGCACTGCGACATTCGTTGAGGCATACAGTGAGCTGGGACGGCGTAAGGGAATTGGAGGCGTAGTGAATTTGGGGGCCCTAAAGGTAATAGAAAAATAAATAATAAATATGGAAAGATTCTTGAGCGAGGCCCCCACTAATGATGAGACTAATCGGAGGCCCTAGGTGGCTGCCTAGTTTGCCTGTGCCTAATTCCGGACCTGCAGTGATACATAAACTGAGATATGTAACGAGTGAGGCATGCAGTGAGACATTAGATGAGAAATCAAGTCAAAAGTGCAGTAAATATTTTCTATTTTAAAAAAAAACGCTACTCTATGTGTGAAGATACTGCACGTGGATAGTGTTATAACGTTTATCTTGACTTAATCCTTGTGAAAAGATAAAATTAAAAGGGCTGTTAAAACCAAAATAGCATTTTGAAATTTGTCAGTTACCTCCTTTGGATGGTAAACCTTGCAAGATAAGTAGCAATGAATCGAAATAAAACAACTTCTTACTTAAAAGTATAGATAAAATAAACAATGAAAATGTTCTTAAAAGTTTTTGAAGATAAATGTATATCTATCCCCAAATGCAAGTTGTGTAGAACAATTTGAGAAGTGATTAAAATTATATTGAGAAACTTGTGTTTTACAGATCCAAAGTTTACATTTCGAGTCAAAATTTTAGCCAAAAAGCAACATAAACAATGATTAGTAAAAACAAGTAAAAAGATATAGAATATCATGAATTGCAGCTCAAAAATAGTTTTAAAAGAACTCAAAGCTAAGCCGAACCATGCATCATGAACCTTAAGATATTGATGTGTGCAGGCTAATTTGAGTCACGCACCTATGGGGGAGGGGGGGTCACACATTTGTGACGATGTGTGACGAGGGGGAGAGGGATGTTTAAAAAATGTGACGTCACATCAAAACGCGTAACTTTCATTAAAAGTTCCATTTAAATATTGGATTGCTTACAATTTATTTAATGACAATTTACAATGCTTGTTAAACGCGTGTTACGTTATTTAGCCTTATATTTAATACATACTTAAATGACCAAAAAAAAGATTAGAAACATGCTCATTTTCAAGTAGAAAGTACGGCATTGTGTATGTGGGGGGGAGAGCAATGCTTTGTGACGTCATATTGGGGAGTTCGATTTCGAGGGACGTCATTTATGGACGGCCTCTTAGGTTAGTCTCAGTAGTTAAGGTTAGATTGAGGAGCTTAGGTTAGACTGGGTAGTAAAAGTAAGTCCCATAACCCGAAGGTCGTAGGGGATCCCTAATGTTTCCATTAGAGCTTACTCGGTGCTTCCTTGTGGGTGCCTCAATTCCTTTCCAGGGGTCAGCGGAGGACTTTCTTGGCGTATTATTTTATATTATGGCTTTGCGTGTGCTCGAGCCCACGCCCCTCAGCCTTTGTGAGGACAGCGCACTACTGATTTCGCTATCCAGCCACCTTAGACTGGGTAGCTTAGGCAAATCTGAGTAGCTTAGGTATCTGATTCTGCATAATTGACATTGATTGTATAGAGTTTTAACGCTGAGCTTGTTGACATTCAGGGCTTGTATCTTATTAAGCATGTTATCCCATTGGCTTCTCCAAGGTGATGTTCAAAATAATATTAACTTCAACCCGCAAGCCATTTGCTTGTAAAAGATGGCTTGTGCGTTTTTCTAGAATTGCCCCCATATGAGTCGAGGTGCGCTACTCCCAGACCAATATTGAAGTAACTGGTATGTGCTACCACATTGTTTTAGAATAATGTTGGGATGGGGGTATATTTGATTTGTATGGTTGGTAAGTAAGATTTTTTAAGTCGTCGAAATTGTATAAAAATTTACAAGTTCAGAGCTCATGTGAAATAATTTCAACACTCCAAATACAAGATTTACTGCAAAAATTGCCTTTTAAAACCTTAAACAAAAAAGTTTTCTACTATTTTGCGCACTTTATTATTAATATTTTAAAGATCGTATTTGGTGTAGTTTCAGAAACGGAAGTGGCATGTATAAAACATTTAAGCATTTACTTTTAAACTAAAAATAGATATATATATCGCTTAGATAGACATCGGCGCAACTCCTTCAAACTCTTGGGGATTGCCTCCAGTTCAGAGTCGTGACAAATGTATGCAATTCCACGCGATCCCCAATTTTTGACACTGTCTGGTTCAGATTGGGGGTATTGCATAAGGGCAACGCATCTGCTTCGGCCATCCTTGAAACACGAGCCGTCCGTGAATACCTTAACCACGCAGTCACCATAAGCCTCGATTATCTTCAGAGCCTCGTCTCGCCGTTGCTCGACGGGGCTGGCGTTAGTCACCACCGCATTTGCCAGTGTCAAGCAAGTCAAAGCTTTCAGGTGGTCCCTTCGTGTCGACAAATTGCATCCTTTCCCTGAGTTTGGGTATAGGGACTGAATCGTCTAGTTGGTGGACCGTATCTATAAAGGATGGTCTCTTCCGCCATGTCCTCTTTACCAAGCGGTCTTGTAGTAAATAAGCAGGGTTTTTTATGCTCCAACCTGCGGTATCGCTCTACGTTGTCATGATTGCTTTTTCTCGCATTATCGTCAGGGTTTCTGCGTTTTACGTAATTTCTACGGTGGCTGTGGGTGTGGTACGTTATGCCCCACATACAAAACAATGAGTTTGATATTGTATCCTGTCCAGTCCCTCTAGAGCCATACGGCTCGCGAAGGCCTGAACAGGGATGCTGTAGTCAATAACACCCCTCACACTACCGAGATAGAGAGTTCTCAGTAGCCTAGCGTCCGCTCCCCAACTTGTTCTAGCCAGCTTCTTTTTCCAGTTTCGACAGTTTCGATGTTGTTTTTGCACATAATTAACGCACATGGTTATGCAGCTGTGCATTATAGTCCAACGTAACTCACAATTGCGTTAGAGTCATATCCCAACTCAACCTTTTCCCACTTATCTGTTTCAGAGCATTCCTTCTATTAGTAAAAATGGAACGGACCGTTTTCTCCTTGACCAGCAGGCGCTATCACTTGGCGCAATCTTCTATCCGATTCTGATCGTTCTGCAGCCGGTTTTGCAGTGCAGCAACGTCTCTTACCGAACTCCATATAAACAGATTTGCAGCAAACATGGTATTTTGAGTCTCGAGTATGCCTTGTAGGTCGTGGAAGTAGGGTGGAAACACTGTACAACTTAGGGCAGACTTCTGGGAGAGTTCGTCCTCAAGGCGTGCCTCGCTGGATAGTGCTTCTCCCATGCGGGTTTTGATAGTTTGGTCCGTGAGGAGCGATTGTATCCAGCGATGCATGTTAGCAGCGACATCCGACTGCTGTAATTTCTAAGGTAGCCATTCACGTCAAGCCTTATCGTAAGCATGATTCAGATCAAAGAAAACAGCTGCAGTATGATTTCTCAGCTTGAGTTCATTTATTATTGACTGAATTAGACGAAAAGCCTGGTCCATAGGTTGGCGTCACTTTCGGGCCCCCGCTCCCCTGAGTCTTTGGAATGCTTTTGGTCTTCTCGAGAAACCATTAGAGTCGTGCGTTTACTAACCGTTCAGTTACCTTTCCTAAACAAGACGTGATGGAAATTGACCTGTAGCTGGACAGGTGTTCACCTGGTTTCCCTGCTTTGGGAATAGGAATTATTGTTAATTTCTTCCACAGTTTCGGCAATGTGCCTGAAGTCCAATTTTATTCAGCCTGTCGTGACCAGGTGTTTGAGCATTTCATTGTGAACTTTATATAGTTCTAGTGCTTTACCTGTCTTACACTTGTTGAGCGCAGTTTGCAATTCTGTCATTGTGAAGTGAGCTGAGAAAACCTGTAGGTGAGGGCCTATGCGTTGGCCCTTAGAGCCCTCCCTCCATAGGCGGTCGATTGTTTGGCTGAATTCAAATCTGGCGCCTTTCTTGTTCCCCTGGGCAAAGTTTTTGTTCAACGCCCATGCGCGTTTTACTCCAATAGCCCTCTGGTCCTTTGGTGTCGTATACGGGTTGGGATTTTTTGCTTAACCTGCGCCTGATAGTGCATTTATGAGCCGCCAAATCTTTCTACCATCCGGAATTCCACTGTTTCTTGTACGCCCTTCGACTCTCGAGCATCTTTAATTTCGCGGTTTTTTCCCCGGGCTTTCGCTCGCTGTTTCACCAATTCTTTTAGACTCTTATTCATGTAAGATCTAAATTTCTCTTTTTTGTTTGTCATCAGGATCGTTAACCTCGCATCTAAAAGGATTGTGTCAATAAGCCTCCCGTAAGTGGCAGCCACGTTGTCTCCTGCAACGTTCAGTGAACCGAGCTAGGTCTCGCTGTCAGTCTCGTACCTACGCCAATCAGCCTACGAAACAGCCTGTGCCTGTTTTCAAATCGGGGTTTGTCCTTACCAAGGAGGTTTGATAAACAAATCAAACCTCCTTGGTCCTTACCGAGCACAAATTCGATCAGGATTGGGAGATGGTCGCTCCCGAATTCCTTCAATACTTTCATCCTGTGCCTGCATCCTAGGTACACTGAAATTAGCGTTAGGTCTGGGCGGGACTCCGTGCTGTGTTCCGTATGCAGCAGTGTCGGCTCACTGTCTGCATTTTGTAGCCCGATGAGATTCGTGCTGACGCAGACGTTCTCGATGTAAACTTTGCGTTAAAATCTCCTGCTATGATCGTCCTACCAAAAATGACCAATAAAACAAACCCGTAAAAACAAAGTTTTTGACTATAAATCCCTTATATATGAGACATAACTAACAGTATTGATTATTTTCAAACGCTACAAACATTTACTGACTGAATCTGTCTTAACTCAACATTGCTTCATAACCCTGGGTGGGGGGGCGGGGTGGGGGTGGGTGGGGGGAGAGGGGAAAAGTCTGGTCTTCGATCGCTTGACCGAGCTCAGCGTGACACGTAAAATGTAAACAAAAGCACGCCGGTGCTTCGATGGGTCGCCTCAACGCGTCAACTCAAACTTTCACGTGGAAAAAAAACAATAACAAACAGTGAGTTTGAATTACATACGTTATATAAGGATAAACTAAAAATGCATTAATTTAATTACGGTACGTTCGGTCGATCTGAAATTTTGATACGATGCATTGTTAGGTTAGACGGGTCCGTGTGCCGAATTTCAGCCCGATCGCATCACGGAAAGTGGGTCATTTTTTACTTTTGTTTTTCCGCCCGCCCAAGACAGACAGACAGAGATGACCGGCGGTGAAGTTAATATAAGGGATTTAAAAATGATTAAAAGGACTCCATGACCTGCGGAATCTCGATTTTCATGAGCCAAAAAAATATTTAGAGTATGCAGAAATCTTCAACAAATTGAAGACGAACAGTTTGCGTTTTGTAGGTCCAGTGCCGGCTTTAGGCAGAGGAAAACTAGACAGCCGCCTAGGGCCTCCGATTAGTCTCTTAATTATTGGGGGCCTCACAAAGAAACTTTCCATATTTATTATTTATTTTTCTATTACATGTAGGGCCACCACTTTCACATCGCCTAGGGCCTCCGATTCCCTTATGCCAGCCCTGCGTCCGTTTCACAGAGGGTGTTTCGGTCTTCAGTGTTCCTAGCCGGTCCCTGTTTGGTGTGAGGTCACCCCCACCCCCCCCCACCCAGCACCAGGCCTGTCGATGAGGTCGTGCCCACCCCTGGGGCTATCTGCGAGGGTTCTAGTGCTTCGGTTTGGCATTGCGCCGGGGTTGTTGGTTTCAGGTCGCAGCCATTTCCGAATCCTACTCGTGTCCGGGACCACGTAGTGGTCAACCCCTTCCCCGAAGACTGGACTATAAAAAGCTTCATTATTTAATCCACAGTGACATAGTACACATATTTAATTGATAATCTATATATATAATTCTCTTCATGGGACCATGCCAGGCAAGTAAGCAGCAAAAATATGTGCAACCGAGCATGACGAATGACCCTCGCTCGGGTCAACTAAACACAGTTAACGGTTGGCAAGCGAAGGTAGTGGAGGGGTGGGGCATGTCTTGAGACAGCAATGTTTTTTACATTCACTTTCGAAGTTCCTGCACAGTGTGTATGTATTTCGTAGTATATTGGTTATTACATCCGCCTAACATGCGGAAGGTCTTAGGTTCAAGCCCAAGTGGCAACATATGTTTTTTTTTAATTTTTAAAAATGTCAATGCCTATTCTTTTCCCCCCTTTCTTAGCAAACATTCTTAGCAAACATAAACACCGCTTCGCATGTCACGGAAAAAAGCTTTGTTCAATGTTATATCAATTCCTTCACCAGGTAACTGTCTGTTTCTATTGGTCGCATATTTCGTTCATGGACGAAGTTGTTGCTCTCCAACTTGGCTTCATGGCTGTAATATTTGTTTATATATAGGGGCGATGTACTAAATACTTACCAGAAATGCTTCGGTGGTCCCCCATCGTTCACCCGCGTTGTTCCCATTTGTTCGTGCTATTGTTTGTGTCCGTTCTCCCCCTCCCTTTTTTTCTTGCACTATCTATGAGCAAGTCTGCGGCGTATGCTACGCCACGGGGCGTCTAGTGTTCTATATTATTCATCAAAATTTTAGATTTAATAAATCTTTTTTGATAAATGAGTATGTGTTTTTAAAAATTATTATATCTTTACAAAAATTATTAATTTGATTTCTTTTTAGTGTATTTTATCTGGCGTTTTGGTTTTAAAAAATATAAACAATAAATAAACCCGCAAAAACAAAGTTTTTGACTATAAATCCCTTATATATGAGACTAACTAAAAGTATTGATTATGTTCAAAAGTGACAAACATTCACAGACTGAAACCGAAATTATCTCCCTTGGCTTTAAAACTAGGTCAAAACTCGAGCAGACGACGACTAAACATTCTAAATAGTGATTTATATAGATAACTAAAAATGCATTAATTTAATTACGATACGTTCGATCGATCTGAAATTTTGATAAGATGCATTGTTCGGTGAGACGGGTCCGTGTGCCAAATTTCAGCTCGATGGCTTCACGGAAAGTGGATCATTTTCGACTTTTGTTTTTCCGCGTTCGGACGGGCGAGGGACGAACGACGGGCGTCGCGGTCGAGGACAAATGAGACGGCAGTGAAGTTAATATAAGGGATTTAAAAAGAGTTATAGCGCCAAACAAAAACAAACTGCTAGAATGCTTTTTAAATGACGTCATAAGAACCCGAAATCTGTAAATGGAATCATATTTTAACATTTTTATTCCTTTATATTACCTCTGCACAGATCAAAGTCAAGCCCAATGTTTTTAAGAGTTTTAAGAACAATTTCTTCATGATGTTGGGCATCTGGCTTTACAATTTTAAAGTAACCAAGGAACGACTCTTTTATTTCAAAATTCTCGTCATCCAAGTAACGAACTATAAGGGATACTTGCTCTTGGTGAGAAACATCTGGAATTGAATCAAACATCAGAGAAAAGTAACGAACTTGCTTGACTTTCCCAACAATTTAATCCCTAACTTTATTGCCCATCAAGTTTATGAACTCATTTTTTATTTCTGGTGACCAATAATGTGTCTTCCCAGATTCAATTCTATGTAAGTGGTGTTTCTTAAGTTCATTAAATTCTACAAAGAAATTTCAAAGATTCTAGGATGTTCCCAGGATTGTGAGAATCCAATTTTTCTTTGTGGCCACGTAAGCTTAAGTTGCTTTTTTTATTTTTCAAAATGTGCACATGAAACATATGTGACAGCTCATCTGGTTCTGCCTTAAGCCTTTCTTCTTCTAACTTCAACTTTAAAAAGCTTGTCTGTGGTGAACTCCTTCTTCATGTACTTTCAGTCTCTCAGGTTTCTTCCATTTGGTGAAAACAACTCCAGCGACTCTCAAAGGGCAGCACAGGACCGGGACAAATGGCGTGTGTTAGTGAGCAGTTCACGATGGTGCCCCAACGACCCAACAACGGGTTAAGGGATAGTTCAAGTTCAAGTTCAACTCCAGGTTTGCTCAATGTACTAGATGCCTCAGAAAACAGTTCACATGCAAAACAAAACAGACATTCCAATTGTGGAGAGAAGAGGAACCAAGATCGGTTGCATATTTCTCCTGTTTGAAGATGTTCTGGTGAACCATGATGATGTCAAACTTTGTTGTTTATTTTGGGTGAACTCTGTTGGAAACAAGTACTCTTCATCTTTGTTATGGAAAAATAAGCTTATTCTTTGGCGTGCCCCTTATCCTGATATGATCCCATACTTAATTTTACAGTTGCATAAAAGGATCTGATTAGGATCTTATTATGCAATGCGATGAAACGGGTGTATGTGATCCCATGCAAATTAATCGTACAGAGAGGGAGGGGTTCAATAAGGTGTCCATAATGTAGTCCCATTAACACCGGGTATATTTATTAGCTCATTTAATAAACGAATGTCACTGTGTCAAACTTGCATTTAGTTAAATGTTTGTTTTTCCCTCTAGGTATGTGTGGTGTTTGCCGTTACATCTGTGAGAACCCGTAACTGCACCCTTGAAGAGTCTTCTCCGTCTCGTAGCACTCGTTCCTTAAAAGCCTTGTACTTGTCAACACTAGGAACGCATGTCAATGAACCAAAATTACCGTATGATGAAACTTTACAAGATCGAATTTTTGGAAACTTGAGCTGTGGTCAGCCTGCTATAGACATTACAAAATCCATCATTAATGGACAGGACGCCCCAGAGAAAGCCTGGCCGTGGCAAGTTTATATAATGTCCCTAAAAGGCAAAGTCGGTAGTGCTTGTGGAGGTTCTTTAATTACAAACTCACTGATCCTCACTGCTGCCCACTGCATATCGGCCCAGGAAGAGGATTATTACATTTTTTTAGGCGCAACAGATTTAAACAAGTATCGTGATCAAAATCGGATTTTTGTAAGAGCTAAAAAAATTATTGTACACGAAGATTTTGACGATAATTTTCATAATGATATCGCATTAATAAAGATGGACCGAGAAATCTCCTTCAACGATTACATAAGTCCAATTTGTCTACCAAAGTTAAATGATGACGTTGTCAACGATGATGTCTGCTATACAACTGGTTGGGGAAAATCTAATGGAAGTATAGCTGGTGACTCAAAGATCCTCCAACAGCTCCGTGTTAACATCATGCCTCAGAGTTTATGCGCCTTCACCTGGGCACTTGAAGGTGTGAAGATAACAAAAGATAGACTGTGCATGGACCTAATTGACGACTACACTGGCGTCTGTAAAGGTGATTCTGGGGGACCATTGGCATGTAAGATTGGCGGAAGATTTGTTCTAATAGGCATTAACACGTTTTCGCATAAAATGTGTAATTATCAGATTCATCCCAGTGGAACAACAAGAGTCACCGAGTACATTGACTGGATTGTACGGACAATAGCAGAGAATGATCTTGAATAAACTTCTACAAAACTGATTGCACTCAGACCGGCAATTTTAGCGCTGTAAAAACAATCTTAAACAACTCACTCGCTGTGTGTGTAATTGGGTTGTAAAGAGAAGAGAAGACGTTATTTGAATTTAGAATTTCTTGTTCGTTAATTAGTTACGTTAATATTTCCCTTCACAATTTAATTTTTAATTCATGAATATAGAGGTCAATTAATTTGTAAAATTTATTTTACTCATACATTTATCTATAATAAATATTTAAAAAACAAATGTATTCTCAATTATGAAGATGACGCTTCCCTTTTTGCCACATTATAGAATTTCTCTTTGAAGAGTCTAAAAATATCCAATTCTGATGTTAGTAACAAAATTAATGAGGCTGGTATAATTAATAATTCTGTTTAATAATTTTCAGAAAACCTTACTTTTTACGTTTCTTTATAATATAATAAATAATTATTTTTGTACAATATCTTAGCTATAAAATTTATATATATATATATATATATATATATATATATATATATACTAGCAACAAAGCCCGTTCAAGGACGTTCCGCCACCGTTCGGTGGCATGTTGTAACTCCCCTCCAACAGCCGTCTCGACCGGCATTACATGTGCATCGCGTCAAAAATACTATTCATTGTAGTTCAAATAAATAACTCGTAAAAACAGAGCTAATTGCTTTAAATCCCAACGCGCATAACTCAAAATAAAGTCTTGGAAGAAATACTGCACCAAAAATAACTCGTTTTGAACGTCCGCGTAAATGGCGTTAACGTGTTCAATATGATTGGCTGTAGGAGTCATATGTGTTTGAGGGACAAATCGCTATAGATGACCGGACAGAACGGACCGAAAGGACAGAAACTTGCCTTTTATTATATAATAGCGCACACCCGTCAAAAATAACGGAAATTTTCAGCTGAAATCTATTTATTTTATAAAAATGCAACCTTTTTCAAAAGCCCAACTAACTTGTCCTTGTTTGATAAATACGAAATATTAAACTTTCTGAAATTTACACAACGTATTTTTATAATAGGGGTTGCAGGGTGCCTACGGCGCCCCTTTTATTTTTTAATTTTATAATTAACCATAATCAAATTCTCTTTTTACATTGATCCTTTTTCCAAAATTAAAATATGAGCGAAAACAATGACGTCATATAATATTTTTTACAGCGCATATTTAATTTGCACACCTTTTGATGCTTTGGTGCAGTAATTTGGTTTTCCCTGCTTTCTAAAATAAGTAGCATCAGGACTACTCAGGACTGACAGACACTACTTGCGTGACAATTGCAAATTATATTGTTTTATATATATATATATATATATATATATATATATATATATATATATATATATATATGGTCCAAGGTTAGTATTGCTGGGGGTGGGAGTGGGAATTAAGCACACACTCCTCTTGAAATATCCCCATAGCTTGCGTCTCATAATAGCCTCTGCTATCCAAAGTCCAACTCCTTGCCTTCTCGTATGACTTGTAACCAAGTCTGGCGGATCACGTTTCAACTGACAGGAGAAGGGGTGAAGGCGGGCCGCTGGCGCCTTAAAACCAGCCGCTTTGGGCAGATGGGGCTAGTAAATCTTGATAGGTAGCTCATCTAGGAGAGGGAAACTCCAATCTCAAACCTCCGCTGTCTCGCGGCCACACCTGTTCATGGAGAGACTAAGGGAGTAAACCCTAACAGAAAATCAGGAGACGGAGTCCTTTAGGCAGTTTTATTGCGATGCGCTATATCTCTGGCAACTCCTGCGACACAGATGGCGCCTTGTTGTATCAGCTAAGCTGTTCCCCTGGAATCACCATTTGTATGGAGAGAGAGGGCCTGCTGTCTGTGCAACAGCTGGTCTTCTTTAAAGCTCTGCCTAGGCTATCGTAGCCTCCTTTTTTTTCTCTACCTCCTCAACCCAATCCTGGAGAGGTCACTCCAGCTTCGCTGCAAGGCGTAGACACAACACGTGGAACGGCAGTTACCGGTTATAAGCCATTGCTCAATTGGCGTAGAGATAGGCGCCAGGGGTCATTCCAGACGGTGGGAGAGATCGCCATGTCTCACTGAGCATCTACCACCCGCCTTAAGCTGGGCAGCCCCCAGCCAGTAAGGTGATGTTCCGTCATAGCTCGCCTGCCCCATTGGGTGCATGGGGCTCAGACTCAGAGTGATCAACTCAACAAGCGAGCCATAATCCCAAGCACCAACTGAAAAAATAAGAAAGAAGTTACAAGAACTTCGTTTAGCAAGCTGGAATGTCAGAACCCTCTGCACTGGTTTTAACTCTGACCCCTCATGTGCGGAAGATATAAGGAAGACAGCGGTCATTGACAGGGAACTTTTCCGTCTCGGCATCGACATTGCATGTCTACAGGAGACGCGGCTGGCTGACAACGGAAAAGTGGTTTAGGCCAACTACACATTTGTCTGGCAAGGACTACCATCAGACAGACCAAGGCAGCATGGCGTTGGTTTTGCCATAAAAAAAACTCTCTTATGTCATATGTTGAACTGGCGGCACTTGGCACTGAGAGGATACTCGGCATTAAACTTTCAACATCATCAGGCGCAGCCCATATCCTCAGCCTGTATGCACCAACTCTCTGCTCTGAAAAAGAGTTAAAAGACAACTTCTATGAGGCTCTAGACTCCGCAGTAGCAAATATTCCCACACATGAGAGTCTATACCTCCTCGGCGACTTCAACGCCAGGGTAGGTGCAGATCACAAAGCCTGGTCCACCAGCATTGGCTTACACGGCATTGGTAAAGTTAATAACAACGGCCAGCGACTGCTCGAGCTAGGCAGTACTCACAATCTGTGTGTAACTAACACATTCTTCAAATGCAAGAACATCCACAAAGTGTCTTGGAGACAGTCCCGCTCCAAGCACTGGCACCAGCTCGACCTCGTTCTCACCAGGCGATCTGACCTGGCCAGTGTGCTCCAAACAAGCAGTTACCACAGTGCCGACTGTGACACAGACCACTCTTTGGTCGCAAGTAGAATCAAATTAATACCAAAGAAATTGTTACACTCTTCTAGGGGATCGTCTCGGGGATGTCCCCGTCGGCTAGCTCCCCTCGGGGGAGGGGAGAAAGTTGCCGGGAATTCCCCAAGGGGTTCTATAAGAGTCTTAGTGACTCAAGGCCTTTTGACGCCATCTCAAATGTCACATATTAAAATTTAGTTACTGTAGTGGATGTTTGGTTTGGAGGTGATATGTAAGCGAAGTGTTGGAACCATGGTAGCAATGTTCCCTTTAAACAGTGTGGTTGGGCAGATATTTGACCGACGCCACGCTTGAGTTTAGAATCACCGCCCAGCAAATTTGGTAAAATATTGCATTAAAAATGGATGTTGTGCAACTTTGCACACGAGCTTTTTTAACTTTGCACACGGACCAACGAAGTTTAGACATAGAGGAAACGTTGCATGGTAGCCAAACGATTTCTCTCAATGGACACAATAACCTTTATCAACATTTTGAACATTCACTTCAGTCAATAGTTTAAAACCAAAATGTTCTTGGAAATCGTCCGGAAATTATTTTATATTTATCGACCGAAATATTTTAATTTTTAACTTTAAGTACATTTATAAGTGGTGGGTCGATTAATCTTTAAAAAAAATTAATAGTTAAAAAATGTTAACGATTAATCGAAAGACTAATCGTTAATTTCCGCAGCCCTAATTTTGTCGTTTATTATTATTGGTTAATTATAAAATAAAATTGTTTTAGACATTCAGTATCTTTGCAGTTGTGATTTAGCTTGAATCGAGGTGCGAAATGGTAGATAAAAGTTAGGCAATCCATCACTGAGTACCGGCACCTATTTTTGTACCAAAAAAAGTACTGCTGAAAGGTATAGATAAAACAAACAATGAAAATGTTCTTAAAAGTTTTTGAAGATAAATGTAAGTTTTTGAAGATAAATGTATATCTATACCCAAATGCAAGTTGTATAGAACAATTTGAGAAGTGATTAAAATTATATTGAGAAACTTGTGTTTTACAGATCCGAAGTTTACATTTCGAGTCAAAATTTTAGCCCAAAAGCAAAATAAACAATGATTAGTAAAAACGAGTAAAAAGATATAGAATATCATGAATTGCAGCTCAAAAATAGTTTTATAAGAACCAAACCATCCATCGTGAATCTTAAGATATTGATGCGTGCATGCTAATTTGAGTAGCTTAGGCTTAGGCTAGTCTGAGTGGCTTAGTGGCAGTCCATAAATGACGTCACGCACCTATGGGGGAGGGGGTTCACACATTTGTGACGATGTGTGACAAGGGGGAGAGGGATGTTTAAGAAATGTGACGTCACATGAAAACGCACAACTTTAATTAAAATTTCCACTTTAATATTTCATTGCTTACAATTTATTTAAGGACAATTTACAATGTTTCATACGTGTTACGTTATTTAGCCTTATATTAAATACATACTTCAATGACCAAACAAATATTAGAAACATGCTCATTCTCAAATAGAAAGTACAGCTTTGTGTGGGGGGGGAGCAAAGCTTTGTGATGTCATATTGGCGGGGGGGGGGTCGATTCGCGTGACGTCATTTATGGACGGCCTCTTAGATCAGTCTGAGTAGTTAAGATTAGATTGAGTAACTTAGGTTAGATTGAGCAGCGTAAGTTAGACTGGGTATCGTAGGTTAGACTGAGTAGCTTAGGTTATACTGAGTAGCTTAGGTATCTGATTCTTGATAAATGACATTGATTGTATAGAGTTTTAACGCTTAGCTTGTTGACATTCAGGGCTTGTTGGGAAGTAAGATTTTTTAAGTCGTCGAAATGGTATAAAAATGTACAAGTTCAAGCTCATTTCAAATAATTTCAACACACCAATTACAAGCTTTACTGCAAAAATTGCCTTTAAAAATCTTAAATCAAACCGTTTTCTACTGTTTTACGCACTTTATTATTTAAAACGAGCGAAATGCCCGTGCTATGCTACGGGGTAGGCACAATAAAAATAACTTTATATGGGTTTTTTTAGTCTCCAATTTCCCCCCCAAAAAAGAGTGTGAACGAATTAGGAAATTAGGGTAGTGATAAATCAAATCCATTCTTTATTAAAAAAAAATCACGATATGTGTGTCGATAAAATAGAAAGTATGATGAATTTAAATATTACCCATCAATTTTGGTATTTCTTTTTAATAACGCATGCTTTTCTCTATATACTCTACCAAAATAACAAACGTCCTGAACATTTACAAAAATATGTTGGGTTGGGCTCAATTTCTGTTCACATGAATCATAAAATGAAAACAATATCTTTCCATATGATTCCTTTGGTTCTAGTAAAAAGCTCCCCAAAACACCCATTCCATTTGATAGTTTAAGCATGAAATTAGTTCAAGACGAATAGGCAATTTTTTTAGCCAGAAAATATTTATGTGAATATTGTGGAGAACCTGGTTGCTCGTGTGCTGACTAGACTCTCTACTTTCACTCAATTCTTCTTAATTACTTGTCACACTTGTCTTCTCATAATCAAACACCAAACTCCAAGACTGCATGAACACTTATGATTAGTTTATTGCTTCATTCATGGACTACAACATAAACTCTCAACTCTAAATTCACAAAAGTACAAGACTAACTGTCCTAAGTCCAATTCTACTATCTACTCTTTGCAATCTCCTCCTCCTATCTGTCCATGTCCGTAGTTCGTCCCGTTCTATAACCAACTCTCAGTCCTGAGGCCACGCCTCCAAACAACTCCCGTCAGTCCATTTGTGTCCAGTCTTCCGTCAGTCTCTAACTGTAATAGGTTCATCATATCTGTCCATCATCTCGTACCATAGATTGACTTGTGCTGGGGAGGGGGGCCGATTTCACATAACCGTCTCTGGTGTACCCCTTTCCTACCCCCGACCAGACCACCAGCACGTCTGGTCATCCTATCTACCCCTGGGCAGATTTAACACCTCCGGTCACCTCGCTCGGCAACTCTTTTCATCGCCGAATCTACTGACCGGGCCAGTTCACACCAGAATACCATTTAACGTCTTCTGGTCAACCTCCGGTGGCCACGTGCAACTTCAAAGGACCAGATGTCTCTTTGCATGCTTGTAACTGCGCGTAAGATCTCCACAAAATTGATGCCTAGTGGAGGGTGGAAAATATGGTTTATTGGTTTAAAAGACACATTTTCTTTTCAGATGAATAATAACATAAAAACAAGGTCGGTGTTTGGTTTTTTTGGGTTAAATTTTGAGATATTGATTTCTAATTATATGGTATGTCATTTTAAATGACTTCCCAATATTTTCTTCTAGTACTAAAAAATCAATAAATTGGCAGATAGTTGCTCCACTAAAATAACGGATTATTTTTCTTTGGTATTTTTATATTTAAGGCTATTTTTCATTGTAGCTTTTTTAGCTTATAAAATGACATATTTGGTTTAGGTCCTTAATATATAACATTAACTATGTAGGCATTTGATTTTAAATCAGAATCGTTTTATTTTTTTAAATACTCTATTTTCAAGAAAGTGTATACAGTTTAAAAGAAAACTGTCATTTAGTAAACCACATGATCTGCCTGTGAAATCAGTCTGTAAAAAAACTTTATCCTCGTATAATATTGCTCAAATAAAATCAAGCCGTTATGTCACAATATCAGTTGCTGTTAGTGTATTTTTTTCGCCAGAACGCGCACTTTCTGAAGCTAGAACCTATATATAATTCGTAATACCCGCGATATGACTTTACACTAAATATATGTACATCTTAAAATGAACAGTACAACTTATACCCGAAGTGTGTGCCACGCAACCGCATTGTTCTAGAAATCTAACTATTTTTTTTAAAAGAATGTTTTAGCTTTCGTAAGCTCTTAAATGCCTTTTCTTATGATTACTGTTTTCATGGGAAAAGCTCTCCAAAACATTATTTCTATTTCCAGCCTAAGCATGACCTATTATATTGCTAATAATAATACTTATTAGACGCTTGGCAAATTATTACTTTTAACTAGTTTTTATGTTTTCTTTGATCGAGTGTCAAATGTATAAATGAAGGTTAGGATTAATAAACAGTAAATTTCATTTAAAAAAGCTTCAACCACTGACAGTTTGACCCCACGACGATTCTCCGCCGGAAATTCGTAAACGTTTGAGACTGTATATACAGTGGCGTAGCCAGGGATTTGGGGGCCCGGGGGCTTGCCCTCTATGGGAGGCCCTGCATTTTGACATTCGGCATCATGACATGAGATAATGTACTTAATAAATATATAAGTCTAAATCAGTGGCGTAGCGTGGGGGGGCAGGGGGGGCAAATGCCCTGGGTGGCACTTTGCCAGGGGCGGAAAAATCCTAGTCGTTAATTAGTTTCTTAAAATGAATATTTTAAAAGAAAGAGGAGTTTGTAAAAATCGGAATTAAAGAAAAGCCAAATAAGAAATTAATAAAAGAAATAAAAGAACGATCCAAAGCATGTGAACGTTTTAACTGCCAAACTTAAAATTAATTCTTGGATATAAATTCTTTTGACACTAATACCACTGTATAAAAAACAGAGGCTAAATTAGTATGAGGACGTGACACTGATGTGGTGATAAATTCATTGATTCTTAAAATTTGACAGCCGCCCCTGTTGTAAAATTGGGGGGGGGTGTCAGGGTATGAGAATCACTGCGAATGATTGTTGTGAGATTGTTGTGAGATTGTTGTGAGCCAGTGTTGGAGTCGGGTCAAGGCGTTGTTGACGGGTATGAACTCCTATCACGGGAATAATGTCTGAGTGAGCTTCTGGTCACACGGGACACGTCAGGGTCGTTGAGACCAGTTGGGGGGTATATAAGAGAGTAGTCGAGACGAGTGCGGTGTGTGTGGCAGAAAGCTGGGTAGTTCGCACAGTGTTGTGCGGTCAGACCGGTCAGGATAGACCGGGGAGCTGCAGGGTTGCAGTAGCACAGAGAGTTGAGTTAACGTCGCCCAGAAGCGGTCGGGTCGGACCGAGGGCATGCTTGAGCATACAGCAGTTATATATATAAGTATTGATGTCAAGGCAAGACAGCCAGTTGTACAGTGTATATAGTAGAATAAACATTGCATCGTTACACAGACTTGTGTCATCTCTTGTGTATGTTGTGTGTAGCGGAGAGCAAGGTACAATCCACCTAAACATAGAGACGTAACATGGGGGCCCGAATTGTCTCTGGATTGCCTAGCACCGCCAAACACTACGAGAGATGGGACGGAACCACATCAGCACAGCGGTATGTACGCCTGTACTTTTCAGTACAGCGCCTCTGATACAGACTACTGTATCCATCGTAGGGCATACGTCTTACAAGGGCAACGATCAACGTATCAGCGGATTCTCTGATAGACGAGGCCTAGCAAGTCCCGTACGGAACATTACCAGCAAGAACACCAACTACAAGAGATACCTCGAACCAGAACCAGCGAAACAACGACGTCGGAACCAGACGGTGCCAGCTACGAGAGAAGACGATTACAAACTGTACCGGGAGGTCAAGTTGCAGAACCAACCATCTCGCCCCAGCTACAGTGGGACCCTGAGGAGCCGAGACGACCCACAGCACCACAGTTCAAATCGGGACAAGTTCGAGAAGCTATTCAAGGTGGAGAAAAACATTACTAAGTGACAAGGAAAACTACAAAAAGTGTGACTTTGTGAACTTCTTACGAATGGATATTTATTGTGTAATGGGACTTTCATTGTATATGGATATTATGTCTGAAATATAACCCACAGTAAGTACGTACTTAATTACTTATAAAATAGTGTTAAATTGGGGAAGTGTGCTATAGTAAGATTGATCTGTTAAATAATATATATATAATATAATATATATAATTAGATATAGCATACCTGTCATATATAAACGAACAATAAGGAACAATGGAAACGAG